>VWYP01010238.1:17143-69874 GCA_013400435.1 Pycnonotus jocosus
TTTTTTTTTTTTTGTGATCCAATTATTCCTATGCCCTGAAGCTCTTTATAGTAATTTCCATTAACTGCAGGAATCCTGTTAAGAACAGAGCTGATCAATTGCAATTGCATTTGTAACAGTCTGCTGCTAAACTAAACACGCAAGAGATTTCAGCCTCTCTGAGACAACATAACCTCTCCATACTTGTATGGAAACAAAATTCAAATATGCAGTTGCTACAGCCAGTTAGATAGAGTAGTTAAAAAAAATTATCCTAGCGAATTTCCTTTATAATCTTGGATTAAAATGCAATGAAACAATTAAAAGCATAGTTTTTGCTTTTGTCATTAATGAAAAGAACATGCAAGATACTGAGATTTCCTTTTAGTTAAGTAATTTATTATGCAATGAAATGGTGACTCAGAATTCTGATAACATGTTACTTGGTTCAGGGGATATATGTAACAGTTCAAATCAAGTTCCCTTGTCCTTTTCTCTCTCACACTCACACATAAAAAAGACAAATGAAAATATGGCCATAAAAGAAAACTATTATAAAGAGCAGAATGCAAGTAGATCTTTGATTGATTTTGTGAACTCAGAGGTTATTTTTTTATATAAATCATATGAGCTTTAATTAAATCCGTTATTTTTTTAATATAAATCATATGAGCTTTAATTAAATCCCAGTGAAAGCAGGACATGGGCTTCCTGTACAATTATATGGGAGGCTGCTGCTGAAATCAGCCACGATGCATAGAGTGTCCTGTTTCCATAAAAACATGCAGCAACACACTGGAACATCCAAGGTCACAGTTTCTGTTCTTCTTTCCTCCTCAGATACCTTCAGTTGTCCCCTCCAGCTCAAGCCCGTGGGCTGGTCCCAGCCTGGCCATGACCCACGAGGAAGCCCCTGGGCCTGTGCTGTCAGGGATGAAGGATGCTGCACTGCCCCCAGCGCGCGGCGTGTTCTGGGCCACGGAGGGGAGGGACCGGTTGTCGAAACATGATGATGTATTTTGGGGTCAAATAGGAAATCAGCATGCAGGTGCCATTCCCCAGGGAGTGAAACACAAAGATGCTATTATGAATAAGGCATGGCACTCTAGAGAAAAAACAGATGGCTCAACCTCAGCTACCACAGCAGAAAGCTATTTGCCAGACGTTTTGTCAGCAAGTAATAAAGGTCGATATCCTGTGGGGAGAAATCAGCTGCATGGGAAAGAATAAAACCTGCAGAAATAAAACAAGGTAAACATCATAGCAATGTGATTTTTCCCATTGATACAAAAGTACTAATATATTTTTTAAATCACAGATATCTTACATGAGAAATCACAGATTTTAGCATGGCCTAGCAAGTAGTTTGAGGTGACTGGAAAATTGACATGGAAAAGACCTGTGATATTTTTATGATCAAAATTTCATAGAACATTTGAGATCACTGAAACACATAGATTTTTCATTAGCCAGGACGCCTCCCCATTTTTTTCCCACCCTTTGTTTTTGATTTGATTTTCTTTTTACTGAAACTCTGAAACAATCTATTAAATCACTTTTACTTTTATGTATAACCTATTTCTTCAGTTTGTGATGGCATCTTCTGAAAGAACATCTCCCTCGTGTGACCATTTCCTTTGGGATTTCAGGAAATGGAGTGTCACAGACTTCCTAGAAATTAATTTTTAAAAAAATTAGAGGGTAATTTTGCTGTGTTTCTTTACTCTTGGGATATTTTTTTAAAAAATTATCTTTTTTTTTCTTTTTTTTTTTTTTAAATCTCAACTACAGCAGGACATTCAATCTATTGCTGTAGGGGCTAGTATCTGTAAAATACCATCCTTCAATTGTTGCTTTTAAGTAACAAATTGCAGCTTAGCTTGTAGCTTTACTGGACATGTCCCCAGCCACTTTCTTTAGGGGACTGCATGGGCGTCATGGGTACAGAAATATCTGAGTTCACAGGATGGATGCTGCACCCTGTGCTGCCAAACCCCTGCCATGGGGAGAAGGGTATGGAGTGCCAGGCCACCTGTGCTGACACTGCCAGGACAGTGCTTCCTCACAGTCTGGCTCAGAAAGAGTTGTGGTCTGGACTGCAGGAGGTTTGGGTGGATCCTGGCTATGAAAAGAAGGAGAGAATAGTGTGTCTGTGCAGGTGTATGAGTGCAGAGCTGGTTGGCTCTGGGAATTTTAACTGAGCATGGTTGCAAATTCTGCAAAATACTGATTTATTTTGTGATCTCACCAGAGTTGATACATTTGGAAAACATCTGTATATTCATACATCTTTATAATTTTTTTGCAGTAATGCATGTCAGAGCTGCTGTGCTTTTCTTCTGCCTCCGTTGATTACCCCAGTTGGTTCATAGTATGTTATTACTTGTTTTTTGGAAGCCAGTAATAAAATGCCTGGTTTTGATGAAATATTAATGCACACACTCACACTTTATTGTGGAAACCTGCCTTCAATTGCTCCATAAGGTAGCAGTGCAGTTGCTTGCAGCAGTAACTGAATTGCTCTTCATCCAGCATATCTTTAGAAAGCACACACCAGATGCCAAGGGAAACAGTCCTGGGAAGGGATGTTGTTGAGTACTGCCTAAGAAGGAGGCACCAGTCAGATTCCAAAATGTGGGCTTTTGCTTTTTTGTTTCTTAATCTCCTTCCTGATGCCTGAAGAACTTCTGAAGATAGATATACCTGCTATGCAGCCATCAGCTGCCTTGTCAAGTATTAAGATATTTTGATATGCAAAACCACTTGTAAATATTGAACATGGTAACTGTTATGTTGATAAAACAATGCTGTAAGAATTAGCCATTATGAGAACTTTTTGGAGTTTTATCTTGCTGACAGTAAAATACAGAGCCTGCCAGTTCAGTCTGAGGTCAGATCATAACGCATGAAATGTGCTGATAATAAAGGTATTAATAACAATACTCTGCGATAATATGATAATAAGTCTTTGTTATCCTAGTGAAGCAATCTACTTTGTGTTTGGGGCTATAGGTATATCCCATGAAATTAAGCCTTTGTCAGTCCAGTCCCTTTCTACCACAGATAAGCATGGTTTATTTTAAGTGTTCAGGCTTCATTTTAAGCTAATTAGGTTATTTGGCCCCATTTGTCTTCCTGCTGTAACTAATAATTTTCTGAACAAGAGCTGCAGAGATGCAGATGGAAGAACAGACATTTGCAAGAATATTACCTGCACTGAAGCACTATAATTCAAAATGGACTCAAGCAATTCATCCAGCAAATAGATTCTGTGCTGGCACTTCGTTGCTTTGCTTCACAAGTCACAGATTTCAGTTAAAATCCTGTAGCCCCTTGTGGTTTTAATTTTTTAAGACATCCATTATTCCTACTACAAAGTATTGTTTAAAGATGTGCATATACCACAGTTATCATTTGGCCAGCTCTTTCAGCTGCTTTTCATTTTCCCTAATTAATGATGTGGTAGTTTGGGCACTACAGTGGAGAAATGGCAGTAAATTAGCAGCAGTTAGTTTGGAAAGCTGTATGCAGCAGCACTGGAAAAGGTGAGTCAGCTAAAGGTTTTCTCTTTTAAACTCCCGGCTCATTCAATTTTTCCCACTACTGAGTGGACAAATGAGAAGTGATAGTAAGATCATACCAGATATTTATGCACTAGTTGATTTACAAGAAGATGAGAGAGTACATTGCACCATCAAACAAGGCCTTTCAAATTCTTTAAACATGGTCATTTATGGGAACCTGACCCAAAATGTACAATGTCAGACCAGATGGTTCCTATACTGGTGTTCTGCTGAGCTGAGGTCCTGTGGGAGTCTCAGCTTGCTCAGTGAGTTATACAGGATATTTAATTTTGGCCCTTATTCCGTAAGCTATTTGCTGGGGTTTTTTTCAATATTGAGGGGATCAGTAGCAGTGTGCTTGCAGAGCACATCTGAACTGGACTGTGTTGCGTCACCTGTGCTCTGCTGTTTGCCACCCATGGGCCTGCATGAGTCAGATGGCATTATCTGTACTTGACTGGATGATGGGGATACTTGGAAGGAAGCTGGATGACAGCATGCTGCCGGCTGACTGATGCTCACTGAGCCTGCTCCCTATTCGGACTCTTCCACTCCCAAAGATACTGTTTGAAACAATACAGGAAACTATTTTCTAGGATCAATAGTTAGTATCAAATCAGTGTTTATTAATATATGCAGGCAATATTTGCCCAGTTCTCTTTTCTAGATTTGAGCTCCTTAATACTGAAATCAAAATACCTCTTTTTAGTAGCAGAATTATGTCTTTTGTCTCTAGTTTCAACAGAAGTATTACTTAAAAATAGAATTACATGGAAGCAATAACCTGAAATAGTGCATAGTGCTTTCTAAAGGCTATGTTATAGATAAACTTAAAAAGGAAACTCACGGTGTGTCTGAGACTAAAAATGCACTGTAGAGTAGTCTGTACTCACTAGGAGGGAAGAATTGGAATCTGAGAATCAAAATCCTCTGGAAAGAACAGCCTTTCTTCTGTAAGTGGTGAAAAAAATCCATTGGTTTCTTCCAACACTGAATGAACATTTTTCTGAAATTAAAAAAAACTAATAATCCCCCTGCAGTTGTGCTTTATCTGTTTTGCTCTTCCCTGGTAGGAGAAGTCATAAGCAGGTAATGTAATGCCAGTTTTTATATTCAAATGCAAAGAACACCTAGAATGGCTGATTGTGCATATTTTAAAAGAGTACTCTTTAGTCAGTGCAATTCCTGCATTAGTCTTATTTTCAGGAAAATAGCATTCATAATATATATATTTTTAATGGTAAGTTGCCCTGTATTTTGTCTACATTCAGCTGTGCATGCAGTCTCACTTAACTAGAAAGAATTCATCATGCAAGTTGAAAAGGTAAAGTTGCTCATTACATCTTAGGAATATCTACAACAGAAATGGTTTGATCAGAATCAGTGAAGGAACATGTTCTGCATTCCTCTTTGCGAACTGATATGCTGGAGAAGGCTGGAAAGGCACAGAAAATTAGGAAAGATGACAAAACTCAGTGTCTTTCAGGTAAAAGATGCCAGGATCCTAGGTTGTCCTGTATATTAAACATTTGTAAAAAATGCAGAAGGGTTGCTCATGACGCCTGCCACTCCCCATGCATTGCTTGCCTTGTGCTATGAAAAGCTTTCATGCCCATAGGAAATTTGGGGATCAGGTCTTATGTTCAGTCTGTGGTCTCAGGAGTGGTATTTGTAAGAGTCAGAACAGAACCAAGTTGCCCAATTTTAAATTTTCTCTAGTCCGTAAGAATACCTGGTTTTTGTTGCGTTGTGGGTTTTTGGGGAGTTTTGGGGGGTTTTTTGAGTAGCAATTCCGATTTGTAAAAGCTCTATCTAGTACCTTCTTAGTAACAGCCTTTTCATTGAGCCCGTAAGCTGATGGATATTAAAGCTCCTAATTAAAACCAGATAATGCATGAAAGATTTCTGCTTAAGAGAAATCCTTAAGAGTGCAAACCTTTCTGTTAAGGCCTGATTAAACCAAAAACCTCACACATCTGTTTGCACAAATGTATTCTCATCAGGTCAGGCACCTGGTAGCACTGACTTAGGTCTGTCCTTCTCACACTACCTCATTCTTGGGAATAAGAAGAAAACAAAGGCTGGGACAGAAAATCAGATATTTCAGAAAGAATAGCTATTACATTTAGCTAGGAATGTAGTCTTTCTGCAGTCTATCTGACTCTGATCATCCCATCAGTCAGGATAATGGTGAACCACAGAATAATGTGTTCATTTACATATAAATGTGTATAAAATATTTATGTGCATATATATACACATATATATGTGTATAATTGCATGCAGTTTGGCATAAATAAATATGCTTAAAATAATAGGGATAAGTGATTTTATGCAGATCATTCTTTTTTGGGGGGGGCTTTGTTTTTTCCTCTCTCTCGAGATTTGCAAATGCAAGTAAGGACAAGAGAAGAAACTGATTTCTTTAATTCTTATTAAAGACTGAATTTAAACCTTAAATTAAGAGGGAACTAAGACTATGCAGTGGAAGTTCTGGTTGTACTTTGACTACGCTGCAGATTAAAAAATCCAGGTATGTATCCATCTATCTTCTCCTGCCCAGATAAACTAGATAGCATGGGAAGGACACTTATTTCTGTCCTACATGCCAGCCCAAATGTGGGACCAGGCCAGTGGGGGACACTTTATCCTGTAGCAGTTTAGCTCCCTGTGGTCTCTTTTGCTGCTGAAAATAGTGGGGAAAAAAAATCAGTTGTTGCATAAAATATTGTTCCCACAATTTTGCTTTTATCTGCATAAACCATTAAGCCTTTTCTGAGTGGGAGTTAGGCACCACTAAGGAAAGAGTCAAGCTCCCATGGTGGGAGCCAGATTGACTTGCACCCTTGTTAAAGGGCTCTTAAGCTGTGGCCACTGTCATATTTCATGTAATGTAAACAACCTGCCTTTAGAAATCTTAATGTCATGTGGAAAGTTCTTGAGAGGAAAAGCTGTGACTTGTGAAGTAAGCACATCTTTTAAAAAAAGAGAGAAAAAGAAAAAGAAAGGAAAAAGAGCTAGAGGATCCTGTTACAGATGGTGGGTGAGGTTCAGCAGGGTACAAGAACAGCTCAGTTTCAGCCTGGTGATCCAGAGCAGCTGTGAGCCTGGCTTCCCAGGCACTGAGACTGTTCAAGCCATTACTGAACCAGGTCAAATATGTAAGGATGGAGAGAGTTCTTTTTTTCATGGGTTACTGGAAGTATTTAATCAGTGATTACTCAGACATTAAGATGCTACCTGTTCTGCCTATTTATTATGTTTTTGATTATGGTGTGAGAACATGAAGCAAAGGGGAATTTCAATAAAGAATTGCTGGGAGTTTGTTGGTTGTACTTGTATTAATTGTATTTGGACAATTTGGAATTTGAAGTGCTGTGGCTTGTCAGCATATGGCTGGCTGGCAAAGCTTCTTTTAAGGGGAAGCACCTGGAGCACACTGCTGATTTTTATCATGTGGCTCCCAGGCTGAAAATTGTGATTCTTCCTCATCCTCACTGAAAGCTGAAGCTAAAAAGGGAGAATGTGGCTGTCCCTTGCCCCCACCATCTGCTGAGTGCTGCCTCCCTGCTTTCCATCTGTGGGCTGGGGACTCTGTCTCTCAGCAGCCACATCTCCATTTCCAGCTGGCTGCAGGCAGTCCCTTCTGGTAATGGGCTTTAAAATCTCTTGGTGAGGTTATCTAGCTGAAAGGTATTGATAATTTGTCACTGTTTGCACAGAGAGCTTTGCTTGGGGCCACCAGGCAGTTCTTGTATCTTAGATGAGCTGATTTGTAGGAGAAAGTGTACTCCATAATGTAGGTGCTCTGTGGACAGCAAAGGACCGGGCTCTGCTCATCCCTGCCACCTTTACAATTTTATGTGCCTTTTCTGTGCTGGTTGTAATCACCAATATGATGTGGCTACTGAATTGACAGTTAATTAGAGACCTTTTGTGGGTGGAAGATCTTTTTCAAATGACTGTTTATGAATGAGAAGACAGGCTCATTTGAAGTACCCAGGCTTGGCAGAAATAAATAATAAATCTACTTTATATAGCTCCTAGATGATCTGGTGATTCATTATTTTGCAAGGCTGAAGTATACTCTCTGTATCCTATGGCTGGTGAGCATAAACAGAAACCATTTTGGTCACAATGAACCTGCTAAAGAGCAGATGACCACAGAAGGAGCTGTGCAGTAATTCTGGGGAATTAGTGGTGGGTAGCAGGTGGCTGGCCCTGAGTGAGTGTTGGAGTGCATGTTGAAGGCAATGACCTCTGCGGGGCTTTGAAACCTAAGAAACAAAGCTGCAGCTAGTGTGGACAAGAATCACAGTCTGTTACATGGACTGAATCGGGTCCATGCAGAAAGTACCTTGTGTGATTGTGCTCAGGAGAGCCAGAAAAAAAACCACGGCTTGCTAACAAATGATGTGGGTATTATCATGGGGCTCTGCTATAGAGTGCCTGGCCAGGCCAATGACACTGATAAATTATTCTTTGAGGAACTAGGAGACTCCTCTAAATCATAAGAAAGGCAACTAAGAAAGATGCCCTCCTTGATTTGCTGCTTGTTAACAGAGAGGTCTTGAGTGAGGTGGAGATTGGTGTCTGTCTTGGCCATAGCAGCCATTAAGTGACTGAGTTTAAAATCTCTGGTTTTAAACAGGAGGAAAATTGCCAGCAGAACTTCAGCCCTGGACATGAGGAGAACAGACTTCAGGCTGCTCAGAGACCTAGTGAGTAAGGTCCCATGAGAATAAGCTTTTGCAAATGCTGGGGTCCATCTCTGCTGGTCAGTTTTTAAGCACCACCTCCTAAGGGCTCAGGAGCAGGCAATTCCTAAATGTCTCAAGCCAAGCAGATGAAGCAGAAGGCTGGCTTGGCTGAGCAGGGGCTTTCCTTTGGAGATAAGGTAATAAAGGAGGGTGTATGAGCAGTGGAAGCAAATCAGGTGACATCCCGTGTGCAGCTTTGAGCACCACAATATAAGAAAGATATAAAGCTATTAGAGTGTCCAAAGGAGGGCTAAAAGATGACAAAGGGCCTTGAGGGGAAGCTGTGTGGGGAGCAGCTGATGTCACTCGGTCTGTTCAGCCTGGAGGAGACTGAGGGGAAACCTGGTGGCCGTTACAGCTTCCCTGTGAGGGGAGGAGGAGGGGCAGAGACTGATTTCTGCTCTGTGGTGACAGTGACAGGACTCCAGGGAATGGCCTGAAGGTGTGTCAGGGGAGAGTTAGGATTGGATAGCAGCAAAATATTTTTCACCCAGAGTGGCTGGGCACTGGAACAGCCTCCTCAGGCATGTGGTGTGGTTCTTTGAACTGACCTGTCCAGGGCCAGGGGTTAAGACTTTTATGATCCTGCTGGGTCCCTTCCAGTGCAAAATATTGTGTAATTCTCTGATTCTGATCTATCTGACATCTGCATCTTTCCCAGAACAGCAATTCCTGTTGTCCCCTTTGGAGATGACTCTAAGACTGTCATTTGCACTGGCTTTTTCATGTGGACAGACAATTGATTCAACATTTCCTGGGTTTCCTGTCTACAAGACAGGATTCATCTCATCATAATGTAGGTCTAAAATAGGCAAGACAATCTGGACTCTGGAGATACCTTTTCAACTCACTGACTGTAAAGATGGGTGGAATGGAACTACCTCAGATGTCAAGTGCAGGAAAAGTGGGAGGTGATTCCTGCCCAAAGTACTTCAGTAGTGAAGTGACCAAGGTCACGTGGTCCTTGGTTGTGGTGACCTGGCTGTGCTTAGCAGGAGAAAGACTTGCAGTCATCCTCCCGAGTCCGAGGTGACTGCTCTGAACACCAGAGTAGTCTTCATAGAAGAGACAAAGGGACATTAACACTCAGGAACTTCTCTTTTGTGTTGTTCTATCTGGGTTTTTTTTTAATGCTCTGCCTGAGGACTTTTCCTCTGTACTTACAGCTTGCATTAACTGCACAGTTTTGTCTTCATTTATGGTCACAAACTCTGGATTCACTGTAAGATGTTTAGCTACCAGTTTATAAATAGATTAAAGAGGAAATAAAATGAGCATGTATACCTAACACCTTGTTGACCTGATAGATTCTCCCAAGGCCTCGGGAGATCAGAGGCAGCATTCATCAAGTGAGGCATTCAGCATATGCCAGATGTAGTGCTAATACTTGGGAGTTTTGCATGATAATAAGCCAGATTCATTGTTCTTTATTTGTGAACTGTGCACTGCTCTTCACTTGCGCATGCTTCCTCTTGCATAGTGTAACAGAGGACAATGCAGAACAGACAGCAGCAGCTTGTAAAACAGAGTATTCAAACATGGATTCAGCCTGAGCTGTGGGGAGTTTTCTGCAGTGGATTAGTGGCTGCAGTACTGCTGTTCTCCTGGGAAATCACCTAAGCACAAGTGCTTCCTTCAGAGGGTTTCTGACCTCTTTTGTGTTGTTCTTCTTAATTTCTGTGTCCTAAGATTAAAACTATTCCTTATTGGCATGCTTCCTTGGGAGCTTTGCAGTGTGCAGGGGCGAAGTGGTTTCTGCTGCTCCTAAATTAAAAGCAATTGCTCAGACTCCTGCAAGTCTATAGAAGATGACATGTCAGCTAAGAATGAGTGCTGCTCTCTGCACTGGCAAACTGGATACCAGGGAAAGAATAATGTGATTGTCAAGACACATCTTTCATTTTAATAAACCATTTTGAAAAGAAGGTTTTGCTTCAATTTAATAGAAATTCTTGGGGGGAAAAAATCTAAACTCTAGCATGAAAGCAAACACTCCCTGTGTGTTTTGAAATAAACATACTGTTTTCTGCTCTACTGGGCTACACTGTAAATTTTATAGATAAATAGGTTATGGATAAGACAATTGCCTTAGTAGTATTATTAGAAGTAACAACATCTGTTGTGGATAAATCTGACCCTTTTAAAATGTAAAAATATTTATATTTTATTATTCCAGCCTAGCTTTTCCCTTAGAAGAGGTTGTCCTGTCTGTAAGTTTTATTAGAAATGCCATGATATACAACTTACTGTGAATTACTACTTTTGTGTTCTCAGTTTCACCAAGGTTGTAGCAGTACATTGTTTTGCATGTCTCAACTGCACGCTCTGGAAACTTAATACTGGAGGCTTCTTCCCACTTCAGAGTAACTGTTTTGGGACTAATTACCAAGTCACAGAGTTGTACAAAATATCTGACACTGCTGGTTGATGTCCTCGTTGATTATCAGTACTCATGGAGCTGTGGGATCCTTTGTATTTTTGGATTGCTGCACCTGAACCCAGTGTTTTCTGTTAGTGACCACACCATGAAAAAATCAACTTCTCATTTATTGCCTAATTTATAGGTCCACTTGATCGAGCTGTGACACAGCTGAACTCGTGTTCAATGATTAATGTGAAATAAGAGGTAGTGTTACATGGCACAGTTAGATTAGATGCTCTTGATCTAATCCCGTCAGTCAGCCACAGCTGTTAAACATTTTATGTCTTCATATAAGATTGCACTTGTGCTGCTGTAGGTCTTCAGGCCAAAAGAAGATCATATTATTATTAAATAGCTAGAACTTATATAAGAGAATAGGGTAATTATCCATATATATAATCATAAATTTATAGGAGGACATGCTTAAACAAATATGATTGTTACCACATAAAATGCTACAGAAATTTTTCAAAGTCATAAGAAAAAATTAGAGTTCATATTTCACTGCCTTTCTTTTAGGTGGTAATGAATGCCTCTTAAATCCTTGAAAATGCCCCCTAAAATATTGAGTTTGATTATACACGTCCTACATAATCACTTAGGGCCAAAGATGAGGATTTTTTGTGATTTTCAAATTTAAGTCTTATTCAATGCAAATTTACAGTTGAAGTATTTACCTTTTGGACAATATAAATAAAACTAGCTGAAGAACCTCAATGTGGTTTCACTGGGACGTGGTAGCATTCCCCTTTTTAAAACCTGGCAAGTGACAGGGCTGCTGAAGGGGCATTTCATCACCCTGGGCATCAGGAAGTGGCTGCAGATCCAACTGTTGCCAGGAAAGTGTGGGCTTAGCGGGATCTTAAAGGAATGTTCTCATTAGGTAGATCGCTTTTCTTCTCACCCTTTTTGTGTGTCAAGATCGATATCTCATCAGGGAAACCTTCAATACTGAGTATTTTGAACAATCATATGATAAATAAAATTCTTTTTACTATATTTGGGCTATAGAAAATATAATTTTCCTGGTATAATGAGTGATAAGTAGAACAAAGATCATTTGGGAATAAAATGTAGCTGTTTGATCCATTCGATAATTTCCATCTGGATGGCATTTGCTTCCCTCAGTAAGGGGAATGGGAGCTGCCTCTTTCTAGGCAATCTGTTGAGTTTCTTTTACAAAAAAAAAGACAGTTGAGCTTTTCCTTCCATATGGACATATATTATTACATTTACAAACATGTCGTTCATCTTTCTTTTTTTTTTTTAGATCCTCTAAGAAGCCTTTATTCCTTAGTGGGTTAGTATATGGGTCAAATATTCTTGTTTTGTTGTTTGTTTTGGTTGGGGTTTTTTTCCCCAGAAATCAGTAAGAGAGGGGAAAGACTGCCATTATTCTATATAGATAGGTACTAGTAATTTACTAAACCAAAAGAAACCTTGCTTGTTGGAGCAGAAAGCAAGTTAGCTGTAATGAGACCAGAATTATCATTGTTCCTCTGGGCCTGAGCATGCTGGAGGAATGGAAGTCTGCAAGTGTGACTCCAGGCTATTGTGGAATCCAAGTCATGCAACCTCTCTCATGAATTAGCAAGTTCCACCTCAGGATTCTCCCTCTGGAAGAGGGAAGTGTTCTAAACATCAAAAGGATTACTATAAGGTCACCTTGGCTAACCAAAGAGAAATTGTTTTCTTAGTATGATGAGGTGACAATGGTGAATGCTGTGGTTTTGTCACTGCTCTGGGACTACTGGGTCTTGTGCACTTGTATAATTCTTTACTAGCTTTTGATAAGTCTTGTGTGTCAGAGGCAGAACATCAGAGCTGCTTCACTTTGGCACCCTGGGCAGGCAGACAGGTCTGTACCTTGCTCCCCTCACTGAGCACAGTCATTCCAGCAGGTATTCCTCCCTCCCAAAATGTCATGAGGTACCCAAGTGCAGTAAGCACATAGGCATTGATGCTTTTTCCTTGGAATACTTTTATTTGAAAAGTCTTTCTTTTCTCTGCATCATATTTTGTTTTGGAAGTACTTGTGTCTGAAATCTTTGGAAAAGTGTAGAAATCTCTTTCCAATATCCCTGCACATAAAAGCAGGGAAGGAACAGTTGCAGTTTAAGAGGATAGCCCTATTTTCTTCATAAAAAACAAATGTGGAATTTTTTTTCCGTTGCCAAATCCATGTGATGGAATCCTGCAGAAATGGGATATTGTGACTGCCTGGAGCCAAGGAAAGGTGCAGAACTCAGGAAAAGGATATGAACCAGTGTCTGGTGTTTTAGGGCCACATCCCCTTCATCTTCTTCTTACTATTAGGCCATGGTTATTGTTTATTCTCTCCTTTAGGGTCCGCTGTGGTAGCTGTGCCCAGACAGCTTGATTGCAAATTCAGCTACAGAACAGTTCAGAGTTAAAACAGCCTTTTTTGCTGCCACTGATAATCATATGCCACTATCAGCAAAATTGCCACCTGTAATCAGATCTGTAAGAGCACAGATGGCTTCCAAATGGCCTAATTCAGTACCAGAGCTGTGATTTTAGCAGCAATTGCTCCTTAGCATTTTGCACCTGGAATTTTTACTAATTTTCATATTTATCAAACAGCTGTAAATTGAGACCTCCGGCTGGCAGGTACTTGGGATCTAAAGAAGCTGGAGGATGATTACACTCCAGTTTCAACAGAGGCTTACCCTGATTCAGTTAAAGTTCAGTTAGGGTCTGGTCCTCAGAGTATTTCAGAGCCTTGTCAATCACTTATTTAATCGGTGAGTTATGGCTTTTGAATTTTAATTTATTTTTTTTATAATTTCCCTTGTCCTGTCTACTTCTTGGTAACCTGAGAGAGAGCAAGCTCTGCCTGCTTATATGGTGGACTTGAAGTGAGTCCAGACCATAGCACTCATGTTTGGGATATGCAATCCAAAAGACAATTCCTAACTTCCAGAAAAAAGGATTTTTTCCATGTTCTGACCTTTAACAATCTGCACCAGTGAGCAGAGCCATGTCACAGGCAGCTGGTGGGAAGGCACTTGCCACTTTCACAATCTGCATCTGATGTGGGAAGGGGGGCCCTGGCAGACCTCACCCACCAGTGCCCCAAACATAAGGTTATCCCACTAAGGTGATACAGATCTTCTTTCTGCTGAGAGGTTTTGAAATTTCCTGTGGTTGGGAATGAAGGATTTAGCTGGAAAAAAAGGGTTCCATGCTGACTTGGCTGTCTGTCTCCTTCAGGAGTGCTCATAATTGTCATGTGACAGGAGGTGATGAAGAAGGATGTTGGTCAGGTTTCTGGTGACAAGGTTCATTATTCATATAGTCTGCAAGCCACAGTGAAATTGTGAAGAATTTAAGGCTAGTGGGCTGAGTTGGGTAGAAGTTTCTTTTTCATTCTCATTTTAAAGGAGATGAGGAGGGAGAGGAAAAAGATTTAAGAGCAGAAATGATGGAAACAAGAAGCTATCCAGGAACAGAAGCAAAGGCTGGTGGAAGAAGAGATGAAGTTGTGTTGAGGCAGAAACACTAAGAGAAAAATGGGCACATGTGTATTAAGAAGGACAACATTTACACATGAATCCTTGTTTCTCAATTCTCATTATTATGTTTTATAAATCATATATATACTTAATTCCTTAGCACACATTTAATTCTTCATTAAAGCATAGTTAAAACCAGAAACATGATTTGTGGGGAGGATATGAACAGCTTGCTTCAGAGATGTAAGGCTTTATATACTGCTAAATGACCTATATCAGAAAAAAATTATAATTACTGTAATTGCTTTTCTTTCTCCAAACTGGTATTTGCAGGCAGCATTTTCAACAAAATAGGTGAAATAATGTTCAGGGTGAACCCTAGTTCTGGATTATCTTGTGTATACGTTGCTCATGTAGTAATTAAAAGGGAGAAAACCGAGTTTTTATTAGATTTCTTAGAGGTGCATTTAAAAAAGAAAATGTCATGTGATGTATTAGGCTATTCTTCAAAATGGGGAGAAAAGGAGGAAGAGTGGAGCCTCCTTCTGTTCCCCAGAGTTTCAAGAATTCATGGCTGAGACAGTCAATGTAAACATTTTTCATGTGAAGTTCAGTCTCACCATGCTGGAGGTGCTTGTCCCTCCATAGCAAGCGGCCAGAATTGGAAATCTTCAGGTGGCTTGACTGAGGTGGGAAAGCACGTGTGCCTGCCTGAGCCCAGGTGCTGAACGACTTCTTGGGGGAGGGAGGGAATGGGTCAGAATGAAGAAACAGATGGTATCTAGGCTGGAATTCCCATTCATCTTGTTTGGTCACCTGGCTGCTACAGAAACCCTATGGCAACGTGTTTTCAGCTGAGAGCCTTGTCATAAGATTAGCTGTGACAAATGCAACACCTGGTTTCCCACAGAGAGAGCTGATGTTGGTTACTTCTGTGTCGCTTCAGTTGCTGTTGTGGATTTTATGTTTTTCTTCTTCTGAAAGTATCTTTAAAAGAGACAGAAGCAGTGTCTGGTTAGCTCACACAAGTTAAACAGCCAGCTGAAATTTCCTTCTTTTGCCAGAGTACTTAGTGCACTCTGAGAATTTATCCAGACAAATCAAGGCTTTTTCAGTCCTGGTGATGTGTAACAGTTGGATCTGGCTGACATCTCTGTCCTTAATAGTTATTAAAGTTGGCAGCATCATTAAAAATTATTTTAGGGCTTTTTCAGACCTCTTAGTTATGAGATGACAGTGGCTACTGTTGCCAAAAGTGGTTTTGCTGCTGCTGAGTCACGGCAGGACAGGGCCTGTGCACGCTGTGCCTGGGTGGCACCCCCACACATGCTGACACTGTGGTGTGGACATTCTGTGAGCAAATAAGTTACAGCATTCAAATTACTGTAAGGCATAATTTCCTAAAAATTGGCTTCATTCTTACTTGCAAAGTTACCTCCTCATGTATTTTGCAGGCATATATTAGAACACAACTAGTGAAGTCGAATAACCAGATTGTTGTGTTGTTTCTTATGCTTATAGAAAGGAAACTTGCTTTTGAACAGGATAGAAATATGTTTATTGTCAGAAAAGGAAGATCTATAAAAATGAGCTAGCAGCTGAAAGCAGATACCTTGGAGAAGATACGGGGCAGATTGGTTCTCTCCAGGGCTTTCATCATTTTCTGCTCAAGGACTTCCTGCAGCAGAGTTGGTTTCTATTTGTTCACTGAACCTTGATGGATTTGAAGTTGTCAAGGCTCTCTTGAACACATATAAACTTTTCCTTTTGGCAGGAAGAAGGGGAAGGAGTCCTTCCATGGGAAGGAGTCCCACCATTTAGTTACACATTAAGGACCACTTTGTTATGAATTTGTTACTAACTAGTCAGTGCTTCCCAGATCTTGTAATTGCTGGTGTCCCTCTCCACTTAGGTGTAGTCTTATCCAAGAATCAGTCTTCACTATAGAGTGTAAAGTTTGCACAAGAATCAATCTAGCAAACAACATCTTAGTCTACTCTTAACTTTTGGAATCAAATTTTCAAAGCCATTTCATGTCAATATCTAGGGTAAACATTTTTGCAAAGTCCTAAAACCTCTCTCCTCTAAAATTACAGTCTTTATTGTAATAGTCACTTGCTAGTTTTCTTTTTTTAATTGAGATTACTCACTGGGCCAATTCCAGACCACAGGAAAATTTTGGAGGTGTAATTAATACTGTAATCTGTGTTCCCTGTCATAGGAACATAGGATAAGTACTGGGATGGTGAACTAAATTATGAAATAAAGACTTTTTTTTTTTTTTTTAAATTTCATTAAAGTACTTCCATTTGATTACTTGACATTTCTCATGTTCTGTATCCTTTACAGCTCCAAAGTATTTTGCACTCTGGAAATCCTCAGTTTTGCGTATTGTCTTAGGTTACTACAGTCCAGGGCAAAGTAAATGGGAAAAACAGAATGAGAGTCTTTTCGTCAACCCTTTTAAACTGTGTACACACAATTAGCATCTCCAGACTTCCTCTTGCCTTTTCAGTTGCTACCCATTCTGATAGAACTTTTAAAGCCAAAATGTTTATGTCATTAAGTCACATTTCTAGTCCAAGTTCTCATTTGTTCTACTGCTGAATATTAAGAAAGAGAGTCAGCCTTTTCTGCTTGAGGTGTTGTGATTCTCACATTCCTGCCTTGTGAATTTAGCAGCTATTTATTTCAGATATTGTTGTTTTATTCCATCCTATTCTATTACACCTGCTTCTTTTCATTCACTATTTTGTCTGTTAAGTAAAAATCCTCTTTTATTAAAGTAATTGTACCATCACATATTTTAATGCAGATTTTATTAGGTTGCCTATCTAATGCTGCAGATAGTGACTGAGATGAGTAATGTTTTGCTGATCTCCAAAATACCGAATTAATAGGGAAAAATCCCAGTGTTGATCAGAAGTGGTTGATACTAGAAAGCTGTGTTCCTGTTGAACCAAAGCATTTAAAGCATTATCTGAAAGTGCATTGTAACTGGAATACTGTATTGGCCAGGGGGATAACAATTGGCTTAATAGTACAAACTCAGATGAGATGTACTGAACTGTGGATGCTGTTAAATTGACTTTTCTCACTAAAACAAAAGCTCCCGTGCCTGCTTTTACGCAATGCCAGTGATTGAAAAAGCTAATGAAAACACTCTTCTTGCTTTATGATTTTTGTTTTCTCTCCAGGGAGGAGTTTACCAGTTGGTTCAGTCTGTATTATTTAACAGTGGAGAGAGGCATCCTGATGTTCAATTCAGAGAAGAGATGAACTAGGATGTTGCAATAACTTACAATGCAGAATGCAAGGTAGGTTCAGTAAAAATGAACGTTTGAAGATTAATCTCAACAGTAAATAAGTTTTATTTAAATTTTATGCTGTTTGTTTGTTTGTTTCATTTAGATAGAGAAAACCCTCTATGCTAATTTTTAGGAGTGTTAAATTTCAAATCCACCACATCGATCTTGAGGCACTCAATAAAGTCAATAGAACCATTTCTGGTGACCAACCGACATCTGTCGTTTTTTGCACAATGGTCACTGACATATAATCTATTCTGTTGCCTTACCAAAACAAAAAAAATGAAACCAGCAAACTAAGTAGAAATTTATGTCATCATAATAGTTCTAAAATCAACTATTTAAAATTGGTCTTAATGTAATTATTATATTTTTAGCTGAAATACCTTGTTTATTTGTATTTCCTTTTCACTTTAGAAGGCTGGGTTTCTTGCTCACATTGGTTCTGGTCCATCACTTGGACTTGGCCAGGACTCAGGTTGTGGAATGTTGCTGAGTCAGCCAATTTGTATCAACTATTTACCTGCCTCTCTGAGCTGTGTAATGCTTTCTTTGTTTGCATGCAAGATCCACACAGTCTTGACCTTGCACACTTCACCATGCCCTTGAAATACAGCAGCTTTATCCTTTACTGGGGTACAGAGAGATAAAGTCCAAAGTCATACACAATCTATAGCAAAACCGGTCAAAATCCAGGGGCAGTGTACCAAGCACTGGTTTCTTTTACATCAAGAAGGAAGAGTTGACACATTTTTACCCAATACAAATAAATGTATTAAAAGCTGACATGTAATTTTAATGAGAGATAGATTTATGGATCATCTAGTCTGGAGAAAGGCAGCTTGGGGGAACCTTGTCACTGTCTACAACTACTGAAAGGAGGTTGTAGGCAGGTGGGGGATGGCTGCTTCTCCCAGGTAACAAGTGACAGGAGGAGAGGAATGGCCTCAGAGTTGCACCAGAGGAGGTTTAGATTGGATATTAGGAAAGATTTCCACAAGAAAGTGTTGTCAAGGATGTGCTGCTCAGGGAAGTGGTGGAGTATGAAGGGATTTTAAAGATGTGTAGATGTGACACTTAGAAGCATGGTTGGTTTGCTGGTGGGCTTGGCAGTGCTGGGTTTATGGTTGCACTTGATGGTCTTAAAGGTCTTCCACAATTGAAATGATTCTGTGATTCTGATAGATTCAGTACTTGTGAAAGGTGCCTGGGACATGCAGAAGTCCTATATTCATTAATAGATACAATAATTTATATTGATCTAGTTACTGAAGGCTTGTGTGGGCTTCAAAGAGATACTTTTCTACAAAAAATGAGAGTTCTCAGTCTGTACTTTGATCCTTTGGTTGCCTGAGTGCTTAGATCACCATTCATGGAGGAAACATCCTACTGGATTCCTTATGAGATTCCAAGTACCTGCTGCTCCATCTTCCCCTTTCACAAATCAGAGTTTCCTCTCTTTCAGTGTTTCCTCTGTCTGCCCTATTATGCCACTTCCACATTTCACTCCCTCTGGAGACCTGCAATGCTGTTAACCATTTTTCACAGCTCCTGGCAACTGGCTGGACAGGAGACAGTGGTTGCTGCAGCTCACTTGGGTCTAGGTGTGTGCACATTTTAACCAACACATCTGTGCTGACTTAGTCAGGATCATTTGTCTCTCTTTTTGTTATGAAAACTGAAATAAATTTCTGATTAATTATTGAAAATGCATTCTATTATCAATATATAAATTTAGTACATTCTCTTCTTTATACTATTTTGGTATAAATGCAATGTTAAGGGTGCACAGGGTGTTCAGCTACTGTTATCTCTGGTTTAAAATTATGTACTCTTTGCAATTCTTCAACATCTTCCTGTGCACATTAATTTTAAATATGTGTCTTTGCTGCCCTTTCCTTTACTCTAAACACAGTCCCCATGAGTGTAACATCACTGCTCCTAGTCATCCTGTCATTTGGATTTATGCAAGTGTTATCTGAAATGACTTATGAACTTTCAAAGGGATGTTGTTTCTGTCTTCTTATCAAGGCCTTGGTCCTACCTTATTAATAATAATAGTAGTCCCATTTTCTTTATTATTCTTACAATAATATATGTGTTCATACAATAATTTGTGGGTTAAGATGTCAGTATAGATACGTGCATTTGGGAACAGACCTTTAGGCTGTTTAAATTGTTTGTGTTCCATCAGACTAAGATAGTAATTGAAGAATTTTTTTGGTCGAAGTTGCTGTATGTTTGTGTGCAGATTTTTTTTCCCAGTGTTTATACTGTGGCACTCAGGAGAACCTTTTGCAAACAGAAAATTCAGTTTCATGGCTGAAGCCCTTGCTCAGCATCAACTAAGAGCTGATTCTTTGAGCAGTCCCTTTGAAATCCACTGCTTCTTGATGATTAAGTTGCACTTTGCCATGCAAAGTTGAAATTAAATCAAAATGATCCAAATTAGCTGTATGGACTGAAGATGTACACACCAACTTAAAAGAGAATTTGGATATATCTGCACAGCCCCAAGCAGGGGGGAGCTGGCATGAATATGTGCCACTTCATTTATGCAGCAAATACTGGGTCAAGTTGGAGGGATTTCTGTGGCCTTCTGTAGCACAGACCAAGCTAGTAACTTTCTGTGAAAGCCTGGAAATTTATCTTTTGTTTGAAATTAGCCTGAGAGTTGCCTGAATGTTAAAGGTGTTCAATTATTTAAAGATGCTTAAGCAAGTCAGTTACCTAAATATGTATGTGGGGAGGAGGGGAAGAAGAATAATGGCTATAGGATTTGGCCTAATATACATAGCCTGGGTTTTTCAATTTTTGCATATATATTACTGTCTTTGTTTACATATATATTACTCACTTTGTAGCCTTTCTGCGGTAATTGGTGGATGTGAATCAGAGAATAAGCTTGAAACCACATATTAGAAAGCTTTAATAGGACAATTTCTAGTCAGCCATGTGAATACCACAGCTGTGCCAGGGTCAGAGAGGCTTTTATGTTGTTTGTCTCCAAGTCTGACAGAAGATCTACGTGCCCTTGAGTCCATCTAATCAAATCATTATAAACTAAATGCTATGAAACATAGATCACCCTTTAATAACCAGCTACAACTTCATGACCACCAAAGGTAGTTATCTATCCTATATTAAATCATATAAACATGTGCTTTTCACATCCCATTTTAAGCTAATTTTTTTTCTGCCATTGTTATACCCAGATGAGGACTGGGGAAGTCTGCCATGAGTTCAGCAAGTACTAAGGTAACCCAAGTCTTTGCTGAAAGACATTATTTATTCTATTAATATTTAACCTGGAGCAACCACTGACCTGCATAATTTGATAGAGATGGGTGAGCTGCTCCCTGAACACCTCTAATACTCTCATGCTTTCTTCACTTCTTAGAAGGAATGTAAACAAATAAACACCAAATACTGTGTTGTGGAAAAAGTATGAAACAAGCCAAGAGTACTTGGTATTGCACATAAATTTTCCTGTCTGTTTTTCTGAAGTTCCTCTGGGGGCCCATCAGTGTCTCTGAGCTGGCTGGCTGCTCAGGGGCTCTCCTGGCACACTGAGGTGGGTTCCCAGCACACAGTGTGTGATGTGCCTGCTCAGGCACACGTTAGCTTCTGCTGGGATTTGTGGTTCTCCCCGCAGTGAGCCCCTGCAGACATCAAGTTACTCACCCTGAGCAGCGGGGTGAGACTCAGTGGGTTTGCCCTTGGCAGCATTGCTCCTGCTCAGCCTTCTCTGAATGCTGAGGCAGCTTCTGACTCTGTTTTGGCAGCTCTTTAGGGGCATCATTTGCAGTTATTACTCTAAGTACACCAAGATTCGGTTCATTTCTCTGAGCTAGAGTTAACTCTGAATATTATTTGAAACAAATTCTGGAGAGTCATTATCTGTGCTGCTTTGCCTGTGTGTCCCTTTTCCCAGATGTCTTAATCATCTGGAATTATTTGATTCAGTCTGTGATCTAAAAATGCTCATTCGACCTTTTGTTTTTCATGTCAACACCCTGCATCTGTCCTTGGAAATTCAGTAGCATACCTTCTTCCACTGCAGATACTGGTTCCTTTCTCTGTCATCTGTATATGTGGGTGATATAAGTATGGGAAAAAATAGGAAAACCTATATAGCCTTGTGGCAAATGAGTTTGTCTTGTCCCTTTGCTCCCAGTCCATCTGATCTCTGCTGCAGGCGTCTCTTTCAGCACCCCACACCAGTGACTCTGTAGCTGCCAATAAAAATCACAACGGGCAAGATCACTTTTTTCTGTGTCATGTGAAATTCTCACAGATACTAATTGCTCCCTTGCAGGTGCTGTGAAGGGAGTAGGATTCTCTCAGGGGCTATTAAATACAAACATTTTTATGTCAAGGATATTACAGTATTCTCTCCCACAGGAAAGAGAGTACTTTTTTCAACGCCAGTACCACTTAATTCCCTAAAAGATTGAGATCGTAGACTTAAAACCATAATAATGTTTATGTGAAATAACTATTTTAATTTATAAACAATTTATTGCCTTTTAATGAGGTCTTTAGCAGAAGTTCAGATGCCAAAATGTAGTGAATATATTTCAAATGCAGTGAATATACTTCAAAAATTTCTAAAGAAGATAATAAAGTCTTTAAATGGTAAAGACTTAAGAAAACCTGCATTACTTACAAGTGTTCTTGTGTTATAGGTTAAAAGAAAACTCAATGCTATTTCTTTTTCCTTTCATATACCACATATTACATAGGTATACTACACAGCACACGAAGTACTGCAATCTCTGCTGCTGCAATCAAGTAAAACTCCTTTCAGGGCAAAAGATCAGTACTCATTTAGCAGCTTGGTCTAGCATTGTATCAGAAAAATTTGTGCAGTGAGTAGTGTTGCTAAAAAGGCTATACAAAACTCATTTATTTTGCCATTAATATTTCTTCTCTTTCCAGGCTGTCTTAGAAAACTCAGTCTCTCTCTCTGTGTTCGTTTCAAATCAGTGTTCAGACTGCTGGTGTTTCTGGCTTGCTGTCTGAGAAGACAAATGTCCACTTGTAGGAGAGCAGCCCCATGACTTGAAGCTCAGTTTTGCTCTGAAAAGCACCATCCTGTCACCAGCTCTTGTAAGGCAGCAGTTGTGCTGTTCATGGGAAAGCAAATGCCGATGTTTATCCCCACAACATCTCTGTGCTGAGTCCTTGCTATTGTCTTTGTGGCAAAAGTCTCTTTAATTTAAATATAGGCACGTTCTAATACAGAGACACTTTTATACCAAAGAACCCATAAAGGGTCACTGCTACATTCATTTATTGGTTACTCAGCAAAAATGCACAAAGTAATTTAGTGCCTTTTTTTTTTTTTTTTAACTGAAGCATCTGTTTATCCTGAGTAGATATCATGTATCGGAGTAGAACAGAGTTTCAGTGCCTCATTAAAACCAAATTCCAAGTGACAGCAGATGGAGTAGGAGCTGGGATTAATTGTTAAGGAAAGTGAAAGCTGAGGGTGGTTTTGTTTCAGTTTTAAGAATCAAACTTCCTGCCCTAGTAAACTCTGTGATATTTGGATTTGATACAGATTGATAAGAAGATTACTGTAGCTGGGAGATAAAGAGCAACCTCAGATCACCTGATTAGGACCTGATTTTATTCACTGTAACATGAAAAAATGTTACTAAGGACACAGTGAAAGAGTACTCAGCTATGGCAGTATTTGCATTGAAGATTTAATAAAATTAGAATGTAAGGACTTATGGGTTAGAAATACAGGGAGTTCAAAGTTTGGAGGATCTTCTGAAGCTTGATTAAGAAATTTACAATTTCACTTTCTGAAGAAAGTAAGAGGCAGACAATGTCTTGGTGAATAGTGAAGAAAAACGCTTGTAGAGAGGGTCTCTGATAAAAAGATTTTAGTTATGTCCTTCTGTGGTAATCTAAATGCCTTTAAAGGGCAGGTTCCTACACATTCACCAAGAATGCCTGTTCTGCAAGGTGTGAGAGATGTCCCTGACATGGGCAGTTCTGTCTTATACACATCCTAGAGTGCAAGTGGAAATAATAAATTCCTGCTGTTATGGGCACCTGCATGCACAGGCTGACCTCAGTAAGAAATGATAGTTGTTTAAATGCTGTTACTGGTTCAGTTTTGGAAATGCTTTGTAGTGGTTTTGACAAACCACCAAGCCAGCCCTTCAGCACAGGATCTGTGGCAGGTCCCCTATCTTAAAATAATAAATATCATATTGTAGCATAAGTACTTAGGTCTAAAGGTGGCTTTTTCACCCAGATCAGAGTGACAAATGTTCATGTGTGAACATGCTTGGTAATGTTCCCTTTTTGCTGTTATGTCTCCAGGGTGGAAATCTGCCAATTTATTACTCCATGGTATGCCTCCCAAATCAAATGTCCCTGCAGAGTACATGTCCAAGGGAGGGCAGGGGCTGTGCTGTCCACTGCCACAGAAATGCAGTCACTCAACCTGTTGGATGACAAACACAACACAAATTTACTCATTTGAAACAGAACTTTCTTTGCTTTGGGATTTTTTAATTTTTTTACCTTTGAAATAAAAATTAGAAAATCTTGGTTTCACACAGTTTCTGGAAGGATTAGTCTTGATGACAGATACAAAAAAGTAAAAGGAAATAATCTTGATCTAGACTAATAAGAGACTCTTCCTTGCTTATGCTGTATGTTAAGGCAAAATAATTTTACTCATCTAAATGACAAAGCAGTGATTGTTACATGTTTATTGCCATACAGTAGATTCTGCATGTTTCCTGGTTTATTTTTAATTAATGCATGTAAAGCTTAAATTGAAATTATTCACACAAAATCTTTAGTCTCTGATTATTTTCAATAACTTATTCAAGAGATGGAGCTTTAATATTTTTAGAACATCTTTGATATAGTTTAACAACATATCTTTTCTAACAGAGGTATCTTTCAATCAACCTCAGGTAAAATGGAAAACTTCCTTGGCAAATACCACACTGTGGTGAACAGAGGAGAAAACTAATGATGAGGAAAACCAGTTGTCTTGGGTAAAATCAGAAATTCTGTGTGTGGTGATGGACACTACCTCATCTTTTTTTAATAGGAAGTGTTTAACTCACATTCTAATCCCTAAATTGCACTCAGATTGCATGTGTTGGCCTGAGTGTTTAGTTTACACTTTTGATATTAATCCCTTGCTCATTCCCTCTGCTGCAGTATAGATAAAATAGTGCAGTAGGCAAAACTAATTTCTTCTAAGTGACTCTATACTGAAAAATGCTTTCCAGATGCTGATGGTTTTCAGTTCATTAGATAAGACTAAAGCTATTCCAAAATCAAGCCCCAAAACTTGTCCAGTGTGTCTGCTGAGTCCTCAATACCAGCTTTGTGTTCTCTGTGCTTCTATTTCACTTCATTAATTGCTAACTTAGACAAAGCACAACATATTGATGATAATTTTACATTTTTACTGTGTTTTAGTTATTTTTGTAGTCACTAAAGGTAACTTCAAACACCTCATTAGGTCAGGCTATATATGATCACAAACTTGTTTGCAATGCTCTCTACCAAAATATGTAAAAACTACCAAAGAAAAATATTTTCTTTCTCCCAAATATTTTTCACAGAATAGGAAATGCCTTTAAAAACAGACATTTGATAAGAAAAACAAAACAAAACAGAATTTCATATTATATTACTTTTTTGTTGCAAACATATGGTCTTGCTATAATCATATAATCTTGAAAAAGCTGGTGTAATTTAAGACATATACATTTTTGATGCTAACAGTATATTAAATACTTATTTGCATGCTTTTAGTAGCACAAAATAGCTCCTGTTAAAGTCAATAGTGAAATGCAGATCAGTTAGGCAGGATAAAAGCTTGAAGGAATACATGATTGCCTTCTTACTTATGATGCTGTTCATAAAACATTCAATTTTCACCCTTTGTACATAAGTAGAGGCTCCTGAGAGAGAGCTTTGTTCCAGCAGCAGGAGCACATTACACTGTCTCTGGTTGCAAAACTACTTTAACCTGGAGGTGACAAACAGGAGAGATTAATGGCTTCAATTTGGACACACAGAGCCATATGGATTCTCTAACAAAGGAAGAACACGATTGCCTGGGATTTAAGAAAGAAAATATTGACTTGGTTCATGAGTATAAAATATACATTATTATATAGCTTCAGTTATTTTTAATATCACCATAGAGAGGGGAATGCTCTGTACACTACAGTGCCATATCAGCAAAGCTGCTTAAGTGTGTGTTTAGGGAAATTTCATGATCTTCAATAGCAGAAGACAGTTGACTAAAGGTGTAGATAAACTGAGGAGTCAGGCAGGTGTTTGAACATTGCAGTAGTTGTTACATCAAAACCTTCATCAGATGTTACATGTAAAACCTACATGTTTTTACAAGGAGACAGTCAAGACATGGAGAGCCTGAGTGATTTCCACAACAGTTTCCAAGAACTCTGGGTATAAGAAAGAAACTGAGACAAATTTTCTTGTACTTTAGACCCCAGATTAGACTCAGTGACCTACAGAATCACCTTGAAATGCAGATGGTGTCAACACTACTACTTATTGATGCAATTCCTGGTAGAATGGGGGGGTGGAAAAATCCAGTCTTTGTACCACTAGGGGCTTTTACTAGGCATCTTTTTAGACAGATGTTTTGGATAAGATTTTTTTAGGCTAGTTTTATCAATGAAAGTGAGGGAAACTTTTAGCACAAAAATTATTTTTTAAAGTTTCAGTCATCCCTTTGATACATCTATGTGTATTTTTCCTTATCTTTGTGTTGTTTTTAGAGACTTTTCTGCAAAAGATCAGAAATATGGGCTAGGATTTTAAGGCAGGTTGCAGAAATTATGCTGATAGATTTTAATTGCTAGCCAGTGTGCTGTCCTCTTTGATAAAACCTTTTCTTAAGTGAATTAAAATAAAAGGCTTAGAACACAGGAGGGTGCAAAGAGGTGAGAAGAAATGATGTATGGTCATATTAGCAGGAGAGGTGTAATATTCATTTGCAAAGACACAAGGGAATGCAATGATGATGGGAGGAAAAAAACCCTCCTCTTATCTTCCTACTATGCTGGGAGCATAGGGTGATTTTTCCTTGGTGGTTGATGTGAGTGTTGCAAGAAAATGCAATTAAGACTTTCTGAAGATTAACTTGTGACGTGTGAGACTGAAACCAAGAAACACTAAGTACCATTCAGGCCTCTGTGATGGTGTGACACACTCAGCACTTTTATAAAACCAGGCCATTTAATTATAGCTGGGAGGTTAGAGAAGGTGAGTTTTAAAAATCTTAGCCAAAAGCCTTAAAATATCAAAGGGAAGTAAGTCTAAAAGTTAGAAGTGTGAAGTTGACATATGGTGCAATGATTTTTGGGTTGATGTCAGTTATGCAGGTTGATTGGAATTAAGTAGAACTCTAACAATAGTGGGAAACTGGGTGGATGGACCCAATGTAATCAGCTTCTTCCCTCTGCAGTCTCAACTGGATATCTTTGAAATAAGGGTTTTTGAAAATGGCTGTGCACTAACAATTTTTTACTGGATTTGTGAAGGCCTATCATTCCTATTCTGTCTACAGGCTGAAATTGAAACAATGAGAAAGAAAAGGCAAAATGCAGAAGATACAAAAGCTCTTTGTTAGCTAAACCACCAACATTAAGAAATCAAAGCTGAAAAACCAACAAAGCAACAAAAAACCCCAAATGCAAGTGACCATATGATAACAGAGCTTTTCAGTCCAAGAATCCCTTAAGCTGTCTGCTCTATGAGGCTCCAAGGCCAAAACAGAGTCTGCATTTTGTGTCAAGACTGCAGTGATGGAATATTTTTACAGTGAATTTAGTTCATCCCCATCAGTTCTTCCACTGATACTGGTGGAGGTTTTTTAGTGCATGGTTTTGAGGCACTGTACTTTGAAGCTCAGTTCCCCTCCTTCCTCGAAACAGAAGAGTAATCCTGCTGCCTTTGGGAGAAGTTGGCTCAGAGAATTATATTAGCATGAGATATTAAAAAAAAATAAAAATAAAGAAGAGACTTGCTTGAGAGAGAACAATGAATTAATTTGCTGTCTCATTGAGACATTTTGTGACTGTATGGAAGATCACCATATGACTTATATGCTGCTGAAGTCTCACTTGAGGGCCCACTGTTTTGTCTCTTTTGCTTGAATGATTACTTAGAATGAGAACTCTTTGCCTGTCCTGCAGCTGAACCAGTTAAAACTGGATAGAACTACTCATGTTTTTCTGATCTATGTTTGTGTGTACCCACTCAGGCAGTTTGTGCAGCATTAGCAGAGGAAACACAGAATAAAACTATGTTTTCTGGCTGAAATTCTTACAGGAGCTAAGCCTGTACTTTAATGACAAACCAGAAAAAGAAAAGAAAAAAATTACTTTAGTTCCCCAGTATCTCTCTCTATGTCTAACCTCCTTCGTGCCACCATCCTGGTTGTGTGACCAGCTTTCATCCAGCCTTGGATTCAGGAGCAATGTCTTCTCTTGTCTACAGAAGGGCTGTCAAGGAAGCTTCTAAGTGAGTGTTGATCTGTTATGAACTTGTGGCAGACTGCTGGCAAACAAGTCTCTAGTTGAATGAAAGTCGTTCATAAAAAGAACCTATTAAGTACAGGAAAATAAAAAGTAAATTGAAGATGTCTCTGTTTTAATGTTGCATTAGCTGGATAACTTTTTCTAAATGTTCTTTTTGAAATATTGTGGATATCTAAATAATCTGCAAATCTGGTCAAGAACTCTAGTTTCTACAAGATGCTAATAAATTAGCCAACTATAGTATAAAATATAGATTAGTCTTAGGACCTCATGAAGAAGTTCAATTATGTGCTAAACTGAAAACAGAAAACAAACAGCAAGTTTAAATAGTGTTGTCATAATATATTGCATCACATACTGTAGTATTTAGAGATAAGTGTTTATGGGAAAGGAGAGGAAATAGGATAAATGTAACATCATGAGCAGAGTACATATGAATTTTATAAACTATTAATCTTTAATCTTTAGAGTTCCTATTTAAGCCTACAAATACATTAATCCAGGCATCAGCTCTTCTCTGCTATCTTGATCATGCAGGTCACAGATGTTGCTATAGTAACCTTGCATTACCAATGCAAAGACAGTGAAGGATCTAGCTATCTAGATAAATAAAATAATTGAGGGGTGCTTGCAACAGCATTCTGCTTAATTTAATGCTTAGATCCATTGAATGAGCACTTGGTCCTGAATGGATTACGGCCTTGACTTGAGGAGTATGAGAAAGGCTGGCACTTGAAGCCAATTTCCTGTGAAACAGGTTAGTAATTAGAGAGATGTTCTTCACTGGGAAAGCCCATGATTTGCATCACAGATGATGTTCATTGGCTCCACTCCTCAATCACATTGTCAAAAGACAGACTGCCATGGATCCCACATGTGGAACCTGCTCTTTAGGTGCAGATGTTTGGATATTTTGATAAACAAGAAAAGGTGTTTTCTGTGAAGCTGAGGTAAGCCCCTGTTGTTGAATGCAGTTGTTGAAGACACAGCCCAGTGCTACTGGGGATGAGACACTGTCTTACAGGAGAAACAACCTGATTACAAAGTGGTTTGTTAGAGGCATCCTTAAATGCTAGTGCTGGTCTCTCATGGGGACCTGTCTTGATGACAAAGGAATGAGAATTTTCAAGTGAGAAACAAAATCCTGAATCAGATTTGCCTGTCAGTTGAATATTTCTGATAGTTACTCCATGGGCTTGAGCCCCTGAAGAAGCTTTGCAGTATTTTGGTATGTAGAGGACTCATGTGAACTCTACAGGCAAGAAAATCCTAACTTGGGTACTTTTTTTTGTACAGTGAGGAAGCTTCCTGTGAGATTTTTGTGCTTTTACCATGCCTCTGAGTTCTCAGAAAGCACTTCCTTCTTGTAGGAAATTCTTGTAAGAAGTTTGAGGCTTGTTTGTTTGTTTGTTTTAGTTAAGTATGGCCACTGGATTCTAAAGTAATGCAGGAATGCAGATAAATAGAGGCAGTAGTGAGTGTAGGCATCATGGAGTAATGATGATTACTCCATTTTCTTTGGAAACCAAGCTTAAAAATACTCCTGTAGCCACAGCTCATCTGTGCTACCAGTTGAATTTGCTGGCTAAGCGTGTAAAATACCACTTGAGCCTAAAGCAGAGAAATAAGGGAAGAGTTAAAATTCTGGTCTCTTATGAGCCTTTGTTCAGCCTTCAGTCCTACAAAGGAAACCTCTCATTGCTTTAGAAGGGTCCCAACTCTTTTCCTTTTTGTCTGGCCCTGAAAAGCCAGATCAGTTTTGCTACTTGCTTTATTGAGACTGTCAGCCCGCTCCTGCCGAGAGGCTGCTGCTGGCCAGGCAGCTTTCTGCAGGGGGAACAAGGGAAAGAAAGATTCTGCATCAGAAATTCCACTTGTATTGCTTTCCTTGCCTCCTTCCCAGCACAAAAGAGGTTTTGTTTGTGCTCAAGAACCAACTAAAAAGTTTGGCCATGAAATGAGCTCTCTTCTGGAGAAAGGGGAAGGGGTGGAACATGTAGCACACAGCTTCAGACACAAACTTGTACCCACTCCCTCCTCCAGGTCATGGGCTAGACATGGTGATTGCATTAGCTGGTTGTTGTCCAACTTCACACAGCTGCAGGGCAGTGTGACAGCAGTAGCTGGTTTGAATCCTTGAAGAAGTAATTTAATAAGTTGGAATATTCTATTCTTATTCTGTGATGTAATTAGATAGGAAAAAACTTGGGAAGAAAAGTGCTTCCCCCTTGTTGGTGGGACGCGGGGACATTTGGGTATTTGTAATTTGCTCACATTGATATTTGTTTCAATTCAGAGTATTTGTTGCTGCCAAAAGTGGGAGAGGGGACAAGCACTTGCATTGCAGCTGACACCCAATTAGGCTTCACAAGCTGGGCATTACTTCAGCAGACTGAATAATGTTAAACTCCTGGAAATGAAAATTCTCCCAGTAGTTCCTGCTAGTGTACGCCCAATAGACACTCATACAACTCATACACACTCATATAGTTTATAGTGTATCAGTCCCTGCTGACAAAATAAGTTCTGCCCCTGAAAAGATCTTATCCATGTTGCTTGTTTCTTGTGTAACTAAGGATTTGCAGGATCAGGGAAGTATCCACATTGTTTTTCTTCCTGTCAGAGATTAGGGAATTTTTTTGTGTGTATTAGTCTTGAGAAAATGTAGCTTGGCACAAAGCACTGCTGAGCACATTTCAGGGTTTAGGCTCCAGCAATAAGAGGATAGATATGGCCCCTGTATCCAAGGTAGTTGGGCACTAAATCAGATGGGTAACTGAATGCCCAACTCTGTGCTTAAATCCCTTGGGCAACAATAGAGGAAGCTTGAAGGAATTTGTGTATTTCTTTTTGCTTCTGCAAAAGAGAGTGGTTTACATATTTGGAAGTGAAGACAGAATGTGTAATGCCTCCATCAGAGGCATTAGTGAAGTTCCCCAGTGTCATTCTTTATGGGTTTGGTGCCCTTTCTCAGTCTCAGGCCTTTGGAATTTGCAGGATAATCAGCCACACAATCCCAGTGACTTGGTATGTTCAAGCAGAGGTGTGGGATACAGAATGTCTGCATAGTTATCTGGGACAATCTTCTTCTGGCTTTTTGGCTAAAAATGGCTCAGAGAACTGATCTTTGAACCTGGTGTCCAATGCTGAAGTTAACTGCTGACTTGGGGATGACTGGAGTTAGCACAGTCATTCTGTTCCTCACTGCAGCCTGTGCACAGATGTGAGAAATGGAAGAAGCTGTGGTCTGGGGAGCTGCTTTCCATCAGAGGAACATACCAGCTGGATTGGTTCATCCCAGGACTGCTGCTGAATCTTCAAAAGACATCACATAAAAATCTATTCATAATGGAGTGAGGAAGGGTGGGAAGAAATAAAGTGTGAACAAACCACTTTGTTTAAACATTAGTTTATGCTTTCAGTGAAGGTCTAGTTTTCCCTGTGAGCTTGCCAACATCCTTTAATTCATATCACTTAGAATAAAATGACTTCTGGGTGTAAGGAAGATTTGAATTGTCTTTTCTGTATCACTAAATAATGATTGCTTGGGGAGATAGAAAATGAAAATTGAAAATGAATGAGGTATAGCTTGTAATATGTTAGACGCATTATCTCCAACCCGAGGCCTTCAGTCAAAATAGAAGGTCATCTGTTATTGTTAAAGAGCACTGCAGCAGGTACTTATATTTTAACTTTGCCTCTTTTTTGATTTGAATTTTCTCCTCATAACCACTGCAACACTATTCTGAGGAAGCATGTGCTATGACTTCTTAGATTGCCTAAGTTATATTCTTTTGTTATAGTTTATGAGACTGGATGCAGGGGATCTGGACTTTGCTGAATGACTGATCTTCACTAGTTTTCTGGAAATGTGAGATATTTCTCTTTGCTTTCCTTTCTGAAAAATCTCACTTTGTATAATTTGTATCTGAAACATTCAAACCATGAAAATATTAAGCCTCATTTTTGTCTTCCTGGATTGCAATTGATTTTTTCTTTTCTTCTAGATACGTAATTATAACTCACCTTAAATTACAGTGAGTCAGGAAACAATGTAGAAAAGGTACTAACTGGTCCCAGGAAGTACGCCTTCTGCTTTGCTGAAACGCAGAGGACATGTTTCTTAAATTTTAGCCTCATTTTTAACACTTAGAAAAGAGGGCTGGAATTACTGGTGGTAACAGTGAATGATGTAGTGAATTCTAATCATCTGGGGCAAGATTTACTGGACAAATATGCTAGAGGGAGAGGAGTATGGCCTGCCTCAAATTCCCCTCCAAATATACCCAATGAGAGCAGCAAACGGAAGGCAGATGGAGACTTCTTTCTCTTGCTGAGGTGAAGTGGCACTGGTTGTAGTGGGTGTCCTTGTAAACCTCCTGGTCTGTCTTCCCATGGAGCAAGAGGGAATCTTTGAAGCCTTTGTGTCTCCTGGGGTGAGAGCAGTTCTGCATTTCTGAAGTTAGTGGCATTAACCATCCACCAATGAAGTGCATAAGCAACAGTGGGATTTGCTATTTAATTGAACTCTGCTTTTCTAGTTGTTAATTACACTGCTTGTATGGTTTTTTATGTTTAGCTGTATCATTACACTTAACAGAATGTTTGTTGTTACCTGCTGTGATTTTGAATAATTCATGGTGTTAATATGCAATTAGGGACCGTCATAAGTTCTCCCTAGAGAAAACCAAAAGTTGCTTTTCTGGTTTTTTGTATTTGAAGATGAGTGGAAGGCAGGTTCTTGCTTCTGTGGTTCTTCATCAGAAAGAAAATTTTGAATCAGCCGATAAAATTAAAGAACCAATCTTGAGAGTACAGTATGCACAGTATATCTGAAATATTTTTATGAAATTGCTTGCTAAGCTGGAAATGACCCAAATAAATCAGCCCTGGACCTCTGTAAACAGCAGTGTCTTTTACTTTCAGTTAATTGTTTCCACAGATGTAGTCAATGACAACATTGTGTTTATCCTGTGGCAGTGTTACTGCAGTCTCAATTTCATTTTGTTTCCTTTTCTTAATGGATGGCTTTACCAAATCTAAAAATAAAATCTTATTTTCTCATCATGACAGGGATTTTCTTACATGGGTTTTGTGAGTTGCCCTAGAAACAAGAAAACACTGAAGTTAGGTCAGAAAAATAAGTGTCCCACCAACCATTGTTGTTTTGATTTCTTTGGTTCCATCATAACACTAGATAAATGATGTGGCTGAGGAGTCCAGCTGATAGTTGATACTGGCAAGTGGCTTCTGAACAAAGGTAGGTGTGGCATATTTCTTTTGATGAGAAGAAGGTCAAAGGGAATATTACATGGTGAAAAGTCTCCCTCAGCCTGGCATATGTTCTGGAGTTGCTGCTCTCTGCCAAGCTCTCTGTGCTTTGTTGCTGTCCTAGGTTTGCATTGGCTTTATGTAGTGGTATCAGCCAAGATCTTTCAGAGTGAAAGGATAAAATCTTCTTTCTGGCTATCTCCACAGGTAGCTATGAGATATTGTCTTGTTTTCCCAAATGATGAAAAACCTGGTCCTCTGAATGTGAAACAGACCTGTTAACATGAAGGCCATTCCCAAAGGTTAACTCCCTTATAAATACCCAGATTGTTCCCTCCACTCACTACAAGTTTGCAATCTGCTTAATATATGCACAGTCAGGGAGAAGCTGTAAATATAATGCTAAAAGCAGACGCTTGGAACTATTGCTCTTGCTTCTCTTCAGCTTATGCAACTGTTTGCAGTAGCTTGTTGCCAACACAACTGTTGTGTCCTAGTACTTTGGGCTTCATCTTGTAAGTCTCCTGAATATGCTGTTCCCATTACAACACTTTGAACAGATCCATGTGAGGAGGTTTTGCAAGACCAAGTCGTTAACAGAAAGCCACAAATACATCACCACCTGCTTAAGTCATCAGTCTAGAACTGAGCTAGCTCATGAAGTTATGCCAGCTGGAGTCCTGGCTAAAAACACCCAAAACCCTGGTAACCAAACATTTTGACCATCAGAAGCCTGAACCTCAAACCCAGATAGGTCATTCCACCTTCTCCCCTTGCAAATGACTGAAGTTTGTCCTTTCAGAGGTTTTCCAATGAGTCTTGCTGACCTTTCAACTGCAGCTTTATATCCATTGATAGCTGTTCTCATCTGCCTATTCCATTTGCAGCCACAACCATCTCTCTGCAGACAGACCCAGAAAATCTCTGACAATAAATAATATTCTTGCTCCACAAGCATTTAAGTCAATTGAAGGTGATGAGGTGATCCAGGAAATTGCTGTTGTCATAAATTCCTGGGTCTGTGCTTGAGCATAGTGTAATCTCTGGTACTTGTCTGCCACTGTTGATCTCCAAGAACACCTTATGAAATTATAGCCTAATGCTTTAACAAAGTGTAGGAGGGAAGGATGCATTTTATGTAAATTTAGTCAGGAAGTCTTTGAAATGAATTGCTTAAAGTGAGTGGGGAAAGCTGATGGAGTGTGATAGACATACAGAAATTTTTTTTCTGCTTTTAGAATAGAGGGTGTTGATTAACTGGGCTTAGTATAGCACTGCATATATTAACTAAGCATCAAATTGCTCAGTGGATGAGCCTGCTCTGTGTGTGAACTAAACAGGCCATGGTCTGGATGTTATTACAGATGTGGATTTAGGGAATTTTGGAGTTACACTTCTGCAGAGAAAACCATTGGTTTTGGTGAACTTGGTACTGAATTATTGTCCTGGTGTAATGTCAATATGTTATTCGTGAAAATGGAATTAGACAAAAAAAATCATATCTGCAGAACAGACCATTTATTCTGAAAAGTCTCAGACTTGGGAGTAATGGGAGGGAAATCCTCCTTCACACATGCTCCTCAGCATCAGTACCCCTGAGAGGTGTCAAAGGCTTGTCTGTCAATCAGCCTGCTGGTTTACATGCCAAGTCTTGTTTGGTCTTCCTGGTTTGTGCTTGTTAGATGTGCTGACTGTTGGAACAGCCTCTGATCTTTCTTTAGAGCCATTCTGGACACATCCACTGTTCTGCAGGTGTGGGCTGTACTCCTTGTTCCTGGTAGATCACCTTGCATTTTAACCATATTTGCATCTTTATAGAAAATCAGTGATTTCATTTCCACACTAGTTGGAGGCTAGAGTTACAAGTTAGTTATGTGCTTGATCTAGAATTGGGATATGCATAGATGTCTACATGTATTTGATAGCTGAATAAAACCCATCACTGTGCCTGCTGCAGTAGCCCAAATTTGCTGTTCTCAAGTATGTATGAGTGTGTCATGGATCTGTGCATACTTTTGTGCTTTCAGCATGAGAGCTGAGCACTTGCTGTTGATTTGTGTTCTGTTCCCTGCAAGATACCTTGACCTAGTTTTAATGGAAATAATATTTTTACAATATCTGAGACTGGATAGTCTATTCCATGCTGTGCCCTGTGGACATACATGTATGAATCCCTGACCACTTCCATGAGCATTTCACTGGGGTGACTGGTGGATGCGTGAAGAAATGGAAAAGCTCAAAGGAAAATGCAGAGCAAGAAGCAACTGCAAGAATATGTGCTGGAGTAAACTCACAAAATAACAATTAATTTTAAAACATTATATTAAAATACAACTAATATGAATTAAATCAAAATACCCCCTTTCCAGAAACAAAACTAACTTGAATGAATGAGCACTAGTGAATTTTTTTTAAAAAGAAAAAAAAAAGCCTCATGAAAATGATCCAGTGTGTCTGTTTGGATGCACCCTGTGGGGGACATGTAACAATTTCAGGTCTTTGGAAAAGTTGTTCTTTGGAAGACTGAGGTTGCAGTGGGTCTCCATTAACAGGGAAAAAAAGAGGATATGAGCCTTTGATGAACAGTGCACAAGGTTAGGTAGCAGTCACAGCATATTCTGTCTTACTTATGTGGGACAGAGAGCCAGATGCATCACTGTTACATAAGCCTGCTGACCTGCATATAGAGCTTTGTGGTAATAGAGTTTCAGAAAAATAAATCCTGTTCAATTTGGCTTACATGAAGATAGAAAGTCCAGGTATGTTTTCAATGAGAAACTCCACAAAACATGTTATTCCCTAAGGGGCTTGGTTTTTAAATTTAAATTGGGAGGGCTCCCATACTTGGGACAATGAGGATGGGAGAGGAGGCAGTTAATATGATGCAAGGTAAGTCTGCTGACTAATGCTACAGTCTGTATCTTTGGGGAATGGGACCACAGGATGTTGTACACCAGCCATAACAGCCTATTATTCAAGTGGCACAGCAGGAAAAATGTTCATGCTAATTTGCAGAGGATTTTGATGGATTTGTTTAATTTGATTGTATTCTGATTTGAAATGAAAATTAGTATTTTTTTCAATTCTTAGTAAAAAAACAGAATATTTTCAGTTGGAAGGGATGTATGACAATCATCTAGTGTGAAGGTAATATCTAGAACTAGAGACATCAGGCTCTGGGGTCCTCAGCTTGAGGAATTCTGTCTGGGTCCTCTGGCTGCCTAGGGTGCCAAGGACTTGCACATTTCCAGAGCTTCCAGGCTCTTGCTTCTTTTCTTTCTGCCTGGTGAGCTAACAGAGAGCTGGCAGCTTTGGAGTTTATGGGCAGAGATACTCTGCTCTGAGTTTCTTGGCATCCTGCCTAATGAGATCTGTAGAGGAGCCAGCAGCTTAGGAGCTCTGCAATCTCTGAGATAATCCTGGAGCAATAACTTCTTTCTAACTCCCACTCTCTGTCAACTTGTCAGGAATACACTTGAAGAACAGGGGAGAGGACCTGGCAGGAAATTGGGTGTGATTTCTGCAGTGTCATCAAAGTCCAATGTGCCTTTAAAAATGTTTCTGACCACTTTCAGTAACCCCAGGCAGAAATCCGAATGTGTCAGCACCTGATCCTGCAGGTCCTGCATCCCTCTGCTGCGGATATCGTGGGTACAAAGCTCAATGAGGCAGAAGAGAGGACAAAGAAATATTTACACCATTCCAGCATCTTTGCAGTTGGGATGTGGGTCACCTGCAGCTCTTCATGCAGCACTAGCCTGCCTGTAGCCAGATGGCCTACAAACCCCAATTGTCCTGAAGGTACTGGAAGATGTGATTATTCCAGGAAGGCTCTTGACTGACACAGTGGCTAGAATGACGGGGCTGGAAAAGTAGATGAAATACATGTTGGTACCCTGTGTTTTTTCCCTTCCTCCCACGCTTGCTTTAGGATTGACCCTGAGGTCTGTGTCTGAGTAGAGATACTGGTCCAAACAGTGTGCACAGGAGAATTTTCTGGGCACACATGAGCCCCAAGCATGTACTCAAAATTCAGTAGATATTTCCAATGTCAGTTTTAGCATCCTAAAGGTTGCTGTAATTTATATTTATAATCTACAGCTACAGAGTTATGTTTTAGCAGCTGGGGAGCCCTGGAAGGTGGGTATCCTCTTGCTTTTCCTAGACATAGAGGTGGAGGATGATGGGCCCTGTGGCTCATTGTCATGACTGTGGCCCCTGCAGAGTGAATTAGGACTAATGATGCAAAGCAAAATTGCCCAAATGACAGAGAGAATCTGGGCCACTGCGTTCATCTTGTCTGATTTCCAAATTTTTCAGTGCTCAGGGGGACAGGATTATAACAAAGTTTGAATTCCTGCTATGTAGGTCACATGCTGCATGCTGAATCCTCCATCACAGGGGTAAAGCTGGACCAGGGAAACTTGATTTGCCTCTGTAAATATCAATGGGAGTAGCAGATGTTTTTCTTTTACCAAATAATTTCCAAGTAGTTTTATTTGCGTTAAAACCATCTAGGCTTTTACTGTCAGTGGTACATTAAAATATGTTGCAGTAACTGCAACTTAATTGTAATGTGTTGCAGTTATTCAACTCTGCAGTTATTAAGCTCTGCAGTCTTTAGATTTCTGTGGCTGGGCAAGATTCACTGTTAGTCTGGAGACTTTGGGGGTGACAAGTGGTGTGTCTGGCTCTGCCATGGGGTGTTCAAAGGTACCAACACCCTCCTGATCCTGGAACCAGGGCTGTGCATCCTCTGTCTCTGTCTAACAAGGCTGTGCAGGCTGATACACGAATCTGCAGTGGGTTCATCTGGGAACAGAAAGCCTACTATTTGCCCACAGACTTGTAGTGGTACTGCTTTGCTGAAATGTGAATCCACTTGCCTGTTTTTCTTAGGTTGATAGCAGCAAGGCAGACCTGCTGATCAGTTACTCCTATGACTGTGCATTTTAGGGGATGATATTTCTTTGTTACTGCTGCAGCTCTGTTGTAGCAATTAAAAAAATGTGTCTAAGGAGGAGGCAATAACTCTGAAAGTGTCTTTGATGACTAAACATTATACTCTAAATATGCAGTGTTGCTGCTGATTTTTCCAGTCTCCTGTGAGTCATAAAATCTTGTCTCATATTGAATGAGTTATTCTTAATGACCTTGACTTAAAAAAAAAAAAAAAAAGCCTGTGACTTCCCCTAAGTCAAATAATTTAAATTAATGGTTTTCTGTAGGATATTTGGAGTGCTTTTCAGATCATTAAAATTCCTGAAGGACAATGGGCAGGCATCACTGTCCCCAGGATAAAGGCTCTCTGGCCCAAATGGTGCTGTGCCTTAGATGAATACAACCCTGGGTCTTGTGTGCAGCTGTTACCATGCAAATGTGAATAGACCTGCCTGGGAGGGTCACCTAGGAAGGAGATAGCATGTTCCAGAGACTGAAGGGCTCAAACAGCCTCCACTTCCAAGGGCCTGATTTTGTCCTGCTCACAATTTGTGCTCTTCAATCCCAGCAGGTCTTTCATATTATCATGGCTGTACTTAAAGGTTCATGGCTACTACCTATTGCAGATATATCTGTTCCAGTGGTGTTCTACAGCTGCTCTGTGAGCATATACACATTGCCAGCAGAATCTGATCATGGTGATTTCTGTGTTAAGGGTGCCTCCCTGAGAAACTGAAAGGGGAAGGATGTGAAATTAACCAAGTTGAACACATTTTAATTTTTTTTTTGTTTGGTTTTTTTGTTTGTTTTTGTTTGTTTGTTTGTTTGTTTGTTTTGGTTTTGTTTTTAGGGGAGGGAAGCTGTGGGGCTCTTGTGGGTCAGTTTGTCTGATATATTTTCAGCTCCAGAAGGAACACCGTGTGTACCCGTTGTAACTGTATCCATTATGGTGTTATTATAGGATACATTATATAAAGCACACAGTGAATTATATTAGATGTGAAGGATTTGTTGTAGTTATTCTGGTTGTCTATTACTGCAGATAATTTCTTGATAATACTCACTTCTTTAACCTCAGCAAAACATGCACATGATGGAGGTTTTCTCCATTTTTGACTTGACAAGATAATCCTTCTGGAATTTGCTTTTTCGTTATACTGGGTTGCATTACTGTTGTGAGATGCTTCTCAAAAGCAATGTACCTGAAACATAGAAGGTGCCACTGTGCCATTGTATTTGGACATGTCATGCTCTTACTGTCTCTATAGTCTGATGTGAACTCATTTACATTAGCCTTTAAATCGTTATGATTGTCTTAATGGGAGAAATGTAAATAACATTAAGTTCATGTGCATAATTTACCACAAAAAAAGCACCTGTGTTTAATAAATGCTGTCAGGTCTTCAAGGCTAATAAGGGCTTGGAGCTGTCTAAATGAGGCAGTGCCATTACAGGGAAATCAAATCAGCAAAGTAAATGGAGTCCTGTGGAAGTTCCTTTGAATACAAAGGTGTTTTAATTGTTTCTTATTTTAAATTGGAATAAGGCCACTCTTTAATAAAAACTAGCACTGGGTGAACACTATCTTAAAAAAAAAATCCAGCTGGTTTTTCCTTTTTTATGTGTGTGTTCCAACAATCTGTGATCAGTCTTCAACGTTTCCTAGTCTGTCATTTTAAATTGCTGAACTGCCTCATATCAGCACATTTCACCCTAAGCCTCTTGGCAAGCTAGCTATCCTTGGCTGCATGTCGGGGGTTTGGGGTTAGCAATTGATCTCAGAAGTGTGTATGCATGTTACTGCTGCCTGCCTGCAAAGTTGTGGAATATTTGATGAGCGGGAGATTAGACATCGGGGATCTTCTGTAAGCATTTGCATCTCAGAGCTGCAAAGGATTGCAGGGATATTTTTCTAGAAGCCATTTTTTGAGAGCAAATATATTATATATATATTGATAAGCCTTTAACAGAAGAAATTAACTCCCAGAATGATGTTCAGCACAACAGGGGGTTCAAGTGTGCGTGCACATTTCTAAGATTCACATTTGCAAGTCCTCTTCACTGTAGTTACCCAACCTTAATTGAGACTCCTAAGTTGTCCTTCTCCAAGCAGTGTGAAAATGAGTGTCTCTGTGTGACATTTTTATGAAGAGCTCTGTAGCATTAAATGGCAGCACTGCTTGTATTGTTGTATATTGCCCATATTCTACTGTTAATGAAAATAATGTATTTTCCATAGAGTTCAGTAAGACAAGGCTCATTTATCAATCATGAATTCATTTTTCCAAAATTACACCATTAGTTTCATAAGGAAGAAACTGACATAAAGCCAGAGAAATTATGTTGAATGAGATCTATATATGTAACCCTTTCTAGTATTTAATAACTTTATTAAGCACAAGAATGTAGAAATACATAATATCATTTTCTAACAGAAGAGAACATAATTTATTTGTGGTTTTCAGCATTCATGGTTGGTTAGTTGGTTGTTGGGTTTTCTTTTTTTCCTTGGATTCCTCTGAGATATAGGCAAGCTCTGTTGGCCATTGGTTATAATTGGGATCGATATGTCTTCATTGAGAGTTTAATGAGATTCACACCTCTTGAGCTGCAAAGTGAATCCATCAAGTAGAAATGCATTTTAGAAGCAGCAATTTGTGAATGAGAAGACTACGTTGAATACTGTTCAATCTTCTTTTTTTTAACCAAGCACAAAAATCAAATGTTTTTGCTGTTAGTTATGTAGCATTTCTTTACCAAACAGCTAAGGAATCTCATGTGTATTATGACAAAATGCAATTTTGCAACCTTTCCTTTCTTGTAATCACTTTCTTTTTTTCCCAGTTTTTCTATTTGCAAGTAATAATTTTTTTTTTAATGAAGATGTTTATATTTTAAAATGAGGTACTATAAAACAAATATTAAACAATTCATAGTAGATTTTTTTTCTTAAAGTGTGTGCTTGCCACAGACACATTGATTTTCAGTAGTTAATAGAAATGATAAAATGATGGGATGCTCATGATTATATAAATTAGACCAAGTAAAATATCTGTAATTTCATTATAAAATATTAAAGAATGCTACAAGCCCTCTTGCCTGGCATTTTCTCTCATTTGTACTACTGTAGCTCCTGCAGAGTGATAGAAACCAGTGCTTCAGTGGTTCTAAAGAAAAGATATTTTGTGACCCTTGATAAGGGCAGAGGCACAGCAGAGTACTTTTCTTTTATTTAGAGCAGAAGCTCTTTTAAGGGGTTGCATGGCATCGTCTTCAAATATTTTTTCACAAATAGCAAAAATATGCATTTCTTTGCTGGATATAAACTGTATTAATTCCTTGAATTTTGCAATTTCTTCACTTTAAATACCTCTAGTGCTACAAACCAATGGAAATGTGTTTTTTCTGGTCCTGCACATCAGGGCTGAGGTACTGAGCAGCCACTGTGTACGGCTGACTTGAGATCTTTAATGCTGGGTTACACACTGGGGAAATGTCCCCACTATGCATTGACTGATATTCTGAAGTCACACTTGAGCAAACCAACCAAATCCACTTCAGGTATCAGACATTATTTAAACATTTTAACAGTGGTATCGCCATGTTTCATGTCTTCTTTCAGATGAGCAAAATAAAATAACATCCTCCTTTTACTATCTCTGTCTTCTAAATGGAAGGAACTATCTGATTTCAAATCCTTTGTGTGCATTCATTACGGGTGGGCTCAATGATCTGAAAAGTCTTTTCCAATCTAAATGAGCACTCTGAAGATACCATAGAGTTTTTAGGATTGTGTGTACAGTCCTGTAGCTCTTACTTTTCTTCCTTCCAGATGTTGTTTGTCTTTAAAGTCTCTGTGTTGGCTTGTTCCTTTCTGATATTGGTGCACACTCTGAAAGTTTTAGCAAAGCTTTTACTGCTGTACCTTCTTAATGGGAGGAAGATGACTTCCATCCACCCTGTGCTCTACAGGGGATGGAGACCATGGACCCTGGCACTGGGCACAGAGCTCTGCTCTCCAGGGAGCTGATGGGAGTGGAGGAGTCCAGCAGAACAGCTGCCTTAGGAGGCCAAGGGGTCTAGGCTGGTTCACCCTGGGTAAGAGCTGGCTTTGGGGGCACCTCAGAACAGCCTTCCTGAAACTGTGAGGAAAGAACTGAGAAACAGAACCACAGAGCAGAGAGAGCCAGGCTCTTCACAGTGATGCACAGTGAGAGGGTGAGACACAGTGAAGTTCAGGCTGGATGTAGGAAAAGCACTTCCCTCATGAGGACACTCCAGCAGTGGGACAGGCTGCCCAGGAAGGCTGTGCATTCTCCATCCCAGGAATTTTTCAAGATTTGATTAGGTAAACCCTGAGCAAACTGCTCTGACTTTGGAACTGACTGCTCTAAGTAGGTTGATCTAAATGACTTTCTGAGGTTCTTTCCTGTGGTCTTAAAATTTCCTGATACTTAGCACAGGATGAACAAGTACAGATGTGATGGACTGGGAGCAGCTAGAACAAATAAATGCTGGTGGCTCCCAGAGGTGGTAAATGTTGGAGAACATGAAGTGAGTGCATGAATATGGATCATTGATCTTTGTTATGCCGGAAATTATTTGGTCCTGGCTTAGAGAGCAGTGCACAGTCATCACTTTTATGTTTCACGGTTTCCTTTGACGTTCCAATGTCACAGAGAAATCAGTTTTGTTAATGACCTTCTACATTTGCAGTTTTTTTGTGTTGGTGACTGAAATTGATTTTGCTTGTGATGTGAAGGAGTACAAGACCAGCCTCCACATCATTGCTCAGCCATGAACTTTAGTCTTACCAAAGAATAGGAGGCCAGCAAATTTCTGAGCATCAGAGATATCCATGCTGAAACTCTTAGGTACAGTATTGATAAAGACTCAGCTGCTTTTTAATCTCTGTGATACATGGTTGGAAACTTTGTGCTTGAGCCCTGGAAATGCTTGGTTGATTTTTTTTTTTTTTTTGTAAAGTATAATCATGAAGACCTTTCTTATTTTTCTCAAGCATTTCACATGAGAGAATTCCTTCCTGACTAGAGTAATTACAAAACAATTCAGTAGTGGCTTATGTTCCACACTTCTTAGTTAGGTAAGTGGTATGAAGAAAAAGAATAAGAGAAAGGTGGAGGATAAATTTGTCAGGGAAATAAAACTGCAAGGAGTACAAAGTTTCATAAAGATTTCAGTGGAAAATGAAAGGAGGGAGTGAATAATTGACATAAGAAGGAGCAAGGACAGACAAAGAGAATAAAAAGAATGTGAAAGAGAAAGTGAAGAGTGACAAAATGAGACAGAATAATTGGCAGCTAATATTTCAAGAAAAATATAATAAAAATTGAAGGAAATATTATGCAAATAATGACTTTCACATTTGTAAATGCTTTTAGTCTAGCAGTGCATGTTTGACAAATATTCTTTAACCCAAATTTTGTAAAATTAGAGAACTTAGTTTAAATTTAAATTGATGGATAACAAAAGATGTGATCACTGAAGTGCAAAAAAAAAGTAACTTCATTGAATTAATAAAGTTTGAATCAGATTTCCATTATTCTGGCCACACCACTTTTCTGTGATAGTTTTTTCAAGCATAGTTTTCCATGAGAACTATCCCTGATACTTTAGGGCCACTCTTCCTTTTGAACAAGTCAATAAACTGACAGCTGATAACAATGAGTAGCTCCTCTGCAACCAGTTGAGGAACTAAAATTGCAATTTCTCTGTCTTCTAAAATAAAACTTTAGGAGGACCTAGAGACTCATCCTCCTGATCCTCCCCAGAGCCTATGCACAGTGGCAGGATCACAGAAAAGAGACTTCATGTATTGACTAGAAGAGGAGAGACAGGGATCTATTGCAGGCTATCCCAAAATACAAGGCCAGCTCTGCTGGTACTAAGTCATACTTCTCTTTGTAATATTAAATGTAAGTGAAAGAGTACCTGATGTCCTGGAAAGTCCTTGGAAAGTGTGGATAGTGAAGGCTGAAAGTGTGTTCTGTCTGGGTGTTGTTTTGATTGCACTTAGGTTACAAAGACATTAATCAAAAGAAGATGATCTATGGAGACTCTAGTAGTGTACCCTTTCTTTGCCTGGAGATAAGAAGGAACTGCAGTGGATTTTCTTTGTTTGCAGTGCAGCCTGGACTTTACTAGATGATGCAAAGAGAAGGAATTCCAAAACAATTTTTGTTTGGATGCACCTACAGCAGAAGCAGAATTAATGTGTAATATCTTACAAAGGCTGCAGAAAGCTTCTAGTGTTATTTTGAATGAAAAGCAAGTCTGAACATTTACCAGTTTCTGATCCAAGAGGGAGAGCTGAACTAGGGAGTACGCAGGGGCTCTAAATGCCTCTCATCACTAGGAATCCTTGATGTCCTCCTGCCCAGCTGACACCCTCCTGGATCAGTGACTGATTCTTGCATATCTCACTGGTTCTGTGTCCTACAATAATCCATCTAGCTGCTTCTCCAAAAATAATGTCCTCCCCTTTATTACTTTGCCTTGTTCTGCAGGATTTTTTCTTCTGTTCTGTTCTTCATGCTTGGAAAAATCTTTCCATCCTAAAGTAGAAGCCATAAAGGGTCTCTTCTTTCCTGGTTTTTAATTCTTCTCTTTTGAGGGGCATGTTGGTGACTGGGACACATTTTAGTAATGATGATTAATTACTGTCACGAGGCATTTATTATAATAATTGCAATATAATATTTTTAACAAAATTCTCTATGCTATTATCATTTCCTGTACTCCTGATGTACTAAGACTTGTGTTTCTCCAGTAAATATCAAGTTTTAGCCAAAGTAAAGTATGCAGGCAGTGCATCACTGGTGATGTTTAACAGTAATAATGACAGCCTTACTGCAAATTGTAAGGCCTGATAAAATGTTTTGCCAGCTTTGAAATTTAATATCTGAGGAAGGACACAAATGGTGAGTATTTCCTTGAGAAGAGTCATAGAAATAGGACTTACTTGGAAAGTTGTGTTGGCTGTCCTCCCATGAGTTGAACTTTATCCATAAGACTTCTGTAGATCCCTGCCAAGCGGGTTATGGAATGGTGTTGGGAAGATGCAGAGAATGTTTATTTCCATACTGATGAATGGAAATTTGTCTTGTGTACAAGAAGGACTAGCAAAAAGGAAAAGCATGGAATGTACTTTTCACCTAAATCAGTAAATCATGGGAAAATGTCTCAACATGTTTTGGACAGTTCAGTTTCTACAATGCCATTATGCTATGTTTGTATGGAAGCACCTGGGCACACTGCTTCCCAAATGCTTTATTTTGACCTCGAATGAATAACACATAATTCCTGAAAATGTAAAAATACAGATACTTACCTTATGTATTTGGGTTTTTTCCCTCCCTTTTTTTTCCTCCTCCTTCCTCTTGTCCAGGGAAGAATGTATCAGTCACACAGAAGAAGCAGTAGAGCTCTGAAGGATGGATGAAATGTGATTTGGCCTGAAGGTGACTGCAGCTGCTCTGTTATGGGAAAAAGTGAGAAGTTGCCCTAAGTTACCATCTGCACCATTTTAGCCACCTGCTGTAGTGGAATCTGGCCCTGCACGCCAACCCAGTGTGTGGTTTGAGTCTGAGTTTTGTTTTTTTGGGATCTCAGCATTTGCATTTTAAAGCAATTACCAAGTTAAGCACCATCTCCATCTTCATGGGTCTGCTTATGTGGATATGTGATATCTTCAGTCTTGTGTGGCTTTGAGCATTCTTGAAAGAGTCTTTGATCTGAGTTGGGATGTTTGGTATATCTGAGGATGTGATACTTGAGGGTACAAACTGTTTAGCAAATGAGACAGAATGGCATTTTTACAAGGGTGAGTTGGAATTGGGAATGATCTTCATGTGTGCTGTGAGGCACTTGGAACATCAAAGTACTCTGTTCTAATACTCTGAGTATTTCAACCACATGAATAGGCCACACTGAATTTAACTTTCAGATGAAGCACTTGCAGGCACACATGCTTCTCCTGAAATAGGTGTATTTGTGCACTCTGGTTGGTGCACATGATGCAAACACCTTTTGCAACCATGCTGCACAATACAGACTACACACCACAACCTCTGCTGTTCACCTCTGAGTACCATTTGGGAAGGCAGGGAGATGTGAATGCACCAGACCTGTGCATAAGGAGTCCTGTGAGTGCCTCCATGTGTTCTGTACCTAAAGGCATAGAGCACTGTTGAGTCAGTGGCAATACTTGTGCTGACCTGAATGGCAGCAGCTTCTCTCAGACTCTTCTGTTGTGATGCACTTTCAATTTTGATAACTGTTTTATGACTTGTGTTTCTCTTTTTTCTTTTTTAATGTTGAACTAGCTGCGAGGTTGTGCTGTCTTTACAATGTGTAGTTGCCCAGTAATTACAGATATCCTTTGAAAGGAAGCAGAAGAAGAATAAACCGTGGAATCCCAAATCAGATTAATGTAATGTGCATTTCTAGATTACAATTAGTAACAGGATGACATGTTGTCATGGTAACATGTGAAGCTTAACTACAAGTTCCTAAAATAAAACAATGACATATGTGTAGGTTTCTATCCATTTGCATACTATCCACATGAAAACATACATAATTTCTACAACACTCAGGCAATTAAACCCTACTTCTTTCTTCTGAATTAAATGTTGAACTAAAATACAAGGCCTGTTTCCTAGTATTTATGCAAAATCTCCCACCATAAATTATAAATGTTGATAATGAAGCTGTCCATTTTGTAACATGTTAAGCTTTCTGCCTTTTGGTTTCATTTTAGAACAATTAGTGTAAGGCATGTAGAGCACTTTTCATTCTTTGTGGTTTGTACCACATTGATCTCCTTGATATTCTACCACCTCCTCATAGGGAAATTGTCCAACCAATATTGGAAAGATCTGCTTATAAATTACATTGAAAGACCAGTGGGTGTGTTTTATATGGCTGAGGATTGGGAAGTAAAACCCCAACTTTACCTCAAATCACTAGAAGAAAGCAGTAAACTTTTAATGTGAGATTGCTAGCTAAGACAGAAAGATTAGCTATTATTTGCTAGTTGCCTTATGGTGAAAAGTGTTGTCTACTTGTTAGAGCATCTGAGTTTCTTTCACTAAGCAGTAGTTAACTTGTTTAATGTGCTATCTATGGTAGAGTTGCCAGGACATGCTTTACATGTATCGTAATTTCATGGTAAACCTTCAGAGAATGAAAAATTGGGTGCTTTGATCTGATTGATTTCTATGCACAACATTGTTTTGGCCAAATTCTTTAGTCAAAATTACAATGCTGCTAAGTTCTGTAAGTAAATGCAACCTCCTTCTGTCACCTTAAATAGACAAGATGGGCAGTGTTACATGGAAAATATGGTTTCTTTGGCAGTTGACTTATTTATGTATACATCACCATATAAAGCATTGGAGGATATTGAAAATACATCTTACAGGTTACTTCTTAAGTGACCTTTAAACTCCAAATTCTGTTCTTCACACCACTATGGTTGGCAAATGCTGCAAGTACAATGATTGACTCTGGCGTGATAATCACGTTATATTCAGAATAATGCAGTTGCTGGGAAATGTGTCACATACACAGCAGAGTTCCCAGGATAAACTGCCTGCTAAAGCATGGCTGATGTTTGTCCTTGTGGCCTTTTGAAAAGTGGAAACTCTGATTTTTGTGTTTCATGAATCTACCTGTATTTCTCACTTGCATATGAAGGTTTTTAATATTTGAATTTACTGTGGTTATGGGGTGGAGGGAGGGACATGTGCATGCTGGGTTTTGCCACTAATCCTTGGAAATCCTTTAGTGCCTTAAGGAGGCAGAGGGGTAACAGGCCCTAGGATTACAGAAACTTGTTCAAACCTCTTTCCTGCTTTAGAAGAATTCCTTTAAAATATATTGTGCCTTTGGCTCTAAATATATTTGCATTAGAAATCAGTAGCCATGGGATTATGGACAGGAATTTTTGCCCCTGTAGAAATGTTAGGAAAGAGAGTATATTATTTCCTGTATAGGATATCATCTAAAAATATAGCTAACTTAAATTCTACCATTGGGATCCATGTGTACTAAGAAAGTTGCAAGTTGCAGTTAAAGGCAGAAAAAAAAAAAAAAGAAAAAAAGAAGAGAAAGTTTAAATATACTGGATTAAATGCTTGTATCATTGAGGTGACTGGCAAATTTCCACGAGCTTTCCTGGGACTAAGATTTCATGCTTGCTTCTACTTGGCTTAAGAAATTCTCACATGTGATAGATATGTGGGCATCATGTTCTCTTTAATGTTGTAGGGGAGGAAAAGAGAGAGTAGTATTTTTGGAGACCTGCCTTGATTTGGAGTTGCTGGGATCTGTGGTATAAATCTCTGTTCACTATTGTTTCTCTGTGTAATGTCTTGCTTTGGGAATATGAATATGCAAATGTAAATTCTAATGTGAGAGGTTACTGTGCAGTGTGCACTAACAGATGCCAAACAACTGCATTTCTCTACTCTCTGAACTGGGGTCTTTTTCAAAAAGAGGGAAAATGTAACTAACAGATGAAAACCACTCCAGTGCCAAGAAAGCCTGCATGAGGCAGTTCATGTATCACTTACTGATGGTCCTAAGCAGCTCTTAGGAAAAGTTGAATAAGCTTTTAACTCATGAGTGAATTTTATCTTCTAGGAATTAAGAACAATTTGTTGGTACAGAGCTAAATTTAAAAAAAAAAGAAAAGAAAAAAAGAAAAATGGAATGCCTAGAAATCAGACTGGTGGTGGTCTTCTGTTTTGCTCCCTGTGATGACAAACAAGTTTTAAATAATTTGTAAATAGTTTAAAAAATCATTATGTGGCTCGCAGTATGTAAGACTAGGCCCAGCATGGAACAGATTTTTATAGCTTATTTATAAATTATGCTTCTGTCTTTTGGAACTTGGAAAAGGAAACCATGTAAATTAAACAAGGAGTGAAGGCTTACGGCACATATTTGTTGACTGAAACAAAAATATTTCCCCACCTCCTGAGGTATTTATGAGTAATCTGGGATGAATAATGTACAGAGATCTTGCCTTTTGAGCTCTAGTGCTGTACAGCTATTTAACACTTTTTACAGCCAACAGAGGAGTGGTAACCAGAAGTCATGATGAGCATTTGTAAGGGCCACAAATTTAGACCCATTTGAAGAGGTACCAAAGAATGCACAAAAAAGCTGGGATTTATGGTGTGATACTTATTAATCAGGTGTAGCAGTTACACTGAGGAGGGAGGGGTGTTTGTAAATAAATGCAAAAAGTTTAAACTCTGACCCGTGACCACCCTGTCACTGGGTGTCACATTAGTTTTGGCTATGTGAGAAACTTCAGTAGTATAAAAGAGGCCACTCATATTTTAACTGTTTCATTAAAACCTTCTGGATAACTCTTCAGCAAAGATTTCCACTCTAAGACGTTTGCCATTGATATCAACTGTACATATGTATTAATATTCAGTGTAACTAGGAGGATACAGAATTGTAATGAAGTCACAAAGTCTACTTGATGATCACAGATTTGTAACTCTCACAAATTATGTAAGATACGTTGACATTTTTTCTTGTTAACAAGATGTATTTTTCTATGTTATCTAAATGTATAATTTGTATAATTTTGTATATTAAATGTATGCATATTTTAAATTAAAACATTATAATTTTATTATTTTAACTTTAAAATGGTGACAGAGCTTCTGAAATACAGTTTTATATACAACTGTATCCGTGGATAGCAACCCAAGAAGTCTCAGTTTTGAGGAAGGGGCCACCTGATCTTTTAACAGGGTAAGGAAATTGTTACACCCGAGCACTTGCTCCCCACGGTGGAGGAGCTGCCATTCAGCTTCTGCTGAGTTAGTGGAATTAATACGAGTTGGCAGAATACTATGGGCTGTATCACTGCTCATGAAGTGGGTAACCTGAGCCATCCCCAGGTTGTAGCTGTGTTTTGGATTCACAGTTCCTATATGTCAAGAGACAGTTCAAATCACCACTCCATGGGATGAGGTTTTGTGGGGGGAGGAGGGCACTGCTGGCAGAGACACAGCAGTCCCACAGAGCAGACAGGGACGCTGACTCAGTGATTTGGCAACTCCAGTCACTCCTGTGGAAGAAGAACTCGTGCCTCTCACATGCATTCCCTTTGGACCCTTTGTGCCTTTTTTGGTCTGATGATTCTGCTGTAAAATGCACAATAGCAAAAGGTAGGTGCAAAATGTACATTGCACATTCTCTAAGGCCCTGCACCAGGGAAGTCTTATTCTAACTCACTGTTGGAAGAAGGGCTCAGCTACAACCAAAGCCAGACAGGTATGTGGTACCTTTCATGTGCTTTTGTCCAAAAAAATGTTGTAGGTTTTGTTGTGTGAAGCAAGTATGTCACTCAGTTTTCTGCTATCACTCATCTTGTCTATTTGGAATAAAGGTCCTATAGGAAGAGGGTGCACTCTCAATCAAGTTCAGTCCTCTTTTAAGCAAGCAAAACAGGATGAGATGCACTATCTGCAAAAGAATATACTAAAGTAATATATTTCTCCAAAGCTGCATACTTGTTTTTAGGCAAACTCACAGGATGCCAGGGTATCAGGATGCAATTGGGTCTGCTTCTGTGGCACCTAAAAGTGCAATTTTATCTCTTTCTGAACAAAGGAACAGGATGCATCTGGTGACTGAGAATAGTTTTTAGTAAACTAAGGGCTATGGTATGAAAAATCCCCCAAACATTTAATTCTAAAGCATTGATCTGACATGTTCTCTGAGTCTTGTCATCTCCTTATGTATCAGAATCAATATGAATCTCCTGGCTTAATACTTGAAAAATAGCATTATTCTATTTTTTATTTTTAAGAACCTGAGTGCTCTGGAAACCTGAACAGTGTTAACTAGATCCCAAGTCTAAAGAGAGTCCACCTTTCTTAGCTTTATGGATGATAAATAAAAGATGCTCTTCATTTAACAGATGTATGCACTATGCAACATACCACACCTACTGTGGGACCTTCAGAAGTTTTTATTCTGGAAATTCAAATTAATCTCTTGATTGCAAAGAAATAACTCATAAAAATAATGTTTTTCCAATACTTGCAAAGAGAGGCAGGTCACACATCACAGTCCATGTACCACCTACATATTTCACTAACTGACAGGGTTTGGTGTCCTGTGGAGGAAAAAATTGACTTTTTTTCCCCCCAACATGATCAATAAATCTCAATGTTACCATCAGGAACAAAAAAATCAATATTTGCCCATACAAGAGAAGACTTTAAGGAAGCAACAAAGCAATGTCCTACAAGCAATATCTAGATTTCTCACATGCACCAGTGAGACCTCCGTATGATAGTAACATGTTAATGTGGAAATATGTTTTATTAAGTGAGCTGTGGAATCCTGGGTGATATATGCTCAGAAATGTCAGTTGACTAAAATCAGTGTGCTGATAACCAATAATAAATTAAATTTTTACTATCTTACTAACTCCCCTCATGTGAACAACACCAACAGTGTTGAATGCACACACAGCATTTAAAACAGCAGATCCCACTGGATTATAAATGTGGAAAAGAAAGATATTTTCCTTGGATGTATTTTGGCATTGTTCAGGTATGTCACATCATTGCTTTTTCACATGGTTTGGGTCCATGGGTAGTTGTTAAGGAGAACACGGTTATCTGGACTAATTTCTGATTAAATTCCAGGGACGTCTCTCTTTAACCTCCTGCTTTTCCTGATTGGCAATTAGTAACTTGCATTTTTTCTTGTGCCAGGACCGCCAGGTATGCCCGTGGACCAAAGACAACAGTGCAGTGTGGCTGGGCTTGTATTCAAACAGCACATTGTACATGAGCAGTAAACAGGCCTTGTGATTGATCCACTGCTTCAAATTTGCTTAGTCACGTAATTAATCTCAGACCAGTTTGTTGCAGTATATTATTTCAGAGCAACAGAAAATGTCCCTTATGTAACTACTGGCGTAGTGAAAGCCTGTGACAATTGCCAGAGACTGGCTGTATGTGCAGGAGAGGAGGGTCCAAGGACTTGTGAATTTGATGGATGATCTCAGGCACCAAATCTCAGGGTGATTTTAAGGCAGGGCTGTAAAGATGGACTTTCTGAAGCGGGCTGTACAGAGACCTGAGGGGAGAGCACTCTCAGCTCCTCCTGCCCTTGGTTTTGGGAACTTGGATCCCTCACAGCGAAGCCCTCCCTGGTTTGTCTCTTTCTGCGAGGCCAAGTCAGGCAAGCACCATGCCGGCCCGGGAGCCTGCGGGGGTGCTGAAGGGACAGCTCCGGGCGGCGCGCCGCGCTCTGAGGGGCATCGGCGGGGCGGCGCCCGGCTCCCTCCTTCCGCGGGGCCTGGCGGACACTCCGGGGCCGTGGGCCGCACACCCCGCGCCCGGCTCAGGCAGCGCTCGGCGCGATCACTTCCGTGTCA
>VWYP01010238.1:73783-135149 GCA_013400435.1 Pycnonotus jocosus
GGCGAGGACTGATTCAATGTAATTTTATTTTAAAATGTCATTGTTGTATTTTTATTTTATTTTTTTTATTGTATTCTGCCTCCCCTTGCTCGCCCGCCGCCCAGCCGGGGCTCAGCGCTGTGTGCTCGCTCCAGCCCGGGGCGGGGAGGGGAGGGAGGGCCGGCGGGGGGCTCGTCCCGGCGCTGCCGGGGCCGGGGGGACCGCCCTCCTGAGAAACCGGGCCCGGGGCGGCTCGGCCGACGGGCGAGGCAGAACAAAAGAGGGAGGGGACCACCGCAGCAAAACGTGCCCCTGCCACCGCCCCCCGCAGCGGGCAGGGGCAGCGCAGCCTCGGCGGGGCAGGGGCCGTGGGCCGGGGGGAGGCACAGGCTGCGGAAAAATGAGGGGTGGGAGAGCGTGGGCGTCGGAGGAAGCGTGGAAAATCAAAGAGCGCCATGATGCCAGCACCAACACCTCTGCGCTCTATTAATACATCAGGCGTGATGGGAATCAGAAGTCAAAGAGTTAATCATAACCATCCTGTTCCTATCGGTGCCCGTCTCCCGCTAGATGCTTTTGTACTCGAGCAGAGCTACGATAGGGTGTGCTTTCCATGCCAGAAAGGATGGACCTGGGTCCTTTGATACAGTATATGTTTTCCTTTAATAACACGACCTAGGGGATATAGGGGCTGGGATAAAGAACAGGCAGAGTTGGCGGATAGAGGTGTGATGGAGAAAATCGCACCCGGAGCTTGCTCACACGACAGAGGTTTTCCCGAACACCCGTGTTGGTCTCCCGGTTGTTGCTTTCCTCTTGGGGGACTGCATCAGTGGATGACGGGGTCACTGCTGCTGTGGCACCTGGGGCAGAGATGAGCGGGGAAGCGGGCTGAGCTCCGAGATTGCTTGGGTTCATGGAGCTTTCCCTGGAAAGCTGGCAGGGTGTGACGCGGAGCAAGTTTCGGTAGCTGAAGGAGCGGCTGCTTGGTGGGTGTGGCACCTTCCTGAGCAAACCCGGTGCTTAACGGCGTTAATGGAGCCAGTGCTGCAAAGCTTGTAAGCTTCTCGCGATTTTCTCCATGTACAATAAAAGCATCCTTCAGTCAAAATATTTGATCAGGAGGGAAACAGTCTCCATCTAAGAGCTGAGTTTTATGATACTGAAGTGCTGCATTTATGCAGGTTTCCACTGCCAACAGGCAGCAGTGCCTGGTGGCTAAGGCTGAGGTGCTGCAGTGGCTACCTGGGTGCTGCAGTGGCTTTTTGGGTGATAGCTCCTCTTGCCTTGTTCCTCAATGCATTGTGTGACTTACAGTTACTCAGGGCATGTCTGGGTTGGGGGAGGCCCTGATTACCCTCTGGGTGAGTGTCAGGTGCTTTGTGCATAGCTCAGTCTTCATTTGAAGCTGGAGTGTAACAGGGTCCCACCCATAGCTAGTTCTTTGCTCTCCAGTTTGGAGTAGAATGAGAAACTGGAAGACTTATGAGTCTTTGCCTTAGAATCAACAGTTCTTTTTAATTTCATTACTTCTCACAAAATTTCTTCTCTGTGCTGGGGAGAAAATTGCTGTGAAAAGGAAAGCCCAAACCTCAGCCTTTTCTCTTTGAAATGGGAAGTGCTGAAGCTTCTATAAATGAATACTCATTAACATTACTGTTGAGTTTTGTGACCAAATCAAAGGCATAAATTAACATTAGTGAAGTTGGCAGGCATCAGAGCTGGACTGTTTTGGGTTTTTTTAATACTTCTGGCCCTTCTCCCCCAGCAAAAGTAAATCAGGCACTTTGTGTCAGAGCTTGTATACACTGCCTGTCCCACAAGAACCCACAGGATCTACCTGTGTGCATCTTCTGAAGCCTCTTTCCAGTGTGGTAAATTAGATGTTTCATCTGGTCAGTAAGGATGTACATTGTAGCTTCAAGTCTTCTGGGCTCTAAGGAAATGTGATAGCTCTGTAGAAGTATGCAACAACAGTGATGATGAAATAATGTAAATATATAATTTGTTACTGTTAACATTTCCCCCCCACTCAAACTCCTGCTTTTTGGAGCTAAACCAGCTTCTGAGTTCTTTGAAGAAGTGAGAAACTGATTTCTGACAGTGTCCTGGGTACTGATACTTTGCTGTGGATTTTCCAGTACCAAGCCCACTGCTCATAGTAAAGAAGCTGAGCATCTCCCTGCTCTCATTTACTGATCTGCACATGTTGGGTTTTTTTTCTTTTTAATTTCATCTGCCTTTTTTTTCCCTTTCCATTTCAGCTTGTGAAAATTAATGATTCTTGCATTTTATCTCATTTGTGGCTGTCCTGCTGCCTGTTATGCATCCAATGCAGCATCCAGGCTTGCTGTTAAAGCACCAGCACTGCACCAGTGTAAGGTGCCATTCAGTTGTGGGTCATACTGGAGAAACTGGGTGCTTTTGTGTAACTGCTGTGGGAGGGGAAGGACCTCTCTATTTGAAGCACCAGTCCAATCTGGGGATGTGTAATAGAAATGCATTGAACCAGTAAGCGTAAGCATTTCAGTCATGTCTTCTGCACTCTGTTGAAGTCCTTGGCAGGTAGGTCTCAAACCACTGGTTCGGGAGTGTTAGCTGGATGTTCATAATGTAGGGGAGGCCAAGAGTGCAGGAGCACTTTTCTCAGCTTCTGTAGCATGGACAGCCACCACATCCATTGCTGAGGTGTTTTTCTGCATGAGGTGGCAATCTTTTGTGCTTTGGTTGTGCAGGATGTTCTCATGCAGACCAGACTTTCCAGGATATACCCCTCAGCCCATTGCTTTTAACATCACTATTATACTCCTCTTGTGCAGCATGTTACAGGGAATCAATGGTGATGATGACACAGAAATACCAGGACAAATTATTTTGTCTTCTGTGTTTCGGTAGTGGTTGGCAGTTTTCAAGAAAGGCCTGAGCTTAGATGAACTCAAAATTGTAGCAGGGTTTAAAAAAGGCTTGTGGCATGTTAAATGCCTGTGACAGGATGTGTTTGTTCCAGCAGCAACTGCACCCATTAAAACATCATCTGTGTGAGCTCAGCGAAGAGGAGGTGTGAACACAATTCTACTGAGCAAAGGCAGAATAGCTAGTCACCAAAGCAAATGCAAGGAGGCATTTGGGAGAGGAAAATGGTGCCCAAATCCCTTGGAAAAAAAAAAGGGAATCATCTTTCTGGGTATAGTCCAAGGGTTGGCATATGGGTGGAGAAAGGCATTGCTGGTCCTGAGCTGACAGACTGTAAGGCACAGGGAGACAGAGCACAAATGTGATGTTACAGAGGAAGGATCTCACTACTGAGCATAACAAGAAAAGAAAAGATCTGGCACAACATGAGGGGAAAAAAAAAAAAACAGATGCAGAAAAATGGAGAGATTGAAGAAATTCAGAGGAGTGGGCACAGAGAATAATTTTACTTGCTATCTTTAGAATTGGTATGTAGAGAGATGAGAAGCAAGTAGGCTTCAGTTGAAGATGGCAGAGTACTTTGAGAGAGAAAAAATATATTCATCTGGATTTCTGCTGTGTGACACACTGGTTCAAGATGAAAACTTTCTGTTTGGTCTGAACAAAGTGCTGGGGTAATGTGTGGTGTTCTGGTGTGAGACAAGAGCAGTGTGAGAGCTGCCAGCCAATTCATTTTGGGTGCCAGGGGGGACATATCCTACAGATGCAGGACGTGGTGTGAGTACCTGGAATGGTGGACCGAAGTCCTTGTCTAGGTTTGGATCTATTCTTTACCTCCCCTGACTATTCTTTTTTACCACCCACCTTTGTTTAACATAGTGTATGAAGCTACACTCAAATTGCTCTATCACTTGCCAGAAGTGTTTGAAGCCTACTGAGTGCTGGGCATGGGAACACTGCCTCATGTTACTGTTCTGCTCTTGGTGCAAGAATTTGGCTGATTTAGACAGCACTTTTTGTCCTGTTTTAAAACACGAAGGCTTGGGACTTCTGGATGCCTTCTTACTCTTGAACATTTGCTTAATCCTCAAAATTGCATGTTCCCATGCGTGTCTGTTTAACAGACTTGTCACCTCTCAGCTTACTCATCTGTCAGTGAACATATGTGAATTCACATTGTGTAGTGGACTGGACTTCAGCCTGGCAGCTCTGGAAATGCTTTTGCTGCTTCAGTATAAGTTTTTGGACTTCAACCACCATTTCCATTATTCTGTGACACATCTTTTCCTTTCTTTTTTTCTATAGGAGAAAAAGTGGCCACTCTTTCATGTGTTGGTTCTATATGGTGACTTGAATTACATTCAGAGTAGGTCCTTCCGGGGACATTTCTATGGGAGAATGAAACCTTTGGCAGAGGGACAGAAGGAAGGGTTTGGGGCAGTGATTCCTTTAACTGCCACAGCAAGTTCATCAGTCAGTGCCCTCAGCAGGGCATCAGTGTTTTCAGCATCATAGCTGGTGCCACCATAGAGCTGTGCTTTGCTGTAAGCTGGGTGGCTTTGGAAAGGGGACAGTGGCTGTCTGGGAAGACATCTGATGCAATGAGGTACTTGTCTGAATCTTCTTGCCGGTGCTGAGAGCAACCACTGTTAATGAACCACTTTTCTGTTGAGAGATCAGGATTTGTGGTCTGCTTTGCTGTCATTCCTTTCGGAATCAAGAATTATTTGAGTGGTAAAAGCGTGAAGCTTCCATTTTCCTTTGTAGGAGCCAGTACAGGCCACTGGCTTGTGAAGCATTTGGGAGTTAGTTGAGATAGACTTGGGTTTTGTACATGAGAGAGATAAATGCTTTTGTATGTATGAGAAAGAAGGAATAGAGATGAGCAGCAAAATAATTCGCAGGTTTCTAGTCCTGCTACATGTACAGATGGTGACCTTGTCCCCTGAAGCAGAGATACTTTGGGATTGTTTGCTTGTCACAAGACAAAAGCTTTCATCTGTAGTGCATGTCCTAATGAGTTTTAAGGTGTAAGCTATTGTTTATGAATAATAAATGTTCCTGTGGACTTCAGTGAAGTCTACACTCCGTGTAAAACCTCCTGTTTGTAATAGTGAGGACCCAGGTAGGTTCAGGTGGCTGGCTAGAGGAGGAGGCAGTGCTCAAAGTGAAGAGGCTGTGAAAGGGAAACCGGGGCTGATACTGTGTGAGGTGAGGCAACAAGCATCACAGCTTGCTCTCATTGGCAGAAAAAAGTAGGTATGTGATGCGATATGACAGCAAAAGCTGACTGAGGGCAAACAGTACTCATGGTATCCACTGCATTTAGTTGATCATGAATTATCATTGTTAACATGATCTTGAAGGCATTTTCTACTATTCTGTTTCCCTTGCATCCACCTGCTCTGTCAGAGAAGGGATTCCATAGTTGGTCTTCGTTGGATTTTGACTGTGATTGGTGCCAAGTCAGATACATCCCAGTAACCTGATGTACGTTTCTGATTAGAACTTAGATAAAACACATCTTCAGTTCAGTGGCCCAGAGAAATCAGCCATGCTGTAAATGATGGTAATTTTTTTCCCAAGTTTAAGCTTTCCTGTGAATGGCTTGCTGGGATTTTGAGATCCCCTTTAATTGACATAACCTGTGTGTAACCCAAGGGATGGGTATAGCAACAATGGTTTCAACCCTCCAGCCCCTACTTAGATGAAACCCCTGCTGATGCCAATGAATATTGTCATCAATAAGATGTTTGTTGTGCTCCCTTCTAAAAGCAGAGAAAAGATGACATTTACAGTGAAGAACTCCCCATGGAGTTGGTAGCTGTAGGAGTAGCCCCTTTAGAATTGATGATTAAGCAATGAAACTGCCAGCTGAATAGGAAGATGGGTCTCGAAAGGGGAAACAAAAGAACATCAGATCTTTTAAATGAATAAAGATGAATGAATACATTGGCTATGGACCAAGATAGGCATTACTACAATCAGCATAATCCTTCCTAAATTAATTGCCGTATAGTAGAGTGCATCTGTTAAGAAAAGAACCTTAAAAGCAGGATTCTCCATTAGTGGCCTATTGGAAGTGATGCCTCAAGGATGGAGTGTTTTACAAGGAATTCCCAGAGTTGATTCAGGGTTCACCCTAGCTAAAAGCCACTTCCTATGGAGGGTAATCTAGATGTGAAATTTAAAAGGAGGGATACCACTGATTAAAAGCAGATCTTCTGTAAGCAGACAGCACTTCATGAAATCCCATTTACAGCTCTTTGATCCTTATGAAATGATTTTAAGCAAACATTCCCCCTGGGAAGGATATCTTTGTTCTTTTGCCATTAAGTTTAAAAATGTTCCTATTTGTAAGTACTTTGCTAAAAGTGAAGTAATTTAACTGCATTGTATCACAGCTGAGTCTGAATCTGACCAGCTCTGACAAAAGACAACCAAATATATCCTCACACACACAAAAAGAAAATCTCTTGTATATTGTGGGAAATAAGTCTCCAGGAAGGAATGCATGGAAGCACAGAGGAGCTCCAAGTGTCTCCTACTGTTTGCCAGTAGGTCTTCAGCCTTTGGGAAATTACTTCCTTGCAAATAATCTTATTGTGGAGACTTAGATAATCAAGGGGAACACAAATATCAGTCTGTGTTTCTTGTACCTTTCCTCTAAGCTGAATTCTGTGTCTTTTGTAACTCTCAGTGGACTTTTTAAAACCTTAGTAACAAAGAATTCTGCCTCTCAAATGCTAAAAAAGTAATGTCTTGGGTGCAAGCATGATAAGATAGCTTAATGCCTTTTTATGTCTGTTGCATTTGATCTGATGTCTATTAAACCACATGCCTTTATAGAATAAGAACTGAAATGCAGGTGGATTTAGAATTTAAACTATTTTCAAATGGCTGTTTAGCATAAAATCCTTAGTCATCTTCAAGGCTCTTGACTATTCTGGGTTTTAAAGAAAACAGCCATTGTTGCTCTGGAGATGTAAGGACAATGTTATATTCTACTAAGTCCTTACAATTACACAGAGGGTGAAATCACTGCTGAGTGTTTTCCCATCCTCTAGGCATGGAAAATCTGGGTTTGAGTATTGCAAAGGTTTTTTGATTGGCAAAAGCTGCAATGCTGCAATTACAAAGGTCCAAACCAAGAATTAAGCAGCACAGCACTTAGACCTGTATGCTAGATATGTTTTCTGAAATTAATTGTATATTAATGGTAAAGCAAACTGCAAATAGTTAAAAATATATTATTTACTTGATTTAGAGATGAAGATGTAAGAGCCATTCCACATGCCATTTGTGGAAGAAAAGCAAAAATGTAATAGCATATATTGGAATTGCAGTCTGGACAGAGGCTGCTATTTGATGAAAACACTACTCTTGGTATCTCTTGGAATATTTTTGTATGGCTAGAATACATAATGGCTTTTTTTTTTTTTTTTAAACTCCATCTTGTGTCACAGAAGTATGGTTTTCTCTGAAAGGTTCCTGCAGGTGCAGTGCATAGGTTTGGATGCTGTAGAGAAGTGTGTGGTTTCTATAACTTGTGCTGCATTGTATTTTGACACACTGCACCAATTTGAAATAATGTTTAGTAAATCTTATGGCAGTTTTATTTTTTCTGCTACTGTGTTTTAGTAGTCCCAAGAAGCAGATTTGAGAACTGCATGTCTAAAAGCTATTTGAATTTTGTTGTGTATTTTTAGATACCTCTAGCTCTGAGGGAAGTGGGTGAATGGGGAAAGGCTAATTTTAAATTTCTTTGCAACTGTTCTTGCTCTTAACATTCGGGTTGTAATTTCGAATAATCCAGAGCAAAGCGATTTTCCGCCCACGGGAATTTGGTTTCGTTTGTATTTGCATGGAGCCCTGTGCAGGACTGGGGACCGTGGCAGGGCTCAGGCCTGAAGGTCCTGAAGGTTGGTTCAGATGCTGCTTCTCTCTGTTGGCCTTTTGCCATTGGTGTGCATGAAAATGTGGACACCCTTCACAAGACCCGAGCCAAGCTGATTCAAAGCCCAGCAAAACAGGCAGTTTGTACAAAGTGTGCCAGTCACCAGCTTACAGATGTTTCGTGTTGCTCTTGCTGTAGTGGAAACAATAGTTGTGAGGGAGCGACAGCCGCCGCCTCCAGTCTGAGCAGCCAGCCCCTCCTCCTGCAGCAAACGAGCTGAGTTTGTGGCATCTCCTTCTGCTGCCGTGAAAATTGCTGTCGTGTCACAGACTAAGCTCTGCAGCTTTACTGCCAGGTTAAGCAGGAGAAGCTAGACTGTGATTAGGAAAAGATGCCCAGGGAAGCAGTGTGCAGGGTTTTAAGGTGAAGGACTGGGAGTAGTGGGAATGGCTGTATCATACTCGGCAGTGGGCTGAGCCGGGAGGTGCCAGAGCGCCTATAAGATGGAGCTGCAGGGGAGACAGCAGATATGCATCGTGGCTGAGCTGATGCTGTGTCATGGACAGGCACAGAACTCAGAGGCAAACAGCATTGCAGCAATACAGCTGCATCGTTGCAATAGTGAGGGGTGGAGAAGAAACACCTTGGCTCCCCCACACTGCAGTGACTGCGGAGCATGGATTTACAGTGTGCTTTCTGCATCTCCCATGTCAATGAGAGCAGGGATTTTATCCCTTGCATCTTGGCATCTCATGAACTGTTCAATGTGATACTGCCTCTCTGTTTTGCCATGTTCTGCTGTCTGTCCTTGGCAGCCTGGAGGGAGGAGAGGGTCCCGACACCTTCTTTTGGCTTGCACTGGGAAGAGGTGGGCTGGCAGCTTATTGTGCCAGGCAATGCACTGAAGGCTTGGTATGGAGCCTTTGGAGCTTAACAGGCAGGGCACCATTGCCTGAAACACTGTCAGCTGAATAGAAAAATGTTGACAGTGTTGTCACCTCCTGAGCTGAGTGATGAGCCCATTGCTGTTTGCATTGTAAGAGCACCTGAGGGTCAGTGGCTGGCTGAGGGTACCTCTGGGAGCTGGGTGTTCTTCCTCATGGAGAGTACAGCTGGGAAGGAGAAATATAGGCCAGCACTGCTGGGATTAGTGCAGGAACTTCAGGTCACTCCTCCCTTCCTTTACTGCTTTTCCCAGGGCACTGCAGAGTGCCTCCAGCCTGAAACAGGGAGAAGAGGACTCTGGTCCCTAGGTTACCTGGACATTTGTCACTTGGTAAGAAAATTGCAAGCAGTCTGCCTGGCATCATGCCCCTGGTAAATGATAAATGGCCCCTGGTCATGCACAGCTTTCTGCATGCCCGAGGAGGCTAACCCACTTCACAGAGCCTGTGTGTGCCCAAATTTCTGTCCAGGATTTCACTGCAGCAAGGACCAATGACCTAAACCAGTGTGAGATCACTCAGACTCCAGTGGCTGTCCCTGAAGCCTGTGCTTAGGGTCTAGGAGGGAATGGATACTCCATGTTGACCAACCATTTATAAGAAGTACCATTTCATGAAGAATAAAACAAATTGCTTGTCAATATTAATTTGTGCCTCCTTTCTAGTAACTTATTTTTGTGTAATTTTTCCGGCCTATCCATGGGAGTGCATGTCTGTGATCTGTGCATACAGGTGCTGCTGCTTTGGCTAAGGACAAGCCAGCCCTGGTCTGGAGCAGGGTGTTTGAGGCACTGCTGGTTTGCTTGGTGTGCTGTTGAGGTGTCCACAGGGCACCCAAACCTCTCCTGGGCTGCTGGTGCCCATTGACACCATCTGTCTCAAGGTGCTCTGCTTTACAGCAATCTGTAATGTCTCCTGCACTTGACAGATCAAGCTGGTTGGGAGATGTTCCAACAAAACTCTTTTTCTTCTGAATTTGCTGATATGCTGGAATGGAAGCATGTTAGAGAAGTTTCCACATCTCTTAGATGCTGATGAAAGCTGGGCAAGGTTCCACTGTCCCCAGTGGCTTGGCAGTCTACCTGGGGTTGTGTGGTTTTTGGCAGCCTAGTCTTCCATGACTTCTTATACGCAGCTGGAGAACCTTAGCCTCAGGTGCAGGACTGCTCTTACAACATTTCTGAATTATTTGTATTTTCTTCTGAGGTGTAAAGAATTAAAATTTTGAAAGTCTCCATGAAGTGCAGCTTTTATTCTCTACCGGAATTTCTCACACCCTTCAATATTCTGAACAAGGCGAGACTTTGTAGCTGAATGTTCAGTAATCCTTTACAGACTGATGCCTAATTTAATGGCTGGCTCCATAACTGAGTTCTTTCTTAAGACTGCATTTGTATCTTTTTTACATTAGCTTATTCTAATACCTAATTTTGTTACTTACATATGTAAATCTATATGTAAAAATATATAAAATCCTTATGTCTACAGTTATTTTTCTGGAGCTGAGCTTCAACTTTTAGTCTGTTTTATTTTCCTTGCCTGTTACATTTGTTTCTACTTATTATGCATCTTCTCCTATTTTAAAAGAAATGAAATGTAGAACTTCTTGATGAGGGTGCAGATTTTTTGACTCCTTAGCAGTGACAGATGCAGTGCTCTGGGAACACTGCCTGCCTATATCAGTAAGCTCACGCCTCTTGTAATTGGACAGTATTAATGTTTAGGAAGGCAATTGAATGAGCTTAAAAAGAGCTACAAGATGGTGGTCCCTGCAGGTCAGCAGGCAGTGTAGTAAATCATCATAGTGAGGAGATGCAACTGCCAGCACATGAGAAAATAAGTTATTACTGTTCTGGCTGCTGATTCACAAGTCCTGCTGCAATTACAACTGACAGTAGAGAGGCTGGGGAGAAAACAGGGAGCCTGCTCTGGCAAATTCCAGATGGAGGACTTGCATTCATCTCTGTTCTCTATTGAGGGGGTAAAAATGTCTGAGACAGGTCTTGGGGACATCTGTCATCGCAGTTCTGTGCCTTGGTTCCCCCCCAAGGTCATGTCACTGCTGCAGCACATGGAGAAGAGCTTCAAATCTGCTGAGTACATACTCTTTTGTTGTGCACTGTATTTAAAATGTCTTTCCTCCCCTCTTCTTTCTCCCTTAAAAATGTCTGTTTCTCCCTTTTTCCTTTTTCTAGAATGATACAGAGGGCTGTAAAGGTTTTGAACCTGCAAAATTGTTGAAGTGCACGCTAAAAAGTAAAGGAGGTTACCACCCCTAGCTCTGCCTTAGCATTTTTTAATGAAGAGTTTTTTAGAAATTTGTTTTATTGTCTTGGTTTTATTGATTAAGAATGTATCAACTTGTTTTCTATACTGGGAACTCAAGACACTCATAGTTTATATGCCTGAGTCATGCTGTAATTACAGCAGAAATTTAAACTTAAGTAGCATAAAACATGGACAAACTGTAGATTCTGAGTTAGTTTTCTGGTGAGCCAAGGAAATAATAAATGGCTATTTTTTATGTATGAATGGGAAAAAATGGTTTTGACTGCTTTAAGAGTTTTTCAGCATTCACAGTCACTTGGCAAAATTCTTTCCAAAAGTGTGACATTGACATAGTTTAACCCCAGCTGGCAACTGGGCCCCACACAATCACTTGCTCAATTCTCCCCCACCCACTGTGGGAGGGAGGAGAGAACTGAAAGGGTAAAAGTGAAAAAAACTCATGGCTTGAGGTGAAAATACTTTGATAATGGAAATAGAATAATCATAATAATAGTAGTGATAATAATAATAATGCAATTGGTGGGAAATAAAAAAGATGAATAAAACCAATGAAGGGCAAGTGGTGCACAATACAATTGGTCACCACCCACCTATTGATGCCCAGCCAGTCCCCAGGCAGTGCTCCCCCCGTCAACCTCCCTATGAGTTTCATTGCTCAGCATGATGCCATATGGTATGGAATATCTCTTGGGTCAGTTGGAGTCAGCTGTCTCAGCTAGCCCCCCTCCCAATTCCTTGTGTTTACCCAGCCTCTTTCCTGGTGATAAGAAAAGACATTCACTCTCTAAGCTCTGCGCAGCAATAGCTAAAACATCCTTGTGTTATCAGCACTGTTTCCAGCACAAATCCTAAACAGCTCCATACAAGTTGCTGTGAGGAAGATTAACTACCCCAGCTAAAGCCAGAAGAGCACTGAAGTTACAGACTTGCCCTGTCTTTGGGTAGGTGGTAGGGGGCTGGCATTTCCAGTATGACTTCTTCAATGGGAGAGTTTAAATACTGATTTTTGGGAATATGCACTGGTAAAATTTGCTTTCTATAAAATGTGGTTTTTGAGATCAGAATGTAACCATTTGAATAGAGAAGAATATAAGCAGACAATTGTCGTGAACAGTAACTCATGCAGACTTGGTATTTTGAGCAGTCTTTCTTGGGGAAAAAAAATGCTTCCTGGCACTTTAGAAAATACCAGAGGTGGTGGCTCTTTGTGCTCTTTGTATGATATTTCAGGTGAACCAAACTTTGGAGGCTGCCTTCTGTTCTCATTCTTGGAGTGAGTGAGATACGACATGGGCAGTCTCAGCACATAGTGCCCCCAATTCAGCAATAGCCTTTGACTTGCAGAAATCACAAATTGATTACAATTAGTTCTTCATGCCCACTGGAAGCTCTGTGTTCAGCTGTGGGTCTGTACCACGGTACAGGAGACATGAGCTGTGGGCCGCGTCCCTTAGCTGCTGTGCAGGAGTTCCTCCTGCAGAGCTGATGTTCAAGGAGCTTCCCTGGTGAGGAATTTCTACATGGCAGGGCTAAGCAGCCTCTTATGACCTTGTCCCTCCCCACTCAAAGCTTTGTTTCTTTCCCAGAGGTGCCAGGGGTGTCAGGTAAGCTCAGTCTGACCATTGCAGTGTTGGGCAGTTTCTTCTGGGGGCTTCTCTTTCCCTTTTGGCCCTTGTGCAATGAGGTGGTAAAAGGGGGATGTAGTGGCATTTCAAGTGTTTCTATGTGCAGTGATTTCTGCTTTAAGCAAAATGAACTGTGATGATGATGAGGTCTTGTGTTCCAATAGTCAAGAATAAATAGTCAATGAAACTATCCTGTCCATTGTCTGTGTACCCACATGAACCCACCTTTATATAGAGTAGTGTTTGATATTAATGGCTTTCTTTATAATATGAGCATATTTGTTATCATAAATACATTATTATATTTATTTATTTTGACAAACCCACATTTTCCCTTTTTTTTCCTCCAGAGTGACCGACTGCTCATAAAGGGTGGAAGAATTATCAATGATGACCACTCCTTCTATGCAGACCTATACCTTGAAGATGGACTTATAAAGTTGGTTTTATAAAATATTGCTTTTTTTGCATGCGTGTTAGCATATACTACTGTGATTTCTTATCATTCTGACCTGAAATCTTTTGTGAGGATGTAGTTGAAATCTAAATGTGAGGATCTGTGTTCTTCAGTTCATTTCAATAAATTCTGCCATTTTACCTTCATTAAGTTAAATAAGTAGAACATGTCTTTGCTGTAAATTGAAAATACTTGCTTTTCAAACAGTTCAGTCACAGTTTCTTTTGGAATAGTTAAGGCAAGTAGGCACTTTCAAGAAAAGAAGTAATGGTAAGGACAATGGAAATGTTTTGAATCCGTGAATGGCAGAAGGCTCTCTTACAGCTTTTTTCCCCATACCCAGTCAGTGCAATTGCAGCCATGCTCTTAAGGATTGTAGTGCACAGAAATCTGAAATAGGCCATGTTGCATGGTACGAATGAGGATCTGCCACTTCTCATTTGCCTGTTGGTTAATGCTGAACCACAGCATGTTCTGTTCCTATGATTTGTTATGCATTGTCACACAGTTAGAAAGAAAGTCCCGATTTATCAGGCTATAAAACACAGGAACTGGGAAAGTATTTGTTAGGTGAAAAACTTGAAGTATGTGTCACTGATAGCCTGGGAAACTGTAACAGAGGTGTTCATGTGCTCTGTTGGTCCTGCCTTGGCTTAGTGGAGATGAGGGTCTCTAAGGTTTGCAAAGTTATGTAGTGTGTATGAATACTCTGATGTACACAAGGATCAAAGACTTTTTCATGATTGCTAAACATTTTCACTAGTGACCTAAGAAGCTTGGTCTCCAGAGGCTCCAATTTGATGCACTGAAATATACTTATGGTTATCTGGTAAATAATTAATTGCCTACTTGTTTTCAGAGCTCCTTAAGAATATAACATCAGATTAAAAGTCCAATTCTTTATATATCTGTGACTGCTTATGTTACTATGATTCAGGTTATTATAACAGAAAAAAAATCTAAATACCTTCATCCATGGACTATGCAGTTTTCTTTGTAATAATTCACTCTGCCTTCCCATTTGTAGTGTTACATGCATTGCAGGAGTGGCAAAAGTGGAGAGGACACAAAATTTTGAACATGTATCTGTTTTTAAAGTAACAACCAAGTTGTGCTGTCTTTGATGGGTGTTTGTTGAGTTTTTCTGTGGTTTTGTTAGTTCAGATGCAAATCTTCAAGTAACACTTGTAAGCATCAGAGCTATTTAAACAACTAAATGCATGAGATGCTGAGAGCCTGAAACTGCTGTGAATTTTTGGCTTTGATTCCAGAAATGCAGTGGTAGTTAGTAGGCAGGTTAGCAATGCCAAGCTTTCACCTGCCCTTGTTAAGTACATAGACTCCCTCTGAAATCCATGTGTGGATCTGTACCTCCAGGAAGTATCTCAGCTGCCCAAGCTAATTAGGATTAATAATGAACAGACAGGCAAGATCTTAATTTTTAAGAGGCATTTATCTTTGCCCAAGGAGGCAAGTTCTCTGTTTAGCACCCTGAGTTATGCCTGGCTCCCTGGATTTAGGTGACCCAAGATTTTCCTTTGTAAACTGTGCAAGAAGACCTGCTCTGAAATAATTTGTGAGGGAAGTCTGTTGTGAGATGGGGTTGGGTCCTTACTTTGTTCAGATGATAAATTTTGCAACCTTAGAAATCTCTGGGTTTGTTTGATCTCTCAGTTTCTTCAGGTGGAACTGCCCATTGTGTCTTACTATTTAACATCATTGTTAAATGTGGCTCAAGCTTGTTTGGAACTGGACCTTGAAACTCAGTCATGCACATTTCAGTTGATGCTATAACTTTCCAGCTGCAGATCCTGCTGGTAGTACAGAATTCTAATACAGAATGGAGCAGACACCAAACCACTCAGCCCAGAATAGGCAATAGTGTCCTGGTTTTACTGGGCTGTAAAAGATCTGGGTTATTTTTCTCACTCTGAAATGAAAACTGATTGGAAAAGAGAGGGTTGGGTTTCTCTTGCAGGCTAATGAAAAGATTTGGGTCTTTTAATGCTTTTAATGCAGATCGTTCTGCAGAGAGGAAAGCAGATGTAACCTTGAGTGTGTTTGAAGATCAGCTGTGGTTTGGAGGATGGTAGATGTTTCTTCCTGCCAATCAGTGCTCAAACTGGCTCCCTAGGTACAACGAGCAGCAGTACATGTGGATTTTTCCTACCTGAAATTTAAGCCCTGTACACTCAGATGGCAGCTGAGAGGCAGTTCTCTAGTATCTAAATAGTATTTTAAATATTTGGTAATTTAAAGTGGCTTATAAATAATATATTTTGCCCACATCTCTCTTGTGTCTGTTACCACATGAGGAAGTGAGCCCTGTGCCAAGTGACAGGTCATGGTCTGCTGCTTGCTGTACTCTGCTCCATCCCTGTCAAAGGAAAGGGTTGGGTCCCTCTGGGCTGGAGGAATGAACAAGTGGCAGGGTGAGGGACTAGGGACATGGACTCCAGAGCTGGGCAAGTGATGAGTCAGGTTAGGGGGAACCTCAGATGCCTAAAAGAGGTGTGGGCTTGATGACTGCAGAAGCCCTACCATGGAGTTCTGAGGGAGGTTTTCAGCTTCCTTGGATGAAGCTTAGGAAGAGCTGAAGCCTGCTATTTCTGCTTTAATCAGCTCATGTACAACAGAATTTACCAACTTGTTTGACTGAAAATGGCAGACAGCATCAGCTTTCTGTGGGTTTGAGTTTTCTGGTTGCTGACATGTGAGGAAACCAGCACAGTCATTGGTACAGTGTCTAGAGTGCAGTTATCTGCACTGTTGTATTTTTTCACCCTCAAGTAATGGAACCCCATTCTTACTCACATACACTTTGCATTAATGAATGAGCAGTTCAGGAATCCTGTCACATTATCTCCTACTCTCTGTTCTACTTAGAATAAAAATAACCTTGAGCACCAGTGAAGATCAGACTTCTCCCAGCCTTAATCTTGATGCCAGGGCAAGAGATGAGACAGGTTTCTGACAGGTAGTAGTGCAGCGTCATCCACAAAGGCTGTTTGGTTCCATGTCACTTCAACATGGACGATTTCAGCTGAATAAGATGTTACTCAACCATACACTGAAAATAATGAGCATTGATTCATCAGAAAACTTCAGTATATAGTTGGCACGCTTTCACTTTGTTAGGACATGTGTCTTCTTGAAGAGGAAACTCATAGATAATGATTGTAGAAGCAAATAAAAAGTAATTGCTTTTTTTTGGTGAAGGTTTTCATTAATATTTTTCTCAGGAGGTGTGTTAGTCCTTGAAGTGCAGTTACTCCTTGGACATACTCAAAGGAGATGGGTCATAGTTAATTTTTTTCCCAGTTCAATTTCTTAGCCACATAAATACTCTGCAAAGGTGGACGGTTGTTCTGATTAAAATCTTGGGGATAGATTTGACTAACGAAAATTAGTGCAGCACCATGACTACACACGGGGCTGCCTAACTTTGTGGAGGCATTGAATCTGCTCATGGGTGCAGTGCCTTATGATATGCCTTTGTGAGGCACATTTTAAAACAGAGGAGCTGCTTGCAACTTTTGTTTGTGCAATTGGATGTGCTGGGCAGCTGTTGGTTTTTGCATCCAGGTCGGTTCCCTGTTTGTCTGGGTGTTGTTCACACTGCCCAGCTGCACACAGGTTATGACAGGCTGGCAGTGCTGCACGTGTTGATGACTATCAGGTGCCAGACAGGGAGGTGCCAGCTCTCATGAGTAAGCCCTGCTGGATTTGTTCAGTGCTGGGCAGCTGTGACCCCATCCCGGGATGCCCAGGAGGAGTTTGCCTATGGAATGGCTGTGCTTCCCTGCAGCCAGAGCCCAGGGCACCGGGGGAGACGAGTTGCTGGAGGTGACATTTTTGCATAGCATATGAAACAAATTCTTGACCTCCTGGGGCTACTTATTAACTCTGTTCAGTTTGGCCAGATTCCAATGTGAATAATTATCCCTGTTTTTTTTATTTTTCCCACTGGTTTTAATGAACAGTTATATTCATATATTTCTGGTTCTGCCTTATCACAGTCAATCAATTGCTGTGTTTTGAACTGTAGGTGGGAGTTGCATTTTAATATAGGGAAACAGATTCAGCAGCTCAGATGTCTGAGGTATTTATTTTAGCTGTGGATAAATGTTATTTTATCCAGACAAAAGAAAATTAAGACAAGGACTCTGTGTCTGTAATATGAGATAAACTAAGTGAACTTTAACTACCTTACAGTTACCTCTAAACCCAAATATGTTGTGGTGTAACAGTGCAGAGAAATGGCTTCCGCACAGACCTATACCCCTCCCTGTTTGGCACCATGCAAAGTAGACAATAAAGTTGTAATGTGGCTTTAAAAGTTAAAGTTTAATTTATTTGTAGTTGAGACCATGAATAATAGAAGTATTTTGATCATAAGTATCTGGAGTTTGATATTGGCATGGGGGACAGATTAATATTTTTAATAGTGAAAAAAAAATCCTGCTTTGAAGACCTGAAAGGAAAAAGATGGCAACAGCTAATTATAATTTTTCCACACAGTTATGCAGAATGTTTCACTGACTTTTAACTTCAAGAGGAGGATGAAGAATATGGGACATGGTAGATTAAACGTGCTTAGGTTGCTTAGATATGTGTTTCTGTATCTTAGGTTATTTCTATTTCCTTTTAAGGATAAATTTGCATTGCACGATGACAAAGTAATTATAAAATTTTCTGATACGCCTTTTGCTTCTGCCATATATTTACAATTCCAGCTTGCTCCCATATTTGATCTATGTTTTCCTATTTTCATTTAAGAACTTAATATACAAAACTGGAGCCCCCAAGAGAGCATTAAGTGTACGTAATTTGAATTGTTTAAAGATAGAAATCATATAAAAAATAATCAATTTTTAATGCTGGTGCATTACAGCTCTTTTATTGGCCACTAGAGCCATGCAAAGCAAACAGAGCTCATGGCTCAGTGAGGCAGCTCTCCTCTGCTTTGTTCTGCTGTGCTGGGCAGGACAGAGGGAGCGTGTGCTTGAGCTTCATCTTGCCTTTGGGGACCCACCTCATTCTGTATGGGCCCAGGCTCCCTCTCCCTGACATGCCTCAAATAGCTTTGTCCTCTGTCCTTGTTCAAATAAAGTAATGCTGGCTTTCCTTGCTGTCCAGGCAAATAGGAGAGAATCTGATTGTCCCTGGAGGAGTCAAGACCATAGAGGCTAATGGGCGCATGGTTATTCCTGGGGGAATAGATGTCAACACTTACCTGCAAAAGCCCTACCAAGGGATGACTGCTGTTGATGACTTCTATCAAGGCACAAAAGCAGCGCTAGCAGGAGGCACCACCATGATCAGTGAGTACCAGCAGTGCTACCCCTTCCCATGCCAGGCTGAAGCCTGTGTAGCATGTGTGGGGATAGCTACCTGAGGTTTCATTCTGATTTTCTGAGATCTTCTGCAATAAATCTTCAAATTTTTGGGCACTGTGTTTGAGATCCATTCAGCATTGTTACCCAGGGTTGGTCTGAAAATGAACCTACCCTCAGAAAGAAATACCAGTGTGGGGAATTGTCTCTTGGATTTTCCTCTGAAATACAGAACAAGCATTGAGGGATAATGTACATGCTCTTGGGATTTTTGGGAAATGGCGTAGGTAGTGCTGTAAGTATATGGCACAGAAAATCTGACAAAGATCTGTTGTTCCCACCTACTGCTGTTTCAAGGGCTTTGGAAATATCAAGATGCTTATTTATGAACCTGGATTTGGCAGCAGGAATTGAGAAAGTCCGTACCAGAGATGTCCTGGGGGAACATCTTTGCTGGTGAAAGAAAGAAGTGTTTCTAGTTGTTAAAGACCCTTCTTCTGTCTACAGATGGGGGGCAAGATTTATCTCTTTCCTTCTGGCTGTGACTTGACTTTGGCTAGATGTTGTAAGGCAGTTATTCAGGTGACATAAATTGTCTTAGATTCTTTGCAAAGAGGAGCTTCCCAGTGAATTTTTACTCACACTGAATTGGGATGTGGCTTTTTTTTTGGTGCTACCTGTTACTTATGTTCAGCAGCAAGCATCAGCCAAAAGACTCTTTGGCCATAGGCACAAACAGCACTGCTGTTCATTCCTTTTGTTAGTAGTTTTTTTTTTCTGTGTTCTTCAGTTGAGTATTCCTGTGCAGAGTTAGGCTTGCAGATGGCACTGGTAGGCCCATCTTGATTTATTTTCATACTAACTTTTAACCTAGCCCTGCAGAGAGGTCAGACAAAGGGTTTACATGAGTAAGTAGTCATGTCTTTATGTCAGTGGATGGTGTGGCACCATTAGAGGCAGAAAGCCTTGAGACAGGGGAGAGGCAGGGCATTCAATGTACCATATAGCGTGACTGTTTGTGCACAATGTCACCCCTGTTCAAACCTTTGGCTCTATTCCCAGTTTTGGCTGCTGAGAAAACATTGAACATCTGCACTGATGTATTGGTAGGGCACAGTGGGTCAGTTCAGTGACTGTGAGGCACTGGTTAATTATTGTGCTTACTGTGAAATACATAGAAATGGACACATCAGACAAGAAATACAGGGACGGCCAGAACCTATGGTCTCCTATAATACAGTAAGGGGAAAGACAAATGTTTCCTAAACTGTGGGGTGTTTGGCCCCCACTTTGTGTGTCTATTGATGCTGCAACAAGCAGGTTGCCAGACTCATCTTTAGTATAGACTGTTCACAAAGTCTGCTGCACTTTGGGCAGCAGGACCTGTCTGACACCCCAGAGTTACAGTCAGCACACAGACTGCCTCCAGGGCTGCTGTTTTGGCTGAGATGCTGGAAGACTGCTCACTTCAGGGAAATCTGAACAGTGTGCGTATTGTCCTGCTGACAGGCACTCAATCTCTTTTCCAGTTGATCATGTGCTTCCAGAACCTGGATCAAGTTTACTGACCTCCTTTGAGAAGTGGCATGAGGCAGCTGATACCAAATCTTGTTGTGATTATGCTCTCCATGTGGACATCACCAGCTGGTATGATGGGATTCGAGAAGAGCTGGAAGTACTGGTGCAAGACAAAGGTGAGTGAGTGAAATGTAGTAGTATTTTTTGGTATTTTTGAAATATCACATGGAGGTGAAATTTTGAAGTATTTTAATGAATGCATAGGCACGGGCTATGCTGGCCGAGGTTCTTCACTACCTTGAACTTGTATTTTCACTTGCTGCTGTGTAAAATGGACCTAAAACTTTGTGCATATATATGACTTTGTCCAGTATAGGCATGGAAGATTAAGATGCTTACGTTGTCATAAAGAAATGTATCACTTTATCCTTGCTTGTATATGTGGAAACAGACTCAGACATTGCATAAGTAGGTTTTTTTGAAGGTAAAACTCAAAGATCAGTATTTAGGATAATCAGCCCAGTCACCTTAGATCCTCTGTTTAATGAATGAAGAAAAAAAAAAAAAACATTTCAAAGTAGTGGTTCTGGTTTTAACTAGACTGAAATCTTTGATTCAGCTGCCTCAAATTGAATCCAAATATAAAGAGAACATGGGGCTGCAAAAATGTCACTACAGGCTAGATCTCATTTCTCAGCAGTGACTTGGAATAAACTTGCTGAGACTTGATTTTGTAAATAAAACATGCCTATATTTTTAAAACAGATTCCAGTTACTAGAAAAGGAGATGCTAAAGTTAGGTACCTAATATTGAAAATATGCCCTGATTTTTTCAAGTGTATCTCTTTGCTGGCTTTCCCTGAAGTTCTAGAAGATGTCTTGTTTCAACACTTGCAGAAAAAAGGTCACTTATTTAGCAATCTAAGACACTTCTGTGGATTTGACTCTGTTCAATTAACAGGCCTACTATCATGTGAGATGCTATAGATTACCCTACCTGGACTTCAGCTATCAATTCAGAATAGCACAGATGAAACCCCTCCTAAATGCATTTCCACACATGCAGGCTCAATGTGGCAGTCTCATATATGCAGGGCATCTTGGTGGCACCAGATACCTCTGTGTGAGCAATGGGATCTAGCCTTCAGAAGATCCTAGCTTACATCTTGCTCCTTGAAATTGTGGCTGACAGCATGTATTTTCTTTTTAGAATCATATATTTTCTTGTATTTTTCATTTTCTACTTTCCTTGAAAATGTACGGATATTAATTAGTGAATATTTTCCAAAATGGCATGTGGTTTCCATGGGCAAATCAGAATGACTTTTCTGTTGGGAAGCCTAAATGATGTATATGCAGCATCCTTTGTAATGTGTAGAGCTAGTGTTGACTTAGATGTGACAGGTTGTTGTTATAGAGAAAGATACTATCAAAGTAGAAAGCGAAAAGCAAAGTGCTGTTTTTGAGTGAACAGTTGTTTTCTGTGATGCCATGGAGAGGCAGTCACCTGGGGGAGTTCATTCCTGTCGCAGGATGCTAACAGTACATGTGCTGTATAACCAGATTTTAGGCAACAAAACACTTCCATCAGCAAGACTGCACATAATTAGAGAACCTGCAGCTGGTCTTACATAGGTCTCTAGTACAGGTGATTTTTACAAGGTGATGACATCTGTCAGCACAGGTTGTGCTAAATCTGTGCTGTTTCCCTGCTATCAGCATCAACATGAATCTGCTGCTGTGCATTAGCTGACTGTACTCTTGGGCAAGTATACTGTGCCTTATTTCAAAGGTTGGATATTATTTTCCAGGTCTCCCAGACCACAGATGGCTCAGCACTCCCAAATTTGCCCAAGAGTTTATATTAAAAGCCTGATCCAGACAGTTAGGTTGATAGTTTTCCCAACTATTGAAATGTGAGTTTTCTATATAAACCTGCCTCTGAGTCATCAGGGGAAGCAGAAATCTGTTCATTGGTCCCTGAACTGAGATGTATGATGGAGCCTTGGTGGCTTCAGTGGTGAGAGCATTAGGTCACCTTTGTTCTCATGTGTGTCTCAGGCAGGCAGTGTGAGTTACTCTCAGGTGTTAGGAGACACAAGGTAAAGTTGAGTATGAATGCACAAGCACAATAGGAAATAATTCAGCGTGGCAAAGGCTTTCAAATTAACGGGTAATATTTCCTGATAATTGGAAACATTTAAGCCAGCTGGTGCAAATAGACTTGATGTCAGTGGAGTGACCCTGGTTTTCATCAGCTGGGAATCTGGATTGAATTGGTTTTCATCTGATTGTGGGTGAGTTAGCTGAGTGACAGGGCTCAGCTCATTGTGTTTCAGAGCTACATGTGCCTAATGCAATCAGCATGAGTAACAGGGGAGCTCACAGAGTGGCTGTTTTGGTGCCTTGTTATGAGGTATAATTGAACAATTAATCAGTTTTCAATCAATGCAAAGTTAATTTAATGAGACACAGGCTTTGAAAGGGCCTGAAGATTTTGTAGAGCCAAATATTGATTATAAACACTCAGGCTTGTAGCATTTCAGGGGCTATTTTGGGATTGAGCTTCTTCAGTATATGCAAAGAAGCAAGAGTCTGAAATTGCTGGTAGGGACCTCACTGGTTCCTTTGACTTTGTCACTGTTAAAAACACCTGTAGTCCTGCCTAAAATTTGGAGAGGATTTTGTTGAGTACCCCGGTGTAAGAGCAAGTAGGACATTAATAAGAATGTAGTGTGAACAGATGTTAAGCATTAAGGTCAATAGGCCATGGACCAGGGCTTTTGAAAAGCTGCATAATTCCAATGAGTAGGTCAAGGAACCAGGTCAAGGCAAGGAGTCTAATCTTGGATACCTGTATATGTAAATTTGTGTTATTTGTTTTGGTATCTGGTATAGGTGCTCTCTTTGCAAGGCAGGATTGTTCACACCATTTCTCTTGTTAGCTGTACAGGCAGCCCCTGGAATGCTCTCCTACTGTGTGTTTATCTAGTGGCAGCTGAGGGTGTGAATGTTTGCGTGGGAGAACTCTGCCTCTGCACTGTGATAAGGAGCAGGCTCAAGATCCTGTGGCAAGATCCCTACTGGGATCCCATTAATTACAGGGAGAACATTAAACAGAGTGAGAGCAAAACTCAGTCATTTTATCAAGGTCAGAAGAGGGCCTAAGAAGATACCAAGGCAATAAAAGAGAAAGGATGAAAACGCGTATTGTTTGGGTCAGCGTATGTCTTCCACCCCCAGTGCCCAGGACTGTGATGAAATGAATCACCTTTGGCTGGATCCTGGTGGATAAGGGAGAGCAATGGGTAACCCAGCTCTTGGCTGACAGACAGATGTGTCTGAGGGGTCAGTCCCGTGCCATCACTGAGGCCAGTCAGCCTGGCTTGGCCCAGCCTAACACATCTTCCTTGCTTTCCGTGTGCATGGGCACCCCCACAGAAAGTGGCCCCTGGGTGCAGCTGACACCTGACACATGGGTGGGTCTGTGGGGAGAAAACCGAGCTTTGCCCTGGGCAGGCAGGCTGGGTGTGCCGGGTGCTGCTCTGAGCACTCACAGGGAGACTCAGGGCACGAGGCTGCAAGCGCAGGCCCCGGGGAAGGCCCAGCCAAGCTTGGGTGTGAAAATAAGAATGTACTGAGTACTTTGAAATTGTAATGAGGAATACATGGAGGGATTACAGTTCGTAAAGGCTGTATGTGTTTTCTGAGAACATGGTAAATAGAAGAATAGGAAGAAAAGATGGGTTTATAGGCTGACAGGGTTCCACCTTTCAGGCTGGATTTGCTTCGTGTGGAAGTCGGCAAGGAGGGGCCAGCTCCTGCTTTGTGTTTGTCTCTGAGCTGCCTGAACTTAGCAGGAAGACATAATACCAGGGATCATTTCAATATTTCATCCTGCATGTATCCTGGGGTATTTTAGTTTTGTAATTGAAAATAAACTAATTCTGTGTGTGTGTGTGAGCAGTCATACCCTCTGCCTGAGGATGTATTTGCTCATTCTAGGCTCATGAAGGAGTTATGTCTTCATCAGAGAGCTTTATTCATTTTGTGTAAGCAACATGAATAACATGAACAGATCTCTTTTTTTTTCTTCTTGCCCCAGGAAGCACAGTTTTCATCACAGCAATTTTGAAATGTTGCATACACAGCTTAGGTAGCTCAGAATTTAGGGGCTTTTTAAGCCAGAAAACTATGATACTGGTCCTTGGACCAAACTGGGGATCTTGCCAGTAGACTAAAGAGTAAGACAAATATATACATTAGTATGAATTAATATGTACAGAGGTTATGAAGAGAAGGCATTTTTAAGTAAGGCATTTGAAGTCATTCTGTAAGAATATAAAGCTATGTAAATAACAAAATCTTTGAAATAAATAGCAGCTTTTTTTGGGATTTGAATACAGGAGGTTTTTCACAACTGACACTCAACACTAGCATTTCTTATGGATTTCTGAAATTTGAAGCTATTATGTTTCTTGGGGTTTTTTATGACTGCCAGCATAAATCCTTCCATCTTTGGAAGGCAGAAGGAGAGGTTTGGTGAGCTGCCTATAAAACTGATTTCAGGCTTTGTTTCCACTCCTTCCTAGTGTCCACCATCAGCTAAGCTTAGCGCTTTGGAGTGTGAGGTGAAGAAAAAGCAAGTCTGTATGCACATTCAGATACACATTTCCTACATCTTCTCAGCACTTTGGGGGAGCCTAACCAGAAGTTTTATCTACCAAAACGCACAGTTGACATGAAGCTGAAATGTTTTCATGATTAGCTAAGGAAACCTAAGAAGAAAAACACTGATTCACAGAACCTTACACAAGGTTTTTTCCACTTCAAAAACATTACATACTTGCTTTAGCCATCATTGCTTGTCTGATTTGGCTACAAGCAACCCTCTTTGCAGTGGTGGCTGGGTTACTCCAGGGATGAAGACAGGCTACCCACAGCATCCAAAAAACTCCCCCAGAGAAGAGGGCAACCAGACTTCTAGTCCTAGCAGCTGTAATGCAGGTGTGAAGGATGCTTGATTTTTGGCAATCACTAGTGAAAAGCCTAGTCCAGACATATTCTATTACTTACTTTTCCTGAAGTTTTTGTTCAAATACAGTTTAAGAATAAACTTACAAGGCAATACCTTTGAATTTTGTCTTGGAACAGGTGTGAACTCTTTTCAAGTCTACATGGCGTACAAAGATCTCTACCAAATGTCCGACAGTCAGGTATTGCTCTGAATGCTTTTCATTGCTGTGATCTGTCCTCTCTTCTCATCTCCCAACACTTGAGCTGCTGAGGTTGAATCCCAGAGAAACATTCTCGCTGGCCTGACTGGTACTGGGAGAAATGTGCAGTGGTGGTTTACTCTCTGGAGGGTCAGTGCTGAGCTGTGTAGAACACCTGCATGTGTTTCTTCAAGTGTGTGACATTCACCTTCTGTAGAGATCTTCTGATGTCTCCCAACATTGCAGCCACTCAGCTCTGCTCTGGATTTTGCTCATTTTATTTTGCAGTAACCTTTCAAAGACTCTAGGTCAGAGAGGGAGAAAAAGATGAAGCCCTCAAGGCAGTGGCATTTCTGAGGTTTCAAGAGTTTCTTGGTTGCTGTAAGCAGCTAAATGGAGTTGCTCTTTGGGGGAGGTGGCCTTTTCTCATTAGGGCTGGAGATAACAATGAGCTTGTTTGTGCAGAGCTCATTACAGATTCCAGACTCTTCAGCTTTCCCATTCATACAGAACAGGCCACTGTAAAAGGACAATGGCATCTGTTAGTAATAATAATGTTTGCTTATTCAGTTGATAAAATGTTTCTTTCTTACTTACTCCCAGAGCTACAGCTCTTGGTCTCTTAAATAGCTGTTGTTACACCTCCAATACATGTGATTTTAATTGGAATTTTAGACATAATAATTTATAAGTATTCTCTGAGAAGCAGTGCCTGTTAAATTCAACTCCCTGTTGGAATTGCCAAGAGGAATACATCAAAATATTTGTGTGGCTGGACTAATGTCTGTTACCTTGTTTAAATGTCCTTGTTTAAATGTTGCAAGCTATATATTGCAGCTCATTCAATCCTGCCTGAAGTGTCAAAACTGAGGTGAAGAGAGAGGTCTGAGTATTAAGTAATGTGTTTTCCTTATTCAGCAGTGTTTCCTTCTTTGTACTACCTGCAGCTTTATGAAGCCTTTACCTTTCTAAAGAGCCTTGGGGCTGTTATCCTGGTCCATGCTGAAAATGGAGACTTGATAGCTCAGGTGAGTGAACCACGGTTTGTGTTTCATTTTGTGAGATGGTGGATATAAGAGAGGAGAAGTTAAATGGGCCATTCAGAGAATGTGTAGGAAGAAGGGAACCCCCTGGAAAGAGCCTTAATTGAACCTGATGCCCTGCACACTGCTGGTGTAAAGGCTGGGATGAGAGAATGGGAGTCCTTTTGCATTACTTGGCAGAGCATCCTTGAGACAGGGCAATATTCCAGGCAGCTCCTTGCCTTGGCAGCAGATGAGGACTAGATAAGGGAGGCAGAAAGAAGCAAGAAGATTTCTTCTGAATCCAGCAGATACAGTGAAGCAGAACAATGTACAGCCTTGTTCACAGATTTTGGGTACAAAAAGAGGATCTGAAAGCTTTAATCTAAAGTCTTTTGCTGCAGCTCTCAGCATAAGCAACCCAGTGAGTTTGGAGTGGGTATTAAAGCTCACAGACCTATATTCTTGCAAAGCTCTGAAGTTTGAGGATAAGAACTACTGTGATCTTGTAGACATTTCAAAAATGTGTTTAAGTGTAATCCATGCTCTTAGGAGATGTATCTCAGAACCAGGAAGGTGGGCTCAAGTTCAGAATGTTCCATTAAAGTGCCCTGGATTTCCAGTGCAGTCCTTGCAGGTCAGGTGCCCTGGGAGCTGCTGTCCTCCCGCTGGACTGTGTCATGGCTCTGATCACTGCCACAACGCTTGGAAGCATGGAAAGGGGCAATCCAAGGACAGCAGTTGATAGTAAACCTCCCACTGGTCTTTGAGAGGCCAGGATCCCCCTCTAAAACAGAAGAGTGGGTGTTGTTTTGACACTACATTTGTGATAGATGAATCTTTGAAGGCTTGCAGGGATGTCTCACTCCCCTGATCCCTTGTACGTGCATCGAGCCTCTCTTAGGTCGGTGAGGCTCTGTGTGAGCCATCTGATTTATCTGCTGAGCTGCTTATCTGCTGGCTTATCTGCTAAGGACTGGGCTGCAGAGCTGACAAGGAAATTACAGCAGCTAAAGCTATCTTTGAGATCTGGACAGGGCAACCCACCTTGTCTCACGTCTAAGGGAGATCTTTAATCAAGGGTATGTTTGAGTTGTTAGGCAGTCCTTACAACAGTCCTTACAGTGTGAGAACTCTTGCCTTGGGTGTATTTTGTTTTTCTTTCTGTGGGAAAAACACATCTCCATCTGCCTGCTTAGAATTTACCCCCTTTGAGATCTGCCTTTCACTTTTAACTTTGAGTTTGACCAAAATAACTACTGGGGTCAAAAGTTACTAGTAAGGAGTCAGCAGGCACATACAGTTGTGTCCTTCCCTCACTGAAACTAGGTGACAACCCTCATTTGAATTCAAGAGAGGAAAAAACCTGATTTCTCATGAAGTTTAGCATGAATAAAAACTACTAAGTGCATAATTTATAGTTTTTATACAACATAAAATATCCAGGAGAAGTAAAATTACTACTAATAAGCATGATTAAGTCAATATTACTGTAGGAAAGGCAAAATAAAAGAAATCAAATGGTGTCTGTGGTGTTTTGATACATTGCCCATTAAAATCAAGATACACTCATGGAATTGCATTTTTGATAGACATCTATTTCAGTTACATTTTTTTCTAATCAGCCTTAATATACAGCTATCAAATATGAACAAACAGGACAGAAAAATTGTTAGGAAAAGAAGTAGTAATTAAATGTAAGTTATGTTATACATCAACGTATTTTTTCACCATGTTTCATAAAATCAGTCTTTCTCTATGCTTTTATTTAGAAGAATTATTTGGATAATGGAAAGAAAGCTGCCTGCACATAGGTTTTTTTTAGGACTATCCTGTGTGAAAATACAAATTTGATCTTGTCAAACAAATATTCTAGTTAATTAGCACTATTAAGTCAACTTACAGGGGGTAATTTTTTATTATCTGATTTTATTACTTCCTTCAAGATGCAAATCTGTCCTACTTTGTTTATCTATTCCGTACCAACTTACTATTTTTTACATGGTTGTAACTTTATTTTATTGCTGTATTTTAATTATCTGAAATCTTTGACTGGCACTGTTCACAGTTGGTGCATTAATGATCCAGAACAGCTATTTTTAAGAACACCTATGAAACCTTATGTTTTTCTAACCAAAATGTCCTTACACAGTCAGATTAATGCACTCCTGTTAATGCCTCTTCAGCCTTGATTGATTGCAGCAAAGGCTAAAATATATATGAATGTTACCTTTTTCAGTTTTACTGGAGTGTGTCGATAATGTGTGAGCTTTTCACCCTCAGGGACCTGAGATCAGATATTTATTAGTTGACACATTCAAATATGTTCAGTAACTTCATCCTGGTCTCTAGGGGACATTTGTCTGTGTCACAGAGCCATTACATCGTTGAGCTGGGCTCATTAGAGCCCTGTGGGCAGGGCAGGGCCAGAGGTACAGCAGCAGCTCTGGTCCCACTTCTGCACTGCTGTCAGGCCTGAAGCAACCTCAATTGAAAAGGGGTTGACCACCAGTTTCTGCAAAAAGGGAAATTTATTCCAATTACACTGCTTAGCCTTAAATTAAGTGAAGCTTTTTGTCTATTTTAAAAAAAAAATTATCTCACTGCTATGAAGGTGGATAGCACAGATTTTGTTTCTGAGAAATCCGCAGTGGTCCTGAGATGGGCCCTTGCAGCTGGAGGGCACTGTTTTGTTTTATAAAAGCATAATTTTAGTGATTCACTGTGTAGGGAGAAAGCATTACAGAAAACTGAAAGTGTCAGCAGTGCTGAAAGTTTAAGAAAGTGCTTTGTGAATTGCAACCAGAGAGGAACTTGAGCAAGTAAATAGGGAATTGCAGGCTAGAAGTACCCATAATTACCATTTAGTGTATTGGTTAAAGCCTATTCCCTGGGCTGGTGTCATGGTGTCAAGTTGGACTTTCTGGAGGGCAGAGGAGGTTTCTGATGGTGCAGCCCCAATGGCTTGGGGCACAAATATGCTCAATCACACAACAGAGACCACTGCTGTCTGTACTGGTGTGGTGTGGGACCAGTTTAGAGACAGTGTTTGCAGTGTTTAGTGGGCTTTGCAGCTGTGTTTACACTGACACTGAAAGAGGCAGTCAGACCATGTGGCTGTTCATCTCCCTGAGGATGCTGGGTGCGCAGGTCTCATCCTGGAGCTGGGTCAGCATTTATCTCTTAATTTGCAGGAACAAAAGCGTATTCTGGAAATGGGAATCACTGGACCTGAGGGACATGCCCTGAGCAGGCCAGAAGAGGTGAGAGACTCCGCTCATTCTGTCATTTGTGGAAGTATTTTGTCAAACATGTACTGTCGGAGCTTAGCTTCTGTATGTGCATCTTAGCTTCATATGATGGATGGGTGCATCAGGTAGGGCAGATGTCTGCTTCTCCCACTGCTTTTTCCACTATTACTCAAAGTCTCAAAAGTCCAGGTCCTTTCAACTTGTTTGCCTGAAAAGCCACTTGGATGCTGCAGCAGGTGCATTCTCTTAGTCCAGGGATGAGCTCCTGCTGCCTCGGGCACAGATGTCCATGTATTTTTTAAGTGTGACCTTTGTGTTTTGACTTGTGGTGACAAAAAAATGGGCTTATCAGGCTAAAAATCAGCAGTGCAGCTTGAGGGTTATTCCTCAGAGTAACTGCATTTATTAAAACTCTTTGGCTGAAAACCTCTTATAAGATGCATGTGCACATCTATACTGTGCATATGCATACACCCACGTATAGATCTACTTTCATGCTGGCAGATATATTGGTATCAGAAATGCAGGCTGTGGAGATGCAAACACATGAGAATGGAAAGATGCTGTGAGGCAGCTTGTTTTATGCAACTCCCTTATAATAAAATCTGGGCTCTGGTGTGGATTGTCTCAAGCATCTGGAAAGGTTTTATTTAATGCCAAGGAAAATGTGAAGACATGAGAATGCCCCCTAAAATACACAGTTCAGACCATTAATGGGATGTGGAGAGCGGTAATGGGAAGTGACTGCTTTCCTAGAAGAATAAAGAGACGAGATCATGGGGATTTGAGGCTGAACTTGAAGAGATTGTTGTGGTTTGCAGATCTTTATTTAACTTTTCCCCAAGGCAGAAGGAATCAGCTTAATTGGTCACATTCTTCTATTGAACTGTTTATGTACTTTTTCATTTTGCTGTTCTACTAAAATTATTCTAAAAGGATTGAGTTGTTTCCTCTTAATGAGAACAAGAGCCTAAGGAAAATCTGCATTTGTAGTTTCCAGAAAGGAATTTTGCTCAGCTCTAGTGCTGCAGTGCAGAGGCCGTGCCTCCTTTCCTACTCTCTAAAGGTGCATTTGGGATTTCCAGAGCAGATGTTTTGATACAGGTCCTAGCACAAACTGAAACAGTCTGATTTAAGGAAAAAATATTTTATACAACTGTAAAGGAATAAGCCATGCAGTTTTGGAAGGTCTAAGTTGCTCAACTTTTCTAGCAAAACTCTTGCACAGAGATTTCTATACCACTGAGTCACTATTTTCAGTTACTACAGAGTTTTTCGTATTAAAATGCCAATACTGTGAGTCCATCTGGGAAGGATCTGGTATAACTGATGGCTGGGGAAAGGAGTCTCCAGAGCTGCTGGGAAACACTGCTCCTCCATCTGAAGATGCTTGCTTTGTGTGCCTACGTCCCAGATGGCTCTCTGGGAGGAGATTGCCTTTACGCTTGCTGACAGAGGGGACTTACTGGGCACTGCTTCAAAGGCTTCTCTGGATTATGGGCTAAATTCACTCCATAGTGTTGAAGGGGCTGTTTGAGAATTCTTTACATTCACTGTCACCATTATGTATAGATTAGGGTAAGCTGCCAGGGGGAGCTCAGAGGTTGTCTCCAAGCAGGGGCAAAATTTCCTTGCTTTGTTCTCCTTTCAACTGCAGGGTAGGAGTCTGAAACAGGAAAGTGGGAGGAAGGTAAGGAGGAGCTGCATCAGCTGCTTGGACATGACCTTTCTTGGGGTGCAGGGAGCCAGGGAACTAGCCATGTTTGTGCTGGGCAGCTGTACCCTGCTAGTGAGTACAGCCTGGCTGTGGTTACTGCTAGTGCCAAGTGTTTGAGGTTGGGTTAGCTCCCTGTTTCCCAGCACTGTGTCTTTCTCTATGGAAAAAGCAGAATCAACCCCTGAAGAGTTGTTGCTGAACAGTTAGAAATATGATGCAGTCCTCCCACTGATTTTTTTTCTTCAGACTGCATTTGCAGTTAACTTTTCCCTCCTTGTTTTGCTCAGCTTGAAGCAGAAGCAGTTTTCCGTGCCATCACAATTGCCAGTCGAATAAACTGCCCAGTGTATATCACCAAGGTGATGAGTAAGAGTGCAGCTGATATCATTGCACTGGCCAGGAAGAGAGGTAAGTGACTTCCTTTGCTCCCCCAAACTCATTTTGTTTTTGTTGAATAGAAGCTCAGTGAAAAAACCTGTATATGTTTACCCAAATGACAGGCTATAGGGAGAGGTTACCAAAGAACAGTAGCACCATTGCAGACTAAGTATTTATGGCTGAGAAGGATGAGGCGAAATCCTTTCACGTTTTTAAGTTGAGAAGCTCTCCCCACAAACTGTGGTCTTGAAGACTGAATTGTAACTCTTCTCTGTCCTATTTTCCCTGTTACTTTTCCCTTAGACTGCTATACCTCTGTTCATGGGAGGGAGGTACTTTATTCCTAATGGCACATCCTCCATGCCAGTATTTTAGGTAGTCACCCTCGGAGATGTGGTTTGGGCAGTGGCCCTGCTGTTAGAGATGTGTGGAGCTCGCTCCTGGACTTGCTGCTGGAAGCTGACCCCCTCTGATGTGCACTTGCTGGGGCCCTGGTGGGATCCAGGTTATAGAGCACCCAAAAGGGCCTTGTGAGCCTGAAGGCAGCTGCTTCCGAAACTGTGCTTGCCAAGTCAGGACTGTTCAGCTGGTTGGGACTGCAAAGCTCGTGAGCAATATGGAAAAGCCAAAGAGCAAATTAATGTCTTGGTGTTTGTATTCTTGGGGACTTGGAGTGTGGTGCTGGGGACCATATGCTGCTGTCTGCTGGTGCTGTGCCCAACCTGGGAGTGGTAAAAAGGCATCTGCCTGCTGAAGTGATCCACCATCCAGTGCACTCCAAACTGCAGCAACAGAGAGAACATGGCTGTGATTAAAACAGTACAAATTAAAAGCGGGTCTGAACTGTCTCCTTCTGGATTAGAAGGAAAGATTTGTAAATAGGCTGATCAAAAGCATATAGAGCTCAGAGAGACTCCTGATTAATTTTTTATCATACAGACAAAGCCAGGGCTGTTTAATTTCCTGGGAGCTGTGCTAGCCATGTAGCAATGCGTGAATTATACATGGTTGCGTGCAGCAAGCAGTGTCATGTGCTGAAGAGAGAGTGGGTTGTAATTAGTTCCTGTATATCCTTGCTTTCTCCAAGGTCCCCTTGTTTTTGGAGAACCGATCACTGCCAGCTTGGGGACAGATGGGACACATTACTGGAGCAAAAACTGGGCCAAGGCTGCAGCTTTTGTGACCTCACCACCTCTGAGCCCTGACCCTACCACTCCAGACCACTTAAATTCACTCTTAGCATGGTAAGACTTCTTTTTTTTTGCAGGATGATGATGAGGCAAGTGCAAAAGCCACATGGCAAGAAGCATCTAGGGATCAGCCTGGTTTACTTTAGACCAGTCTCGTACATGAAACAGCAGAGAAGGAACCAGGACTAGTCATATCTTTATGCTTAGGCTGTCAGTCAAGTGAGCAGTCAGGGACACTCCAGTTGATGGTTGGATTGATAGAGAGGCAATTGCTGGCTATTCAGGAATTAATTATTTTTCTTTCTGCTTTTCACGTGATTCCTAGTTTTACAACTAGATTTTCAGGACTTCAAACTGGCCTTCTTCCTAGTTTTTAGTTTTCTTTAGCTGAATTGTTGAAGTACGATGGGATGGCATTCTCACTGTCCAGCGTAAGCAAAGGCTTGGTGGATAAATCCATGTGTTTGAGAACAGACTCAATAAACCCCAGTCATATTTGACAAGCACAGCTCCTGAAATCAGAGCTGTTCCTGAGTGCAGAAATACCTAGAACCAAGAAAAATTTCTTGGGGCTATTTTTTTCAAAGCTGGTGCAGGGCTCTCAGCTGCGAGTTCTGAAAATTGGCTTGTCCTAAACTAACTTGTGTTTGTAGCAGAGTTTGGTGGGTTTATCTCCTGCATATTGAAAAATACTGACTTGGTAGTTTGCCTTCATCCCATTTGGGAGGGACCAAAATCATACAAGTTTCCTTGTGTCCAGTTCTTGCAGGCTTCTTATTTTAGCTTGCCTTGTGTCTTTATGGGCTCTGGGGTCCTCCAGCTGGAAGAAGGCAAAGATAAGTGGTACACATAGAGCAGGTATGTCAGAAGAAAGAGGCCAGAGTGGATTACAAAGGAGACTGTGACGGACTTGAGTGGAGACAGCTGGAGACTGAAGGCCATCTCTTGACAGGATAGGGATGTGAGCTGACTGCCTTCAGGTTAGCAGGGAGAGTTTAATCACTAGGTAGGTGAAAGGAATGTGGACAGCAGAGGAAGAAGTGTCTTTCTCATGTAGAAAAGAAGATATCAGCAATGCCAGAAACCCAGACTGTAAACCCATCTCTGAAAGTATTTCCTGCCTGTAGCCAACTGTAGGTCTTCTTTAGCTTAAGCAAAAGACCATCTGCTCTGAAATGATATAGAAATTCACAGCGGAAGCCCCATCAGGACAGATTTCTAGGGCTGGAGTGAGGAACTCAACTTACCATTCATATCCTTATTTATCTTCACGTAGTGGCACCCACCTCACCTCCTGCCTCCCTTTTTGGGGTTTCCAGTGCCCTATGCAGAGCAGTGAAATTTGAACCCTGAAAGTGACCATCTTTAGAGCAGCTGCCTGGGAGGTGAGCGGGCACACACATGTGACAGGAAGATGCCATCAGTCAGTGCCATGTCTCCCCTTGCACATGATGGGTCAAGCTGTGCAACCCACCAGAGCCCACCCAGGCTTTAACTCACCTGCTCTAAAGATGCTGCAGTTGAGCTCTGAGTTACACATGGCTCTGGTAGGAATATACGGCAGTTCTCTTCTGACAGTCTGACAGCAAAAATGTTTTTTTCCATAACTGAGCTTTTTGTTCCAAATAAGGATACAGCAAAAAAAAATACTTTCTTGGTCTGATCCATCACTATCAGCACTGTAAAGGGTGAAGTGAGGGTAAGGCTCTTAACCAGCACATATAAATGTATATCAAAATGTTTGACTCCTTACTCTGTTAGAGTGGCTATATATGCTTTCTAGAAGAGAGTCCCAAAATAATAGTATGTGGGTCAAAGCAGATTAGCTAAAATAGCAAGAACATTTTTAGAAATGGAATCCAAATAATGACTTTTTAAAACTAACATCAGAAACACAAACTGAGGACTTACAGAAGTTTTCATTATTCTCCAAGCATGCAAAAATGGCTTCTTTTTTTTTCCTAGTGACTTAAAGCCCTACATCTTAAATGACAGCAGCTTAGCCTGCTTTCCATTTTAATACTTCAAATCTATACTGTAAAACTAAAAAGAACTGTATATTTAATCATTCTGCTCTGCATTCATAGGGAATTTTATGCAAGGATGATGGTAAATACAGTGTTTCACGTTTGTATTGCACTGTTGATTTGGATACCAGTATTTTACATTCATTAAAAAATCCCTATAACATCCTTCCTTTGGAAGCATGCAGCATACTGCTTGTGCTCTTTTCCACAGAAAGCGTTGATTTTCCACTGAAGAGCTGAATGTGTAAAACCCCATCATGTCTCATGGGATTTACAGATTGAATTTGCCTCATGAGATTAGCTCCTTGTGTCACCTCTGGGCCATGCACTTAAGTTAGCTTTGATCTTGCATGATGTGCTGCTGCATTACTGCAGCTGTGATGTGCCACCTCTTGTGAACCAGAGATGTGAGATCTTGGTGCTACACAGAAGATGCAACTTGCCATGAAAGCCTTGTTTAAGGGGAACAATAAGATGACAATGTGTTTATTTCATGATGATCCCTTTCTGTCTCTGTTTTTTCAGCTGATGTGATGCTTATCCCCCATTTAACAGCAGAGTGTGTCCAGACAGTTGGAGTGCCCATGGGTTAACCAGGGATGGGAAGGTCTCAAGTGACACACTTCATTTTTGGAAGTCTTCTATTGATTTGACTGGGGAGTGCAGTTCATATCAATAATGTAATTAAAAGTCAGAGGAGAGGGAATATGGAGTTAAGAAAGCAAGCCCTTCTTGTCTTTCAGATGTAGGAATTTGTAGTGTGGTGTTAGAAGCATAGCATAACCTGAGGGAAGCAGGCAGTGATACAGGGCCTGGCTGTGACAGTCAGGTTTTCATGGTTATATCAGTGTGCAGAAAGGACAGGTGCCACAGGAAGCTTTTCTGATTAGAAGAGCATAAAAAAGGAAGAAATGGCATTGCAGCCTTCTGACTATTGTGTTAAAATAAATGAATGTTTAACTGATGAAATTGGCTTAATCCTATGGAGTAACACCAGGCAGTCATTAATAATCAGGAGCATCTAAAACATAGCAGCCTTTTCTGTACTGAATTCATGGGTTTGGCTTCTGCTAAAAACTGGATAGATGGCTTGTGAGCATGGTGGAGAACCAGAAAAGAGGCCAAGGAATCTTCTCTGTCAGCAACTGTTAGGGCTGGCAGCCTAGAAAATGGCTGATGTGTGTCACTTTTTTCTTCTGTACTTGGATATTTTTTAGCTTGTTGAATCTAGATTTGTGGACCAGAATCATTCAGTTGTTTCAGAGCTGGAATTTACATTATCAGTTAAAGGAAAGAATGACAGGCTCTTGGGGACTGATAGAGTGATGGAAGAGAAATCATAGTGAGTTCTAATGTGCTTGCCTCCTGTAAGCTTAATCAAGAGCTAAGAATATCATGTTTCCTGTGGATATTGGAGAACCTTTTGTCTTTCTATTTTTGCAAGATTCTGCATATTGATTATGTTCTTCCTCCTTATTTCCGGGAGCAGCTGTGATCCAGTTCTGCTCTCTGCCAAAAAAAAAATTTTCTCTAAGCTGAAAAACCCAACCTCTTAAATAAAAGCATTATAAATGGTAGCTCTTTTTGCATTTTTCTCCATGCCTTTTTCTATGTAAGACCCTTAAGTTAGATAAATCCAGAACATGTGTTTGACTTGTACTATGCCTTGCATTGTTTAATTAGGAAATTACCTGATAAAAAACTTCTTATTTTCTTGGTTCTGTTTTGGAAGGTGAGATGAGTATTTAAGTTTTGCAAGAAAAATACATGTGCAGGAGAGAAATACAGGGGAACACGTTTGAAGCTCATGACTTTGCACTGTGAAATTTGCCATTATTTTTTAATGTGGTTGTGAATTAATTTATCTTGAGAGTGGCAGACATTTCATACAAGCTTCCGATCATTTCCTTAATCCTGCAGTAATCCTTTGTCCTGGTTAGTGGGCTTTTGCCTGATCTCTGTCGATAAGCAGCCTGGAGCCGGAGGGGGCTGTAATCCAGGAGTTCAGGGTGCTCCTGGGGGAAAGTGGAGATGTCCAGTGCCATTGTCGCTCTCAGTGATCTGTAGCCAGCCTGGAAAGGCTGCTGGCATGATTTACAGCCTGTGCCTCTGGTGTCTTGAAAGGCTTGAAAGGTCCATTCACAGCCTGTCTGAGACCAAGGTCACCTTGGTGATGTCTGGTCTAAACCTTCTGTGTGTTAACTCCACAGTGGGGACCTGCAGGTGACGGGAAGTGGACATTGCCCCTATAGCACTGCCCAGAAAGCCATTGGAAAGGACAACTTCACTATGATTCCTGAAGGGGTCAATGGAATTGAGGAAAGGATGACTGTTGTCTGGGACAAGGCTGTAGTAAGTAATTACTTACCTTTATAGACTAAAAGGAAATTGAGTGCTGGCTGAATAAGGAAAGCCAAGAGATTCTTGGCCATTGCTTAAGTGACTTTCTGATATATTTCTGAGAATTCCCTGAGAGAATGCTACTGTGAGGTGAATTGCTTATTTCAAAAACCTCTTCCAGTTTTTTAAACTCAGGGCTGTATTTCATTTCTGACACTGCAATAGCGTTGTGTTTTATTAGACCTGAGGCTTCCCAGACTCCATTGCTCTATTTTCTGTTTGTGTCAGAGCGGATGCTTCTGAGAGAAGAGGTATCTGAAGCAATTTAATGGTTTTGAAGTGGACCTCATATAAACATGATGAATGGATTGTTTGAATTTGGGAAGTGTCTCATCGTTTTTGAAAAATTACAAATGGATGGCAGCTGAGCCTGAGGCTAAATGATGAAATGCTTTGAAGGAGAGCGTAGCACGTAATTCATACTGGCATACTTTGCAGTGGAGTGCCGATATAAGCCAGGAATTTTTTGATGGTTCCGTGGATTCAAATGTACAATGATACTGTCCCTCTATTGTCTGTCTCCACATGCACACCCTGCACACTCGCACACAATCACTGCATTGTGCTGGAATGCACATTGCAGACTGGGAAGTGGCAGTATTCACAGTGCTCTGATGAGCACTTCTCCCAGACTGTATTTTATAACCACTTTATTCAGGGACAGCTATTGAGATTCCAAGCACAGAAGCAGCTTCAGATACCTGCCATGTAAAAGCAAAGGGGAGCAAGCAAAGCACAGCCAGCTGCTGATATTTTTCTTTTATTACTCCCTCAATGGGAAGGAACTTCAGGAAGGGCTGCCACATGGGATTTATATGTGGTAACATTCAGTCCTGCACCACTGAGTAGCTTATTCTTCAGAAACTTTGTGTTTTACCGGGCAGGAAATAAGTGTTTATTGATTATTAAAAGGCTTGGCACTGTTGTTCTTCCTCAGAACATTGTTCTTGCTCATTGCCAAAATACTCTACTGAGAAGTCAAAATGTTGTTCTGTACAGTTGCAGTTACCATCACTACCTGTATGCCAAGTTCTGTTGGTGATGACATTTCTCCAGGCAAGGACTTTATAATTGGTTGTATTACTTAGATGTATAGATCTGACAATAATGATAATAGAATGGACTTCATTTGCAAGAAGTGTTCCCAAAAGTGTTGGAATCTTGATCTTTTGTTACATCTCGTAACACTCATATAAATTTCTCTGATTTAAAATTACTTAAATATTTAAATAGAAATTACTAGGACTAGCAACAAAACATCTAGGCCTCAGTGTGTGGAGAGAGGGATTCCAGATAGCTGAGCACCTTGGTGGTGTCATGTGCACCAAAGTTTCACTGGCTGTCCTTTGCAATGCCTGGAGTAACACACTTATTTATTTGAAACTTCCAAGTAAAGAGCTGTATATAAAGTCCTGTGTGATTCAATCTATTTCATGCAACATCACCATATCTATAAAGGGATGCCTTCCAATATCTCCCTGACCTTTCAGTACTCTGAATAGTAAATCTTCATTTCATAAGTGTGTTTTGCTCAAATTATGTTGTTTTTTAGGCCACAGGCAAGATGGACGAGAGCCAGTTTGTAGCTGTCACCAGCACCAATGCTGCCAAAATCTTTAATCTGTATCCCAGAAAAGGCCGGATTGCTGTAGGATCCGATGCTGATGTTGTTATTTGGGACCCTGATAAGGTGAAGACTATAACAGCCAAAAGCCATAAATCGGTAAGAAGGAAATGAAAACCAGCAAGGAAAAAGAAATGTCACTGTTGTTTTTCAGCTGTTGACCTAAATCATGTGAACACTTATAGTGCAGGATACAGAGGAGTTGGATATCTGCCTGTTACACACTGTAACATCTGCCTGTTCCTGTTCTGAAATGGGTAAATGTTTCAGGACATGAGAGTATTGAAGTCCTGTGTTGGAAGCATTGTAATCAGGAAGGATTTCTTTTCTCTCTGCATGTACCCTTGCACTATTTAATTTTTGCACGCTTGTGGAAGACTTATAAACAGGTGTGAATCAGCAGCTCTGCAGCTGAGGTTAATAAGGCTGTGAGGATAAATTTAAAACCAGATTATTTTATTTTTCTTACCTAAAAACCACCTGAAATTATAAATTGCATGATTAAATTAACAGTATTCTAAACTTTGACAGATGATTATATGTTTTGATAATACAGCTGTAATCAGCGTCATGGATAGAATTTTCTGTTTAATTCCAGAGCTTTGCTACATATTTCTTTGCCCTCAGTGCAGAGTACCAGTGACTGACAGTTGCTTTAATTTCGACTCTTGATAGGTTTTATCTTATGTGTTATCTATCCCAAAGTGCTTTGTCCCTTTAGTGCTTTGCACCTTTGTGTTGGGGAATTCTTCCAAAAGTTTTACTGAAAACCCAGTGTTGCATTTTTATATTAAGAAGACTAAAACATTTATAAACCTTTAAAAAGTAAATTTGAGTGATTCAGTTTCTATTTCTCTGTCTTCGGAGCTCTCTATATTTTCAAGAAAGTAATAATCACCTGCCCTGTCAATCCCATTTAGATTCAGACCTTCCTGGGCTTGCCTGGGCTTATTTCAGACAAATATATGTGCTGGCCTCTTTGAAATTTGCTTACACAGTCAAGCAGATGCACGGTGGGACCATGTCCTCTGGGTATCCAGCAGCTGAGTCACAATGTCCCTTTATAGTAGGGCTATCATTCTTCTAAATGCTCTGGTTAGATACAGCAAATTTTCAAAAACAAGTGAAATCCTTGATGGAAAATGAAAGGAAATGGCTCTTTCAGGAGAGTCTGATCAGAAAGATCCGTTAAAATAATTTCATGTCAAAATGCATTGCTTTTCCTTCATACAAAACAATTTTATACACTCATTAATGGCAGTTGTCTAAAACTATGACTACAAATGTACATGCTGTAAGTTCCTAATGGAAAGAGGTCTTGCAGTGAATGTGTTGGTTGATCCTCAGGCCATTGAGTACAACATCTTTGAAGGAATGGAGTGCCATGGTGCCCCACTCGTGGTCATAAGCCAAGGGAAGATTGTGTTTGAAGATGGAAATCTGCACGTAAATAAAGGAATGGGCCGCTTCATCCCTCGCAAACCTTTCCCTGAATATCTTTACCAGCGCATCAAAATCAGGAATAAGGTAATGTCAGATCCTGTTTAATTTTCTTTGTAGCCAAACCCTCTTGGAAGCACAGTAGCATCTGTTTTAATATTGTTGTGCTATTATGAGTCCGTATCAGATGGACTGTATATGACTTGCTCAAAAAATGACCAAAAAACTGGTTGCAACTGTGAACTCATCTAACTTAGCATTAACACCATAAGCTTAGCAGGTAGAACATAAAATTGCCAGTTGGCATAATTGCCTTATGTCCAGCAATGCCTTATGTCAAGGCTTTTGAAGAGAGGTGGAGTAGTGATAGAATTTACTTTCAGTTAAAATTCAGGAAAAGAGAAAGCTTCTTGTGAGAGAGGGTTAGGCAGAATAAAAACAGAATTTTAAATTGCATACTGAAGTGCTACACTGCAGAGAAGAAAAGCATGCCAGCCAGAGATTCTCATTATATGGGGCATTTCTGAACTGCTGTTAGTGCATTTACTGGGCTGTGTATTAGCAGCATTAATGGCTCAGAAAACCTTTAAAAAGCTTGGGAAATGACCAAGAATAAGACTCAAGTCACCTCTAGTTTTGAATTATATCAGTGCTTATCTGTTGAAAAGCAATTGGTTGGACACTAGTTTGGAGTTTGGAAATTTCTTGTCACTGAGCAGGAAAGTCACTGTGTGAGCACAGGTAATGAGAAAAATTGACTAACCCTCATACTTTCTTCAGCCAAGCATATACCATAGGCTGTGATACTGGCAGCTGAAATTAAGCCTACAAGCAGGTTGATAAGCTTTTTATCTTTCATCATTTATTAAACAAATTCTATCAAGCTGCAGAAGAAAGGCCTGCACTTCTTAGAAGAAAAGGCATTGTAAAAAGTAAATGCACCTGCAAAAATTTTGCAACATACGAATCAGTTGGGCATTTTTTTTTTTTACATTATCCATGTAGATGATAGAGGCCTTCTCTTCACACTTACTGCTTAGGGTTTCAGTGCCTGGGAGTGTGACAAAGTCATCAAAATAGTGAAACTAGCACTTTAGAAACAAGCATCACAGATTAGTGTCTTGTAGCAGGAGTTTGAACAAAATTACCTGGGCTAAATAATCTGTGTCTTGCAAGCGGGCCTATGTTTTGGGAGACCTTTGATCCTTGGGCAAGGTCTGCAGACAAAGGGACTGATATTTTTGCTCCTGCAGCTCCCTCTGCTGCCTGCTGACAGCGAGAGCAGATTCATGCCCACAATTCTTTTCCCACAATCAAATTTTATCCACTGAAAATATTTAGAAAAACCCATTAGTGGTTTTATCATCTGCTGTATGAACATGTCAGTGCACAACAGAGGAATATAGAAAAACTCGTCAAGCAAGGGACTGCAAAAGTGAACCGGCACAGGTTGGCAGTATAAACTTATCCCTGAGGCAGGGATAGCAGTATAAATTCGTGCCTTTGTGGGTGGGTCCCTGGAAGATGGATGGATTCACTGCTGTGGTTGGCAGCTGCTGTCTTCTGGGCATTAGTTTTGGCTCCCCCTGCAAGACAGTGACTCTTCTGAGCCTGATGTCCCTGTCATCAAAAGAAAGGAAAATGCACTGATTGCTTTGAGAGCTGGATCAAACCCCTGTGAGTAGAGTCTTTCTGAACAGTATTTTAATTTCACTTTTAACCTGTTGGGGAAATTTCTCTGAAACCATAATTGTGTAAGACAAAGATTTCTGATCTTTTTGATGAGCTTTGCATTCTGCAATTCAATGCCTTCTGGTTGTCTCTGAAAACTGGGACTGTTCTTACTAAAATGTTATTTCCTAGATTCCTATGATTTTAAGACCAGTGAAGTTGTTTTGATTGTCTTTTCTAATATTCCTAGTAAGAACCGTACAGGGAAAAAATCTGGAGACCTCAAGCTGAAGTCAGAGCTCAAATGACAAATACACTATTGACAAATATTCTTAAGATAGATCCCCTGCCACAGCCTAGTGTATAATCACTTTTCTAGTTGATGACAGGAAGTAGAACCTTTTGAAATTTAATTTAAAAACTGCCACTCCTTTTCAATGAGTTCTTATAAAGAGAATGAGAGCTATGAAGGGGAGGAGCAGAGGAAATATTGGTAGGAGAGAAATTGCTGCAGTTGGTATAGTGGGTATCAGTTGTACTACAACCCAAGTGTCACTCAGTAGCTGAATGGAGAGAGAATATGATTGTGACAGATCTTATGTAAAATAAACAGGTCACAGCTGTTCTTTTGAATTCCACTTCTCCCCTTTGATTGTGAAGGAAGCCTGATAAGGAACTCTCTTGTCATTTATATATATATAAAAATGGAGGGAGCAAACTTTATAATTTCCTTTACAGATAAAGCAAACTGCACTTTATATATAAAGTACAGATGTGGTGTTAATTCAGCCAGTGCAGAATGTAGCTCTGTGCTCACTGCTCTCTTTCTACAGGATCATTAGGCAGCATTATTTGAGCATTCAGTGTCTGGATTTTTATTCTCCTCTTGTTTTAGGTGGGAGGACTGCAAGGAGTCTCCAGAGGAATGTATGATGGACCTGTGTATGAAATCCCAGCTACGCCAAAATATGCAACTCCTGCACCCTCAACTAAATCCTCCCCTGCCAAAAACCAGCCTCCACCAATCAGAAACCTCCATCAATCCAATTTCAGCTTATCAGGTAAGTCAGCCTGACTAATGAGAAACCTTTTAAAGCTATGAGTATGGTGATAAATTTCAATTACAATTATTTCTTTAGTCAAATATAAAGGGATTGTATAATGTCATATACATGCATATACTTACATATATATTTAAAGTATATACATGTTTTTATGCATTCATCGCCTAGGGATACTTCACATATTGCCAAATATTCAAAATGTTTGCAATCTGAAATTTTCTCTGTGTCAGTCTTTTAATATTATTTACCTGGCCCACTGCAATTAGCTGAGCTCTCTGGTTGATGTGACTGAAGCCCCTTGGTGATGTGCACAGCTGATGGGACTTGGGTCTGGTGCAACCTGAATCTCAGACATGTCACAGGCTATATCACCAGCAACTGCTAGACATGGAAACCTCAACTGTCCTTGTCCATGGTCATAAACCATGTGCAGAAGTTGTTCATGAGCAGATTGGAGTATTTCTTATCCTCTGCTTGTGGTGCCCAAAACATTTTCCATGGTACATAGGAACCAGACTGGAAAATCATCCTTTGGGGTTGCTGGAAATAATTCTTAGCATCTGAAGACAATTACAAGTGTGTCAAATCCTTCTTCTTCAAAAGTCTACAGCCCCAGTGGTGAATAATGCATTCATATGTTATGAAAGTCACTGGATTTTCTCCCTTGTGGGAGCTGAGGATGGAGTTTTCCTACTTTACAGATACTCTCTTTAGAAACGAAATGAAACTTGTGTAAGAAAGTCCTAGGAGAGCAAATATTTTTAAAATCCTTCTAACGAGGTGAAGTGTATTTTTGCCCATACACTTGGGTCATGGTGAGCATATACAGATATATATGAAGCTATACCAAACAAAAATTGCTTAGAAAGTTCACATCATAGTAATAATTGGGATTTTCATAAGCATCTGAAGCTGTGGTTTCACAGTGCACTGCTGGTAGTATCAGGGCATCTAGTGGTACAAATTTGATCTGAACGATGCAAACACAAAATTCAGCAGAAGCAGAGACTATGGTAACATTTTAAATGACCTCACATGTTTATTACATTGCCTTTGGGAAACTGAGTGTGATCAGCCAGTATTTAGCCTGTCAGAAAGCTTGCTGTCCCCTTAAACTTAACCTTTCAGCATTTAAAATGCAGTTTGAAGTTTGCATCAGCTCAGTGCATGTTTCCTCATGGATTTATGATTGCTAACATCAGATTTACTGAACTGTTGTCCCATGGACTCAGTAGGGACATATATTCTAAGTCAGTGAGGCAGGTTTGAAAAGTCCACTCTGCATGTGTGTGTTTTGGGATATTTTTTGTAGTTAGTAATACTTTCTGTCAGATCTGATCTCACAAAGGGAACCCAGTCTGTAGGTTGTCATTTGCTCTTCAAGTAAGTGGAAAATGTAGGGTGAGCATTAGTCTGATCCTAAATGTTTAATCCCACACTTCTCATCAAAGACAGAAATGTGCCTTGAAGGTCTGTTCAGCACTCCAGTCAGGCTCAAGAGAAACCAGCTGAAGGTGGTGTGAGGGAAGCAAGGCCAGGTAAAACCTCAGTCCTGATGGTTCAATCCCTTTCATAGCTTTGTTTCCTCATTTTCTGTTGCAGGAGCTCAGATTGATGACAACAACCCACGCCGTACTGGCCACCGCATCGTGGCACCTCCTGGTGGCCGCTCTAATATTACCAGTCTTGGCTGAAAAATGATGATGGACAGAAACACAAGGATGAAGGATCACGGGAATAATGTCCATTCCCTTCAATATCTGTGTTATCGAGCCCACAGTTTTATTTGGTACTAACAGAAATAAAAAACAAAATGTCTTTTTTTTTCCTTTCTTTTTTTTTTTCATTTTTTTTTTGTATAGAAAGAGGTGATAATAGTGTGGTGTGTTTGCTTGGAACTACTTGCCTCACAATTGTGCTTTCATGCCATAGTCACCTTAAAGCATGGTGCTTCCATTGCCCCTTTAGTGACTACAGGTTTTAGCTTTGTCTCGTAACTGAATGATGGTTCCTTTGCACCTTTTCGCTGTATTAGAGTAGTTAATGCATGTTACTGAGTTATTTATGCAAGTTGCATTCTGTGAGTGAGTCTCTTTAGAACACATTGCCAACAATTGACTAGACACAATGCCAAGATTAATGTCTGTATTTGAGAAACACCACCAAAAACACTAATGAAGGAAGAAAGTGGCCATCTGGAAAGTAAGCAGTAGAGTAGTATAGGCAGCTTCTGTTTAATCTTTAATTTATTATAAACCCAAGAAGCACTTCTCTCAAGACACAGAAACTCATTGGGACACGTAATGACAAATGGTCTCTGTAGCACCTGTCTGTTCCACTCGGTACATTCCAAGTCTGTGTCCTTCTTGTTTCCATTTTAGACAGAGCCATAATTTTTACATACCAATGCCATTGCCACCCCTGCAGGGATTTCTCCACCTGGGCAGTAGTGCTCTCCTTCTGCATGAGATTTTTGGTACTTACAGATAATCCAAGTTGCTGTCGGATTTTTAAAGTTTTTTGTACAAATTTTTTCCTTTGTAATCACATGCATTTTTACTTACTCTACCGTATCAAGATCTACTAGTCGTGGTTCAATTTCTGAATTCAAAGCTTGTGAAATAAAGGAAATTAATTGATGGATAAGCGTCTTCCTCTGCTTTCCAGTGCTGTGACTCAATGACTGAGAATTTGGAATGGAAGAACTCAAGATTAATTGTCTGTCAGGTTGACATTGTGCAGTAGAAGGAACCTCCTTAGATCATAAGGATGTTGATAAAGTGTATATCTGGTCTGCATATACATACTATACCATGATAGAGTATGTCTTATTAAACAGTGCTCACAGTAAAAATGTACTTACTAAAAATTACACTTAAAATTGACTAAAATGTACTTACTAACGGTTGGATTCAATCTTAGAGTTCTTTTCCAACCTTAACAAGTCTGTGATTCTGTGATACTGCAGCTGCCTCAGAGACACAAATTAACTTTCTTCCAAAGACCTTCAGATCTACATCTTATTTGCCTAAAGGGGTAATTCATTGCCATCATCTTCATCTGTAGTACAGAACCAGTACCCAGTGTTGCAGTTTGACCTAAGCTATGTTTGACTTCATTGTGGTTTTCTCTGCTGACTGAGCTGTGTCCAGGCATGGCAGGAAAAGAACATGCTGCAGGTAAGGTGAGGGAAGTGGACTTGAATTCCCTGAGAGTGAAAGAAGTATTTCTCCTTGTCTTTCTGACTCTCTCACAAACTGTGTAAAGAAACCTTATTTCCTGTCGCTTTTTGCATATCTGATGGTGTTGCAGATGCTGTGGAAGGTGTGGGCTGCAGTGGAAGTGGGGTGCTATGAGATTAGCAGGCCAACAAACACCTCCCCTTGTGCTACTTTGCCCTTATTCACACTACAAAGCTGCAGCAGGAAAAGTCTCGCAGCAGTGGGATGCCACTGGAGTGGTTTTATCAGCTGCACTGCTTGGCCACTGAGCACCCATCCAGTACTAACTTGAGCTGGCACAGCTTGTGTGGTGCATGCCAGGTGCATGTGAGGCACAACATGCACAATTTGGGAAGTAGCCTACCTGAAGCCTGTCATTCTGAAACTACTATACTGCCACCTCCAGCTTGCCTGGGAAAGGAACCCTGGAAAAATTCATTTTGGTCAGCTTGATCTGAAATGTGGCAGCAGAGCTGGTCTGAAGAGCCAGCTTTTACTTTGGCTTTGAGCTGAAGCACTGCAGAAACACTGCAATTCAGTCTGCAGTCAACTGAATTGGTTGCTCCCAAAAAAGAGGAAAATAAAGCTTCCCATGAACAATCCCTTCTGCTAAGAATTCAAATTCATGTTTCCTATTGCCTGGAGAGTGCCCTCATCCACAGGCTTCCTTGCTCATTTGGTAGTTCAGATATTTTATATAAAATGAATTAAAATAAATTGCAATGGGTCAGGTGGCTCAGGTTTTTTATAGAAAGTAAAATAACAGTAGCAGAGAAGCCTGAGGACAGAAGCCTGAGCCTGTGCCCTGGAATAACCTACAGCCTAGCAGGTAAGGCAATCCTGAAATGCCAAGTCTCCATCTGCCTTGTCTATTCCAACCCACTTGCTATGAGTGCTGACAGCCAGCAACAGTTGTGGTGATGTAACCCTGACAGTAGAAATACAGCTGCTTTGTGAAGCTGTGGCAGATGTGACAACCTGAAAATTTTGGAACTGCTGGTTACAATTTCCTTATTGCATTTCTTGCGTATTTTTCTGCAAATAGTAATGGTTGCTCACCTCCAAGTAAAACTTCCACTCAGTGTATGAGGCTTGTCACACTTGAGGTAGCAGAAATGATCACTGTGTTACTTGTGTTGAGATTCCACTTTTCCTACACACTTAACAGCATCTTAAACCAAAACCCCTTTGCCTACAAGCTGGTCAAAGATTCACTGTTAAAATGCATTTATTTTTTCTCAGTGAAGTGCCTGTGAATAAATACGTGTGGGTGTTTGAGAGGCATTTCATGGTTCAGTGCTCCTGTGTGAACAAGACTGTGCCTGTCAGGTCAATGTCACTCTCCTGTGATGATTCCAAGAAGTAGCCTAAGCCCCTGCAGCCTGGCTGCTCCTGCCATGGCACTGCTGAGGGGCAGCCTGCAGGAAGCCTGTGGATCCTAAGCTGTGCCTCACCAGGTGAGGTGAAGGATGCCTCACCTGGATGGTTACTGTGATTCCATCAGGGATGGCATGTGCCATTACTCATGGATGGCAAAACAAAGCAAGGTAAGGGGTGTTGCTCATGGATGGCAAAACAAAGCAAGGTAAGGGGTGCTTCTCTTATCACCTGGAGGCTATTTCATAGCAATGTCCCTACCCCTACATCACTAAACTGTCCTTAAAAAAATAAAACACTACCAGTAAAGAAAATGTGGATTAGCTGGTGATCCTGAGTGCATTCTGCAGAACAGGAGACTGCACCTGACTTTGCTCCCTTGCAGGAACACCAAGCTGGGAGATGTTGAGAACTTGGTGAGGAGCTGCTGTTACCTCAGCTACAGCTGGATGCAGCGTAGAGCTTTCAGGCTTTCTGAATAGCCAAACTTGTAAAAATCTGCAGCAAGCTACAACCTTTCAGTAACTGATGTAGCTCTAATGATGTAAAACTGCTCCTCCCTATTGCTATTTGCAACAATCTGCTTAAAATTAGTCCCTATGAGCAGCCTGGGAACTAGCTTTGTTGAATCAAGTGATGTGAAAGGGAAGGTTGGATCCATTAATTGTTTTCTGAGTGTATTTTGGACCAGTTTGTCTCGTTACAGTTTGTCTGCTACCACAGCAATGCAGTTACATGTTTAAATTCTAGTGTTTATAGCAAAGCCTGCTAATTGATGCTAAGACTGTACCAAAACTGACAGCTGTCCCAGCCTCTAAGTGTTTCTCTTGGCAATATACGGGTCTTTGTCCTCAAGAAGTAAAATCTCAGACTAGACCAGGTCAGATGACCATCTGCTCTGGGTTCCAGTAGCCAATAATTCAAGCTTGAAGGGGGTCAGAAGAGCAAGCATATAAAGCTAATCTGCCTCTGAGTGTTTGCTTCATTTCCAGTCCTTTGCAATTCTTGAAAAGCAGCAGCATCTTTGTACTCTCTAGCTCTCAGTGAATTTGTTTGCCATACACTTGCCAAGGTGCTTTAAAACCCATGTGAAATCCTGCCACCAATGACTTCCTGGAGCAAGGAAATGCACAGCTTAATGCACAGTGGCAAAGTGTTGATCTAGTCCTGCTGGCACCAGCTATTTCTTGCCATTTAGACCTGGCATGGTTCTCAAAGACCTCACATGGTAACAGCCTTACAGACCCAAGGGAGTGGCAAGCAGAATTCACTAGCTTGCCATGATTTCATCTTCTTGACACAAACATTTGTCCAAGGAAAACTCTTTGGGTACAAAACGCCTACACAGATATTCATCTATCTGTGTATCTAAATATACAATGGCACTAGTAACACTGTTGGCGCTACATTTAAAAAAAAATATTAGAAATATCACAAACCTGCATGATAGAGACAACTGCATAATTAGAACATCAGTCTGGAATAATAGTGATTTAATTCAAGTTGTATCTTAATCCTGTGTAATTGTCAAGGAGCTTTAGGTACAAAAACATTTTATTCCAGGCTCAGCAGAACACTGGATTCTGCATTTTTTATATTTTGGGTCAGGAAATGTCCATGATTTCAGTGCTTGCATCTGAATTTTCACCTCCTTTAAAAATCAGGGATGTCTGAATGCACCATGCTCTGTTCTTTGTTTCCTTCCCTCTGCACTTACTACTAAGCTACCAGTCCTTGTTCATCTACTCTTGGTAAAAAAATAAGTCTTAACTCATCTAAACAAACTGACTTTAGGATAGTCATTCATCATGGTTGTGATGAACTTTTTCACAAACTTTCTAAATAAATTTCAGTGATGGCAGTGAGGGCTGTTGGGAGAGGGATCTATAGAAGATGGAACAATGTTACCCTCGATGTTTAAAAATAGGAAGAAAAAGGTATGACATTTTCCCCTAAATTTCTGCAGCATTTTTGATATGTACCTGTAAAGCATGATCAAATCCCCATGTTATCCTTTCCAGAATAAAGAGAGAGTGCTTTACAGATTTACACTATAAACTGAGTGTTTTGAGCTGTGACTGGTGCCTAGGTATCCCATTTTTCTCTAGTCCCAGTCTATGATTCTCTAACACAACATGAAAGTTCAACAGTATTAACTGCAAAGCAACTGCTCTGAGTTTTGTTTGGCATTTTCTGCACTTGTTTCTTGGTCCAGTTAAACCTTGTCTTGTTCAATATCTGCCTCACTGACAGACAGTGATGGCAAGTGTCACACTTTGCCCATCTGCACATGACATTAAACAGCAACTCGATGTGTCCATGGGGAAACTCAAGGGGACTGAAGTCACTAACGGGGACAAGAACAGCAGGTGTTTTGACAGGAGACTGTTTAATGTGACTGCGGGAGAAAAGAAAGGTCTCCAGATGCAGAAACTCCATCCCAGACCTGTCAGGCCAATGGAAGGTTGGGAGCTGCCCGCAGCCGGAGCTGGGAGCAGTCGGGGGGTCGCACGGAGCTCCCGGCTCTTTGGCAGAGCTCCCTGCCCGCCGCCTCCAGCGAGGGGATGGGAACACCGCGGGCTGCCCGGGAGAGGGCACTGCTGCCCTGCTTTTGGGACAACCCCAACCTTCTTCTGTCCTAATGCAGAGAAAAAGCCATTTCGAGGCGGTCTGGCCAAAGCACAGCCCAGGGGAGAGCCCACTCGGGCAGTGAGAAAGCCGCTCAGGTGATTCTGCTGCACCCTGAATGCGGCAGGAGCTGCAGCTGCCCTGAGGGGTTGAGAGCATCATCGGCTCTAATGGTAACAGCTCCCTGTGCCATGTGCAGAGAGAGCACTGCACAGTGAAACCTGTGCAATCCAATGCCAATACATTGCTTGTTACAAAAAAACCCAACTCAACCCAACCCAAAGCAACAAAAATACCACAATAAAACAAAAAAACCCCAAAACCAAACCAAAAAAACTCCCACAGAAATCCCCACACAACCCCCCCAACAAATAAACAACAAACCACAAAACCAAAACCAAATAAACAAACAAAAAGAACAAGCCCCAACTAAAATGTTCAGACTGGGAAGGCAGAGATACCATCGAGCTGAAGTGCTGAAACACCAGAACCAAATGCTTGAAAGAGTACAATTTAGAATATTTTTTTTTTTAACAACTGAGATGAAAATTTAACCATTTAATGTGCATGTGTAAGAGGCCTGGTGAAGTTGTTTGAAAGGCAGCACTTTTGGTTGAAGCAAACTGTGTAACTGATGTAGTACTTTCCATCCTTCACCAAAGGGCAACTTTTTCATTAGCAAAATATATGTTTATTTTTAAAAAGGCAGAATACTCCCACTTCATGAAAGCTGCAGGATTGCTTAAGTGGGGCAATTTATTACACAATACAGGTGTTCTGTACAGCCAGTAAGAATTAACTGCTTTGCATAACAAGAATTTCCCATAGGAAACGTAATGAGCATAACAAAGTATATTGGAAACAAGAGGGTGCACTTATGGAAGAAGACTAGAAACTGAAGTATAAAAAGGGAAAAAATAAATCAGTTTTCTCTCATTTTCTCTAATAGTAACAATTTGAATTCTAAGACAAAGGCAGAGAAATACATATATAAAAATCTTTGTACAAATTTTAAAAAGCATGTATAGGACTGGAAGCACAAAAATTTAATAAAAGAGAGACCAAATCATCTTTTGATCTACCAGTACCATCTGAAGCCTGTTTAAATATTCTCCACCTTTTAATCTCTTTTTGTAAGGCAAAAGTAGCATTCAAAAAAAGACTAAATATACCACATCTCAGGGTCAAAAGTAAACAGCACATCACTATTGTGATGAAACCTCACTGAAGTACACTGACCTGCGCCCAGCGTGCATCCATTCTCCTACAAGTGCACTTTCCTCAGGTTTATTCCAAATCTAAAACTGTCTCCCCAGCATATTACCCAAGCAAACTCAAAGAGCTTGTATGAAAGACTTTCTTGTTCCCCCTTACCAAAACCAAGAGGGAATGTTTTATTAACAGCTAAAGGAAGCTGGGATTGATTCTTGGTCTGCAGCTAAAAAAGATTTATGGGTTATTATTGATTTTCTTCGTTGTTCCTCAGCAAAGCAGCTCAGTAAGTACCTATAGCTGCTGAGATTCCCCAGAAGAATGCCCTGGTACACTGTGTTCAGACAGTTCAGACAAAGGCTTTTACTACCTGCTGCCTTTCTTTTTTAACATCTTTGAGTTTTTCCTCGGTTCAGTCACCCCTTCATGTGAACTCTGTGACATCTCTCTGAAAGAATAAATAAGAAAACAAAATTGCAGACAGTTTTTAAAACGCTATACTTCCCTCTTAAACTAAATTAATTTTGATAAAAGAAAGGCACTTACTATATAACTCCTGCACTCACTGCTTTCAGCTGCCTCTGTTGAGGCTGCCAAGACAAAGTTCCAAAAACATAAACGTTCCTTTGTTGGGTCCCTGTTCCCTACACACGTATCCCCTTGTTGGCTGTGGGAAAGGAGTGTGTGAAAAGGGTTGATGCCATCAGGGAAAGGAGCCATCTCCTGAAGTCAGTCCCAGGCTGAGGTCACTCAGGGGATAAATACTTTTCCCTAAAGGCCTGTGGCTCCTGAGAACCAAGTGTTTGCTTTGCCTGTCAGCAGGATTTTCTCTGCTCAATATATCAAGCTGCGGCGACCAGCTGGCTGGTTTGATCTGCCCGTAGTAATCAGCTGGCATCTTTCAGGTTTGTAGCCATTTCTTCTCCTCTAGTTAGCACCCCAGCATAAGCCTACTGAAACATCTATCAAGAAAATCATTGTTAGAGCTGCTACCCTCATCAGCAAAGACTGGCTCTTGCCTTTATTCCTGAAATAAAGGTGGAGGTTGAAAGCCTAAATACGACAGACCATATTTTGGTTGCTACATTTCAGCCTAGTTCCATTGAATTCTCCTGTCTCTGCTGATTTATGCTGTCTGTGACTAAGGTTTAAATAAACTAAATAAAGGAAATTTGGAAACAGTATTTCTCATTTCTCTACCTTTAATCAAAGCTATTTATAAAATACACAGCAGTACAAAGAAGCAAATACAGATGAATTTCCCAACTTAAAAAAAAAGATTATGGGGTAAAAAAGGTTAAGTACATGTGAGAAGTAAATATTAAGGAAGCTCAGCTAGTGCAGGCATTATGTTCTGAGTTTGACTGACATACCTCCCTAAGAAGTAGATTTTGCAGCTTTTATATTTAAAAAAATGATTTTTTTTATAAATAGCTTTTCACATACTGTATTTTTAGTCTCTAACGTACCTGCATAAGCCAGAAGTTATTCCATGGGGCTCTTGAATGTATTCATGAGAATCATCATTTTCTGCTGGTTTGGGTGACTGGAAGGTGTGTCTTTTGGAATTTGCTTTTTCACCTGAATTGCCAAATGCAGGGGATTAAAAAAAAAAAAAATAAAAATAAAAAGAACCACACATAGTAGAGCTTGTTTGGTTTTGATTAACCTAAAGCAAAAAATTACACTCTATCACTTCATACATACCTATTATTATTCCAAGGCAATCACTCCACTTTACATTACCAAGCATAATGGGTTTTTTTTACCACTGGTTAGTTCTCACACAGCAGACTGTGAACTGCCACACTTGCTGAACACTGAAGTAAGTTTTCACATGGTGCAACAGTTGAAAGCCCTATCATATATTTTCTTAGCAAGTAACTGAAAATGGCTTTTTATTACCACCAAAAAGAAGAAAAGCCAGTTCATATTTCTGAGTGATTTGAATCAGAACAACATGATAAAAATTCACTGCTTTTAGGGCCCTGAACTAAGCTTCCACATGTGTCCACGCAGTCACAGTGGCTAGCAAGGCAAACAATTCTGTACACCTGAGAAACAACAGCTGGGGAAAGACACTTCAAAACTGTGCAGGTGAGTGAGCTGCTTTTCCCTTTCAGGCACCCATCTTGCCTTTCAGCATCTTTCAAATGTAATGCCATGTTTCATTTTGATAATGACAGGAAGATTGCACTGAAAGGATGAAAGGATGACACTTGTACACTGCATCTGAAATGTGGACTAGGAAATACGTCTGCTACTCTAAAAATTTGTCCCTAAGTATCTCTTGAATGAATTAGTATAATTTGTTAAAACTACAGTGAATTCATAAAAATAGATCAAGCTTTCTGATTCAGTAGGATTGTACTTTTGAGTACATGTGTGGGAGGCAATTCTTCCTTTCTACCAGGAGAATGAAAGCTTGGTGATTCAACTCTGCTGTTTTCCCATGGATTTAGGAATTGAGGTGAACAGAGTAGTTTCTAAAGGACATGACAAAGACATGAAAAATGTTTTGGTTTCAGTAGGGCAAAGCCTTACCTCAGTGGACACAATGTAATCTATCAGTTAAAGGCTGCTCTGGAGTGAGGAAAGGTGACACTTGTTTGTGGCTATGCTGCTGGAGAACTGGGTGACCTTGAAAGGTTTCATTAATTTTCTACATCCCAATTAGGGAAATGGCACTGATGAAAAATCTCACCTGAAAATCCAATGTGTTGTACTGCAAAATCTGCACTGATTCATGTAATTATGTGAGGGGATTTTTTTTGAACAATTCAGGATAGTACCAACCTGCTGGCTCGCTCCTTTTAGAAGGCTTCTTCTTCACAGTCAGTGGAATTCGGGTCAGCACAGCCAACTCACTCACAAAATCCTGCTCTGCTTCCTGCATGCAAGGACAGAGCAGCAATCACTCAATGCAACACAGCTCAATTCTGGGTTATGTTATCACATGTGGCACAACAAAACAGAACAGTTTCTGTAACTGCAGAAAGACAGGAAACAATATGGGAAACAATCAGGGAAGTGCTCCTACAAGACAGTGATGTATCTCAGCACTGATTTCAACCAGGGTAGCAAAGAGACCCTTACAATCTGTCCCATGTTTTTGCATTGAATGCTTCAGATCCAGGAACCATTTTACCCTGATTTACCCTCAGCTGATTTACCCTTAGCTGATTCTCCAACTCCGTTCCTAGGCAGTGCAATCCCAGCAGCTTCTGTTTCAGACACTCCAGACGCATTTGTTGCTGCAGTTCAAACTGAGCCAAAATCTTGTTTTGCTGTAGCACTACCCTGGTCAATAGAAATGTAAATGTATAGATGTTGTTCAGTGCAAGGGAGGAATACAATCTTGTCAAAGTCTATTTAAAAGATTTTGTAGAGAGAAAGGCTCATTAACAGTATTGGCCCAGCCAGCTTCTTCTGGGACAGAAAATTTTGTGGTAGATTTTCAGATTTACTTATTTTAATAACCTGCCTTGTCTGTCCATAAGATACAAGGTCCTTTTGGAAGTAGGAATTATAGGAGTTTGCAGTGTCCATGCCTGGACTTGGATAGCTGGAATTCAGCTCTAAAGTTGAAGCCTGCTTGCAAAAGCATTGCATGTTTCTGGGGTCAGTTTTACTGTCTGCTTGCCAAAGGGTCAAGCTGTTCAGAGATCAGGTGTGAGGATAAGGGATTAAGAATCAGGCATTTCATCCAGGGCTCTTCAGTGCCAGACTGTGCCACCATCAGTACCAGACTGAGCCATCAACATGGTAATTCAGAATTTGGCAACTTGAAAGCATTAACAACTGTATTCTTCACTTGTTTTACTTTTCTGGTTAAGGATTATTATTAATACAGTACAACCTGAATGGCTGCAACTTTGCTGCATCTGTATTTCTTCTGTTTTCTTGCCTGATCTACCTTAAAGCAATGCTGCCAATCACCCATCAAATTCCTCAGAGAAGGAGGTAACACAAATTGTTTCTGACATTTACATTTAATGAAGTTGCTATTGCAATGGTCACTGCTTACAGGGGTTACCTTTCAACATTTACTTTTTGAACTCACACTCCTAACCTTGCACCAAGGGCAAAAGGAAATAAAATTGAAGTTGAGTTCAGAGGAGTTAGACAAATTAATGTAAACTTTATCATCATTGTACAAAGGACTAGACCATAAAAGAAATCATAATGGCAACAGGAAAATGGGTTTGATTACTGGTGATTATGAGATCAGCTCAGGTGATACGTAGTTACATTCTTCAATACCATACTTCTGCTTGGGTGAAGGCAAATTTCATTGTATTTTAAGATAATAGAATAGATTACAGGAGGAAAAAAAAGAGACAACAGCTAGAAGTGAATTTGTATGCCAGAATAAATTAGAAATTTGATAATGAATAACTAACATATTTTATGAAGCCCTTTATTACATTAATCCATTTCTTTACTAACTCAAACAGAGATGAAAAAGTGGGCAATGAAAAAGATTTAACCTCTTTACAATGTCAAAATTGCAGCTGTTGTATTTTTCTGGATAATAAACCAAGAGTAAAGACATAAAACGATTACAAAAATGTATCATCTACATGACAAGCCACAGAGCTTTTTATGACAACTTACTTCTTTTTAATTGCAGTGCTTCTTATCTGGACTTTAAAGTTTCATTAAATCAGTAATTAACTAAATATTGTTTTTATTTAACTAACATTGGAGGAATTCCACTCTAAATTTAGTTCAAGTAATCTTGATTTTTCAAGGCATTCACTGAGGCCTTCTTTCCATTGTGAGTATTTTTGGGCTTCAGACATTTTCTCTTCATTATGGTATATGTTTTCTCCACAGCAAACTAACAAACACTTTTGATGTTCAAAGTATAAAGGATGGAATGTAATGAATTACATTCAGCATTGGTTCCCATCCTACATTTATGTTAAATTTCTTTTATAATTTGGCCTATTTTGGTATTGTATTTCATTCTGTCCTTTCAAACTGCTTAAGTATAGTTCTTCAATCTGTAACTAATGACCATCAAAAAGTTTATTAAATAAGAAAATAATTCTCTGAGATCAAATGACAGACACCAACTGGCAATAGGTATTTCTCTCCCATCAAAGACAAGTATAAAATGCAAACTCAAGACATTTCTTCAGCTAGACATTTATATAGATCTGCAGTCACTCACAAAGTTTAAATAGACAGCAGTGCTGCTGCCTGGTCTAACCTTTGGTGGACTGTGGATGACACATTTAGGAGGCCTTTGGTGTGTTTTTCCTTCAATGCCAGTTCATTCTCTTTATTCTTCAGTCTGATCCTTTCATTTCTTTCTGCTGAAATAATGTTTTAAAAAAATTTTCTGTTCAAAATTAAAAACTCTGACAACCTTCAAAATTTCTGCTCAATATTAAAAACTCTAAAACCTCTGTCACAACCTTGTGACAACCTTCATCACAAATTAATCCTGATTCTAGGTAGTCTTTCCAAACTTACTGCTCCTTAGGGATATCAAGTACTTCTTACACATTCTGCCACTGTGATCTGCTGCAAAGAGAATACTTTGTGCATCATTTAGCTGAGACAGGAATGTCACTGAATTTCTGTTTACCTACTTCTCCCACTGGGCTAACTGATTAATATGGAATTCAAAGTACAAATTTTCTAAAAAAAACCTTGATGCCTTAAGCAAGAGCTGTAATACCTAAACAAAAAATGCAATATAAAGAAAACCTTCCACTCAGAGGTGACTTATTTCTGGGAATGCTCAGCTTCACAAGATGTCCACTCAACTGACAGGAAACTATTCTGGTTACTTTTACATATGCTCACACTCTGTGATTGAGTGCTCATTTGCTGACCAGGCTCCTGACTCTTGCCCCTGAGGTCCTGCCTGGCAGCAAGGCTTGGGCACATCTGACAGACAGGACCTTGCACCACCCTTTTTACATTAAACAGGAGGGAGATGGATGGGTTTGTAACAGATCAGGGTATGTAACCTTCATCTGGGGAGCATCCTGCCTTTTCTGAACACTCAGAGAGGCTGACAGGCACCCTTCCTACCACCTGCACCATCAGGGAGCAGTTACTGGATGTACTCTGGGCTGAGCTGGGCTGGGCTGGCTGTGCCAGGGGAGATACTCTCTACCTTTGCTCCTGTGGCTGTGCCAGGCAGACTAAATTCAAATTTACTAGGCCAAGGGATGCCAGAAGAAGCAAAATCCTCTAGCCTTACATTAGGCACAGTCACTGGGAGACAGAATTGTCATACAAACCTTGTAAGGATTTCAGATGTTGAAGCTTTTTTCCTTCAAAGTCTTCTGTGATTTTTCCTAATTGCTGGTAGTACTTTTGCACCAGTCTACTGATATTATTGCTGGTCCCATACACACTCTCAACAGCAGATTCTACCAGTCTCTCCTGTATCACACAATACAAGTCACAATTCATTTTCCAAGCCCAAAACAGTTTTGATCTGTTTAAAAAACCTCCATACCTAATTTGGTATATGCACACAAAATTGTGAATTTAAAATGTGGCTTTAAAAATGGGGCAGACTGAGATACCAAAAACCATGCAACATTTCAACATGAAAAACTGCAGCAAAATCTTTCTGATTTGCCTCATCTCCATCTGGGAAGGGGTCATTCCCCTATCCATTCAATCTCTACACCCCATTTTAACAGTTAAGCCAACTGCCAGCAAAGCAAGCCAAGCTATGTGTAGCTCTGCTGTGACTTTCCATTACACAGAAAATCCAAATATTTACTTTGGAAAAAGAATTATTAATCTGTGATGTAAGTTTTAATTTTATTTAATTATTTATCTATGAATTAATATGAAGCTGTTAGTATACAAACACTATTAATTAGTCACAAACACTTTATCAATGAATAACCATCTCCATTTCTTTCTTCTTTTTGTTATTCTCTGCCATCAAGAGTTGTGACAATTTTTCTCCTATTCCATTGTTTGACTTAATAAAACCTGTTTTGGCTGCTGTAGCAAATACTGAACTTCTACATAAGTGTTAGATTGTAAATACTTTGCAAATTATGCTCAGTTTTACCACAGGTCCTAAGGGTCTTCTGCTGATACTTCCAGGCATAGGTTAATGCACATTAAACTGCCTTCCATCTGTGCAAGGCAGCCCTTGTTTGGTTTGGAAAACTGCTGTTGACCATTTCCATACCTTAAAGTCCTGTCCATCATCTGAACTCTTTTTTTCAGCTTCCCCTCGGGCGTACTGCAGCAGTGTCTGCCCAATCACCTGCTCCATGTGCTGCTGAAGAAACTGCAGAGCTTCTTGGATTTCTGTGACTAGCTGCTGGTGGAATTCTAAATGGGTTTCTTGTGTTTCTTCCTCAAGCTTCTCCTCCTCTTCAAGAATGTGGGACTCCTGGTAATTGGACAATAAGACAGCACTGCCACTTAAATATATTAACAATTCTAGCCAGCTTCACTTGAAAAAAAGTCCTGCATCCGTTCAGAATGTTATAGTTTTAGCAATTATAATAATATAATTTACAGAGGAAGTTTGTGCAATCATTTAACACATTTGTCTTTGCAACAGACCTATAGCTTCTGTCATGATATAGACAGTAAAAGTTGCATCCTGTCCTATTAGTCACTTTTAAGTGATGTATTCACATGGATGTGAAATATCCTGAGTCCAGTAAGGGACAATCATGGATGCCTTGATAAACTGCACAGGAGCAAGGCAAGTACAGTTATGCACCAGGAATACTCACACAGTTTGTGTGGTCTACCTGAGAAAAACTTGGTTTGTTGGTACTTGGAAGTACGAATACCCTTGAGAGTACAAATGGCCCTTGGGACAGGTCATGAAGGTGTGTAGCAACACTTGAAAATCATTTGCACAACATCCTGTGGTGCTGAGTTCTAAAGCTTCTCTTATTATGTTATTATATTTATTAATTTTGAACCTGCCATCTGGTAACATTGCTATGTGCTTTCTTCTTTCATTAGAAACATGTGAAAAATGGTTCTCTAATCACATATTTGATGCCAGTTTTAAAAGCTATGATATTCCAGAAGACACCTGTTTTTTAGGCTAAAGAGTTTAAGTCCTTTGAGGTCTTAGGACCATCCTTGCCCCCATTTTTGTGCATGAAAAGCACACACTTTTCATCTAAGCACTCTTATATTGTTTTATAATGAACAGCAGTATCTGCATACCAGCATGGCCTGTTCTGTCATCCTTAAGTGTAGTAGTGTGCCATAGATGGCCTTCTATTCTGTTGCTGGTGTCTTGCTTACATTTATATACTCAGTTAAGGCTAAATAACATTAAAATATTCTGGGAGATGTGATAGTACCTATTTGATGCTTTCTCGGAAATAAGAAATGCAAGTAGAAAAAGAACATTCATCTGTAGAAGTATTTTTATTAATGCTGTGTTGTCCTCACATGTTACATTTATAGCTAAGACGTATGTTTTTGAGGTTTTTGAGAAAGTTGGAATGTCATTAAACTGTTTCTCTTTTTTTTTTAGAGACTTAATGTCATGTGATTATGCCCAAGCTAGGATTTATTAGTCATTTTACATTCTATATGGAATCAATGCATAGACATGACATTGTCCACCAGTATAAAATTGGCCCAAGCAAAAATTAAGTTTGGGTAAAACAACACAGAATGTCTAAAAATCTGGTTGAGTGTCTGTAAATTAATCTCTTCCTGAACTCCTTATAGATTGGTTCTAGTTTTGGAGGTTGTTTGTAACGTGTTTTTTTTCTCTTGGCTTTTCCCAATTCCACACCTATGCCCTACTTTTTCAGCAGCAAAAGTTTTTTAGGCACTCCCTTGTGAGATGGGTTTTAGCTGGACTTGGAAAGAGGCTGTAACAGAGAGAGGCCAAAGGAACACAAATACCTGAGGACATTTCATTTTCATTAGTGAATCCAGTGATTACATCAATTCATGTCTCCATGTGAGCTAAGTGAGAGGGAGTAGTGGAAAGCAAGAGGAATGCAGTGATATGGATTTGTATTTTATTATTTTATATTTAGTTTCTTCTGAAGGTTAATGAGGTTTTCAGATTTTCAAACTTAAAAGAAACCACTTCAATTGACATTTTTCAAATATGAAAACGGCAGGACACCGATTTTCCTTATTCCTCTTCCACATGGAGATTAAGGGTTTATATTATGCAAATCCAAATTAAAGGGGTATAGAATTTTACCTCTTAGCTAATTACATGGCAACAGCATGGAGCATAGAGCTGCAAAGCGTTTGATGGCTTCAAGCCATATTGCAGCAGCAGTGGGTTGGGCAGAGCTATCACTGACACCTGCTGGGAGGGTTGTCTGAGGTTGAAATATGAAATGTGGTGCTGTTCTACATAAATATCCAATGTAGGTAATTAAATAGCCAACAACACTTAACAGATCAATAATCAAAATCAGTCATGAACAGATGTCAAAGTGACCTATGGAAACATCATACGTAAAAAATCCCTTGAACTTTCTTTTGTCTTCTTTACCTACAATACCCAGATAATTTGGGAAGATTGGGAATGGATACTGATCTCCTTATGAACAGAGAAAGAGAAAAAAGAATGAAAAATTATGACAGTATAGAAGAACTTGCTTGGTGTGGTAGGAGTCAGAATTTCTCCTCATGCCCCAGTAAGAACTTCTCAAGTGCATATTATGATCCCCAGCAGAATTAGTAGGAGCTTCTCTTACCCTGAAGCAGTAGCTTTGCAGAAGTCCTTTATACATGTTGGCATCCTGCCTTCATGCATTAGGATTTTCATATAAATAAATAGCTAAATAAGCTTGCTAGGATAACACATATCACAGATGGCTACACACTCGATAAAGTATAAGGGATTTTAAAATATTTGCCCAAATTACAACAGGCACACTCAGGGACCTCCTATGCAGCAATGTGCATATTTTTGACAGAGGACATTTTTCTTTCTCCTTGGAGCTTGAACTTTTTTCTTTTTTTTTTC
>VWYP01010238.1:135191-173945 GCA_013400435.1 Pycnonotus jocosus
TTTGTGGTTTGGATCTGCCGTGACTACATCTAATGCCAAATATCACAGCATTCGAGACCTCTGGAGACAACCCACCTGGACACTGTACCTACCACTGCCTTCTGTAACTGCCACTGGTCCTCATCTTGGCACAGAGAGGATCCCTTCTGCAGGGTATGCTGCTCTCTCAGCTCCTGGAGCGAGCTCTTCTTTCTGGACAGTCGCATGCATGCCAGGGCTGCCATGCCAACTCTTCGCAGGGTTAACCTTCTGAGCACTGAACACAGGAGAAGTCGGTGCTTTTGCAATATGTAGTTAACAGACCTGTAAAAAGGACCATTGAAAATCCATCAGTGAAACTCCTTGCTGGTTTGGCACACCTGTGTTCAGCAAAGTCATTGCTTAAAGGTGACAAGAGTTATTCTTCACTCTGTGCAACGTCTTTTTGTACAAAACGTGCCTTGGAAAGCTGCTCAGGCGGAAAGAATGGGTACTGCTGTGTTACACTTCTAGTTCTGTCACACTGAAATTAAATTAAAATGAAAACTTAAACAAAATATATTGCTAAAATAAAACATCTATTTACTATCTAAAACAAACATCTATAAAACATCTATCTATCTATAATATATATATAATAAGACACCTTTATGTTGCTGGAGTGCATTTTCTTGCAAAAAATGGAACTCCAATGTGACATAGGGAGTGCAGAGAGAGAAACCACAGCCAATACTCACAAACCACACGAGTGACAAATCACATAAGACTATCTTTTCTAATTTCCAGGAGTCATTATATGTCTATTTTTTTTTTATTTTGCTTTTGATACTCAGACAAAAATCTAGAGCAATTGCCTCTCTGTCTGAAGGTGCTAATAATCCCTCAACACTGCTTTCCACAAGGTAATGTATACAAGTTTTTATTTGGGCATGCAACAGTGAAGTTTTACCCCACTGCTCACTGATGAAACTGTGCTTACTCATCACTGAGGCATCCTAGCCTGCTTACGACACCTTGAATTATCTTCTGTTGTTTCTCAGACAGGTGCTTTTGCATCACAGCAGACAGAGCATATTCTGTTATCCAGAGCTAAAAGCAAGGAAAAGAATTACAAACATAACATAAGCTGATTTCAGCCAGTCACTGCATAAAGAAACATCCATTTATTTTGCTAAAAAAATAATCTCTTGCTTTCAAAAATAAAGTCATGCTTAATTAAAATTATTCTACTTACTAGTATTTTTTTCACTTATCAAAATCTTAAACAAAGCTCAGTGAAAAAAAACCTCTGCACTAGTTTGGATCAGCCCTGAGCTGTGTCCCCTACAGGTTTTTTTTGTTTCAGCAGCAGGAACAAGAAAAAATAACAATATGGCCAAAATACTGCATTGGCTCTTATCAGCAGGTTGCAGTACGCTTTTTGTTTTTTTGCTTTTCACTAGTAGAGAATGCAGTTTTTATTTTCACTGAACAAAATAAAGATATCATCTTCCATCACACTTCTGTCACAGTAAACAGTGACATAGTTGGAACAGTGCTAATAGTTGGAACTGGAGATTCCGTGATTGGGTAAGTATATGGACTGCAAGTTTACAGCTCCTTCACAGTGATATTTAGATTGAAGAATTTAATCTTTAAATGAATTTTGATGACTTGTCATTAGACTGTAAACTTTTGAAGATGTGGACTTAAGATTTTGTTTAGTACATTGCCAATACTTAAGGAATAGTAAGTCATAAGCTAAAATATTTACAAGGCTCTAACTCTTACAGTTAGATGAAGAGTATATTTCAGGCTATTGACAGCTGAATAAAAGCAGGTTACCTGCTGATGTATCCAGAGCCCTACATTAAATATAATACCCAGGGTGTCTTGACAGTTTCACTTTGAGTTCCAGCATCATTCAGAACACAAGGGACTAAATTTTCAATTATGGCAGACAGCAAGTTTCACTGGATTAGTGTGTCCAGCAAAGGATTAGACATTGGCCTGGTTGCAGGAGGGGTGAATCTTAGTGTGGTGTGGGCACATCCAAGTTGTTATTCTATACCATCAGAAACGGGGTGGAAATGAGCACACCCCTCACAAGTGGGCACCATTTTTCCTCTCTCTCTCCAGCAGGAAGGTGTCAGCATTAGCCCCTGCACATCCAGCCCCCACCAGCAGCCCTGCTCGCCGGTCTGTTTTCTCCAGAACGCAGCTACAGGACATGGTGCTGAAAGGACAGCGACACCAACGCTCATCAACAGCAGGACAGAACCAACAGAGCCAGTGCAGAGGCTGCCATGGGGGAAGGACTGGTGGGATCGAACCCCAGCCCAGCTGAGGGGAGCCCCACTGACAACAGCTGAGCTGAGCCTGGGCCAGATGAGCTGAGCTGAAAGGAGGTAGCAGAAGGGTTGGAAAAGCGGCACTGACCTGCAGGACCAGCACACTGGGGTGGGAGAAACAGTGGCACAGACACCTGTGCAGAACTGAGCCCAGCAGAGCAGTGGCACAGCCTGACTCAGGGGATTTATTTGTCACTGGATTTTATTGTTTCAGGCTGGGGGGTGTGGGAAATGTTAGCCATGGGAGTTCTCTTGCCACCCTGCCTTTGTTCCTGAGGGCTATGTGGGCTGTGAGTGGGAATGGTCTCCATATTACCTTTGTCTGGGAAAGCCAAGTGGACATGACCTACAGGGAGCCATCTGTTTCTTTTCAGTGGTGAACTCCTTTTTGCCGGGTAAAACACCTTCTCTTTTTGCACACCTTTGCTATTAATATTGCTGTTTTTACAGTGCATTTCTTACTCCATGGCTTTGTGCTTTCAGTAAGTTGTTATCTCAACTCATAATCTTTGCTTTTGCCACTCCTTTACCAGAACAGGCAGGGGAAGGGGAGTGGCTCATTTGCAGTTTAGTTTCCATCTGGTGCTAAAACCAGCACAAATATATAACTGTACAATTGTTAGTGTTAGAAATTAGGAGTGGAACTGGGCCTCTCTACTGGATATGAGTTTTTTCATTGGGAAACAGTGATCTGTGCAGAGGAAAGGCTTTCTCTGTGAGTGCAGAATGAACTCCCCTGGGAAGTGCAGAGAACATCAGAAACCTCGCCATCTTTGGCTTCAAAATTAAGATGTATTTTTTTCATGCCTAGTGCCTTCTCCGTAGAATACCCAGTGACACATCTAACTGACCTCTCTCCATGTAGAAAACCTTACCAAAACACATGTTCCTGAGCAGGATGCCTGACAAGGATGGGCAGGCAGTCAACAAGTGACAGATGGGAAGAGTGCAGTTGAGCTTGAGAAGCACAGCCCAGAAGACTGCACAGCACTGGAGACCTACTAGGCTGCTCTCGGCAAGAGCCTCAGACATGCCTGTGTAGCCAGATCTGAACTGATCTAGGTGAGTCTGATAATCACAGAGCACAGCTGAGCACAGTGTCTTCTCTGATTGCACGTTGCAAGCATCAAATTAATGTTTATCAGGTCTCCAGGTATCATCATGACAGATGGCAAAGACTTGCTTGAAGTAATAATTGTTATCAGCATTTCCCTTTAGCAGCTCTGTGGATATAGCTCCTAGTGTTTCACACCTCTCTGCACATGCCTTTTAGATCCATCACATTGTGCTCTTTAATGTCTCTTTCAGCAGTTAAAATAAAGTCTAAAAACGACCTTTTACTTTCTGGAAGTAATTTTATTTCCAATGAGAGATTGGCTGTGGTTCAGATTTGGGTTTCCATCATTTTCAAAGACCTGTATATTTACTGAGAAGTTGCTCTTGAAGGGCAAGTCAAACAGCATGAGGGTATATATCATCAAGAGACAGAACACAGGAGACAATATTTGAATTACAATTGGATTGGTAAATGATATAATATTTGCAGCCAAGAACCCAAAATATAGCACCTCACTTGCTGTCAGTATATCCTATCCAAAAGTATATACTATCACTGACAGTGATAACAATGACAGTGCTTCTTTATAGCTGTTCTTTACTTCTATTTATGAAGAAACAGCCTAGTTCTGTAGTAGTGAAGAGCTCCTTCTAAAGAACGAGTCACCTTTTCCATTAACAGTGCATTTGAGATAATCTGTATGCAGAATTTATAAAATGTCTCTGCACTTCCCTGAGGCCAATGTAAAACTGAGAATACAGCAGAAATTCCACCAGCACACAGTTATTAAACTGAACAGTGAAAGTACCTCAGTCATATAAGCAGTAAGAGAAGAAGAGGAAAGGAGAGGGAATTCTTACACATTTATGATGAGAGGATAAATAAGGACGATTGAGAATTAGACCAAATACTAAACCAGTGTCTCAAAAAGGCCATTAGGAAGATGATTAAGATATAAAGGATTGGCTGGAATAAACAGGATATTGTATGTTTAATTGGAAACAACACCTAGGCAGCTCACCAGGATGGGCTAGCAGAGCTGGGTATTTTCCACCTCCAAAATACATCAAGACCTCACACAGAGAGGCAGAAATGTGACAGCAAAGATTCTCTGGGAATGTTGAGGCTGCTGGCATGTGGCTGAAAACCAGCAAAACAGGAGGCAACTACCTTCAGGCCAGGTGGCAAGGTCAGGCTTTGTGCTTGCACCAATACTCCAGTGTTGAGTCAAGCCACCAGGCATGTGTCCAAGCTTTCCTGCTCTTGGGAACAGCCTTACTTTGCTCAAAGACAGGTTGTATGGAGAGGACAAACATGCTGCTGCTGCATAGACTTAGCTGCTGGAACAGAGCTCAGGCTCTCTGATTCCTGCATTCAACCAGTAAAACCTGTGACAAAAATATGTCAAATGGGGGAGTAAAGCTCTAAGGAATGTCTGGCATCTTGAAGTGTTATCCTAAACACTATGAAAAAATAAACCAGAGAAAGTGACAAAATGCACACCATGTCAAAAGTAGTAAGCAGGTGCCAGTTCAGCTTTCTGGGTGTCAAGCAATGATCTGGGAATGGATGGATATCTCATTTTTACTCTGCAGGTTTTCAAATATTTTGCTTCTTGCTCACAAGTCCATTACAAGATCTTCTGAAGCACTGCTGAAGTTAAGTATTACTCTGGCAATAAAGGTGAGGAATATGCCTCTCCTTTCTGTTTTGACATCTTTAGCAGAGATTATTCAGGGAATGAAAGGAAAGTGATTTCTCTGTCTCGGCCTGTAGATGGGGTGCGATGCATACTAACTGCCAAGTGAGTCTCAGCCTGGTGCAGGAGGCTGCTCCCTGAAACTGCTCTCGACAGAAATCATGAGTTAGGGACTATAAGGGAAAATGCTCAAAATTTATTTTCATTAGTCATTTATTCCCATTTGCCTCACTCATATCCTCAAGCCTACAAGGCAAAGTTACACATGAAACTGATTTTTTTCTTTTCAGTTGTAAAAGGGATTCTTTTCACCCAAAGGACATCACATTTCAGACATGTATAAATGCTAGGAAAGATCATCTGAAAAAAAGATGGTTCAAGTAGAAGGGAAAAATGTCTTTTAGAGCCACTTTGAAAAACACACATAAATAAATACCCTGGTGAAAAGTCTTCTGTTGTTAAGACTTCCCAAGCATGTAAAGCAGGTGACACTTAGCAGAGCACATTTATCAAGAGGCAAAGGAAAGACATATCTCCTGCTGCAAAATGCCTGACAATTTAAAAGGCCTGTTAATATGACTGCTGATTTATAGATCTTTTGTCAAACTCAGAACTCTAACATCCATGGGATCTCCCAAATGACATAATCATCTGGCACAAGTGTCCAATATCTCTTCTTAAGGTGGAAATCAAGTGTTCCCTTTTGTAGGATGCAAGTGTCAGCTTATTGCTTAAATGTTCATGCTGCTGTTTTATAGTAGGAAAGGGACAAGAAATGCACTTTGTATCTGAACATAATATAATGGGTTGTGATGTTTTCCAGACTGATGAAAATTTGCCAACCTAGCTTTGGTGGATTAGCTATTTCCCTGCATGCTCTCTTTGGAGATAAAGCAGATTTTTTTCCAGTTCAAATCCTTTCCAAAAAGCCACAAGCATTAAGTTAAAAAAGATACTTAGGCTCCTGCATAGAATATTGTCTTGAGGAATCATAAGATGAATTTCTCACTAAGAGAAATCTCTTATCTCTTCTTGAAATTTATCCTGCAGAATCACTTGTCCTTAGGACAGCTCTGTCTGCCACTAAGGAAATTTTTGTATTGAATAAAGCCCAGCTGCAGTGCTGGTGAGTCAGAGACCAATGGGAGAGCTCTGTCATTGCTAAGTTAATTTCTCTATAGCTCTATACCTCAGTAATTACTGTTAATGATGTCAGCAAACCCTTTATTTTTTTTCCCAGCTAGAAAGTCATCTGCTTTACATTATGCATGCTAGGGTACAAAGTGATGGAAAGTCAATTTTCTAATTTAAATAACCTATTCTTGAGCATGACCAGAACACCTGAATTCACATACAATGAATGCAGTGCTGCCCAAAGACCTATTATCTAGCAGCTGAGTGCTGGAGATGAACTAATCTTTTAAATCCTTTGAAAAAAATTCCCAGGATGTGGTTTCTCCATCAACAGTGTGCCCAGTGTTCCTGCAACACAGGAATGTGCAAACAGCATTATTGGATCAAAATGTCAGACTTGAGACATCTCTCCTCTGTGGTGAGTCTCTTATTTGTTAAATGCATCCTCTCCAGCCCTGAACAGCTGAGGTTCACTGAGACAGAGGAAGCGCCACAGCAGAGGTGCCCTAATGTGCACTCTGACATGACATTATTCATAAGTTGCACACCAGAACCTCCTCTGCTTCTCTGTGTTTTTTAATGACAGTGAATACCACCATGTTGCTTAGGACTCTGTGTGCTATGAGACATGCTCCAGACCATGTACATACAAGGACAGGCAATTTGTGCACCCTTGAAGAATGTGAAAATGAGCAGCAAGGTTTAAACTTGACAATTCATGTATTCAATCTAACCCTTGATAAAAAGGGAAAGAAAAAAAAAAAGAAAAAAAAAAAGGGTCAGACATTGTTTCATTAATCACTGGAGGTACAGGTATGCCAAAATCAAACACTAAATACCAGCCAACAGTCCTGGAACACACAAATATAACTAAGCATGTGAGCAGACCCACTGGCATCAGTGGCTGGTCCCAGGCACAGTTTAGTTTAGTTTGCTAGATAGGCCTGTGACAGCAAAACAGAAAAATAGAATTGTTTTTCAAAACAGGTCAGTTACAATAAAGGACATATAAGAGATCAGAGAGGTGCATGTTGCATAACTCCACATTAAGGAAAATACAGAAGAAAAAAAGGAAAGGTCTCAGAATTTTCAATGAAAAATTTTACTTTGGTATTTCCAAGGGTGTTCTAAACCCACTGGTTATCAAACAACTCTATCAGACTTAGTAGGAAGCCCACAGTTTCCCAAATCACAGTGTAATTAATAAGAAATATTTATCATTGCAAGGCGTCCTTGCCTGTAAATTGTATTTATATGTACCCTCTCCAAACAGACCTGGGTGAAGTTTTTTTTTAACTGTTTCTGTAGATGCCAAGAGTTGAGGACATCAGAGAGCAGCCTTGCCAGAAAGTGTTTATGTGCTGACAAAGCTGTCAAACACTGTGGACAGATGTTCACTAATTATTCTCTGAGTCCTCTAAGCAAGCCTACATGGACAGCATACATATTCACTCCATGCTGCAAGTAAAACTGCTCCTCCTCAGCCTAGAGCTGTGACTGGACCAGGGTATATATTTTTACATTAAACAGTCTCCATAGGTAAGTATCTTGGTAATTTTTTTCTATATTCCATTTTTAGACACTGACATCTTAAAATATAACATGGATCTTACTTCTTTTTCTTGCAATAGCTGTTCCTGGAAAAGCTTCCAATGTCTCTTGCGGTGGTTCTCCCATTTCTCCAGCTGAGGGAGCAAATTCTCCTGCCATTCCTCTTTCAGAAGCTCACATTCTCTTACAGAGAGGCTGGTCACCACTGGCAGGGTCTGCAGAAACAGCTCCGTCACCAACTCTGCTAAAGCATGGGAAGCTTTAGAGTACAGCTCCTAAGAGAGGGACAGAGAGAAACAGGTGACAAAGCGAACCCCCAGCTCTTTGGAGCTGTTTCCCTGCATGTTCCATGATTGATGCCAGTGAGCGAACCACGTGAATACACTGGGCTGGTGACCAAATCTTAGAGCTAAAATCCAATGCCATTAAGGCTTGATATAAAAAGATCACCTTTTGTACATGGAACAACTTAAATGTTTTGGTTGAAGCTACACAAGACATTTCAAATGCAACAGTGGCAAGAGCATGTGAGACCCTGTGCCCTGACTGCTGCTCACATGCGACTGCACTAGAAAAGAATATCTTGTTTTACTGGCTATGGTGATGTGTTATAAAAACATCTATTTTGAAAGCAGCTGTGGAAACAATGCGGTGGCAGCACAACACCTTACAGGCACATTTTCTTAGATGCTGATATGAAATGAATGAAGAAAGAGGGAAGAGTTAAAAGGGCTGGTATGGCTTTTAGCTAGACAAAGGTGACATTAGTAATGTCAGTAGTTGGTACTTCAAAATATGACACTCTTCAATGCCTGAAGAACAGAACTGTTCAAATTCATGCTGTTGCAGAATAGTTTCGAGCCTAGGAAAACAAACATCTGCCGGTGGTTTTAAGGAAACTAGTCCCATATGAACAGTTTTTAATTGCTGAAGCTGTTTCACTCCCAAGAAGTGTTGGGATGATTTAGTCAGATGGCATCCAAGCTAAAAACTCTGTTCTAGTTTTACCATCAAATACACAGTGATGATAGGAGCTGTGTTGGCAAACTTGGTGCCATTTGAGATAATTTCTGGGGAGAAGGAGTGGGGACGGGTAGCTTTCCCAGCCGAAAAGGGAACAAAACCACGCTGGAAAGTCACATGGACACTGCAGTATTCCTGCAGGATGATAAGCTATTTTTGTGTGAGCTCTGCATGATCCTACCAGTCCAAAAAGCATCACTGCCTAGATGGGCTCGCTTTCATTGCAACCAGTGTTAATCCTCTTCAAAACACATATATTATTCTCTTTTCAATATTGACATTATTTTTAAAACTCTTTTAAGGATTCCAGTTATAAGAACAAGTCAAGTCTTCCAGATGCTCCTTTCTTCTAAATACAGGTTTAATTACAATTTTTTAGATGATCAAAATCTAGAACCCCTCAGAAACATAGTGATATCTAGATGTCAAATATGCTTGTCTGCAGCTCATAAACAACAAAAGTTCTAGTGGAATTTTTTTTTGGGGGGGGGGCATACACTGCTATAATGTACTATTGTGTACATTCCAACTGCTAGATATTGAATTGTAAAATACTAAAAAATAATAATAAAAAACCTCCACAAAAACCAAAAGAGTTAAAGTGCAAGGACAAGAACTCAGAAATAAAGATCAGAACTTAGGCTGAATGTGAAATATAATTCTGTGACCCTATAATGACACATTTGGGGTTCACATAATGTTTCCACAGCACCTTTATCTGCTTCATGTTTAGGTTTATGAATATTGTTTGAACTGACTGATTTCTGAAAAATATTTTAATATTACTCATTTATTGTAAAATATACAAGCTGTGCGCTGAGTACTAAATTATTATTTTCCTCCTATGATCCCTCTAGGATGCTAATCACTGTATTAATTAGCTGTTTCACAAACAATAAATAGCTTAACAGCTCCCTGCAGTAACCTCTTCTTATGGATAAAATTGAGGCACAAGACTACAAAACATGTTCACTACACCTTTGAGATGAGCTGTCTCAGCTCTTTCCACTCTCTCACCTGTTTAAAGAAGGCAGGATTTTCAGAATACAGCTCCCACTGGGTTTCTTTAATCTCAAAGCATTCTGAATTCCTGCAAATTGGACTATGGCTTTTTCAAAATGAGTACTGGGCATAAGTATGAGAGTAAGTAGTCAAAGACCCAACATAATACCTAACTTCTGATTATGTTTCTCCCATTTCTAGTGATTGCTCACAATCTAGACACGACAGTATCATTATGGGAACGTTTGCTACACAGGTGCACCCTGTGCTGAAGGATTATTGCCCTTACTCCTTAATTATTATAGTTACAAGTTCCTGTTACAACAAGAGGCATGATTTATACCATCCTAATCATCTGTGTTCTTGTGGGCCTGGCTTTGCTTGACCAAAGCAATGCCAAATGGTTTCCCTGAATTTTCTCTTCTGCTGTTATTTTAAAATCTAAGACTTCAAGTTCTCAGATTTAACATAAACTTGAAGATACTGCATTTCTAATCTACATATCACATACAACATTTAATGAATAATGGCTCTATCTCTGTAAACTATCTCTCCTCTGAGCTTTACCAGCCTTTCAGGACATGTTAATTCTCCTGCCTTTACTGGGTGTTCAGTGATACAAGAATTTCTACTGGGTCTGAAATAGCTCAGGAGTCTAGAGGAGTCTGTGGCATTTCTACTGCAGTTGATCAAAAGATCTCAGGCAGGGTGTTAAGGATTTCTATTCTTAAACAATGGCAGCTAAATCCCTTTTGAACACATTTTGCTGTGGAACTGATAGCATTCCCCTGGCATGCGCTCTGTTATATTATTTGCTATGAAATATTTTGCACAGAACAAAAATACTGTATTTTGTTCCTTGTTGTCAATGCCATTTTGTTCTGCCTGTACCCCCTGCACCTTCAAATTACAGTGTATGCTTACCTTCGGCACTACCACAGTGGGGACAGTTACTGAAGAAAAATGTGCTTAGTTCCTGTTCCTACAAAATTCCTTATCTATATAATCTCATTAATGTGATGATCACATGGACATCAGAGCCTAGGCCGTCCTTGCATGCCAGATCTAAGAGGACAGCATGCTGTACCCAGAGCCCATACCACAGGGACAACACAGAGGCCATGCTGTTTAATGCAGCACCTGAAAAAATGTGGTGGAATGGCCTTTTAAAATTTGAGAGAGGTCTCACTCAGTCTACATTTAGGAAAGATTGCAGATGTGATTGAATTCTACCGAGTGACTCAAGCTAACAAAATAGTTCAAAACTACTTGTAGTCTAAGGAATGTACTTAATTTCAAACTGCAATAAAGTCTGTCTGTGAGCAGGACCAGCACAGAATGTATTACAAAAGTTATTTTCCACAGGAAAGAAAAGGAAAATCAGTACTGCTTCCAAGATCTTATTTTTGGGCTAGAGCCTCTACAAATATTTTTTACATGCTTCCTGATATGCCATCTCTTGTTTTCAGAGTTTTGACTTAATGACATTTATTCAAATTGATTCCATTAATAGAATAGCTGATTGCAGTATTGAATGAATCTGTTTGTAGTACCTGGCAGCCAATCTCAAAGCTTTTCAAAAAATCCCCAGAGAAATACATCAAGCATAAAGAAATACTATAAGGTATACATGGAAAGAAAATGGGCTTAGATTAAAATGCTGAGTGCATCTGAATTTTAAACAAGGCAGTAAATATATAATTTTGTCAAAAACCAAGGAAAATACATAGCTTATCAGATTTCACTCAAAAAACAATATTAATTCTCCCCCTTAAAAGTAAATGATTAAAAGGTTCCTATTATAGTGAATAGTGAAATTGTGAAGCAGGAAGATGTATTTAGAAAGGCTGTTTGTAGTTTATTTTACATGCCAACCACTGAAAAGTATGTATTATCTCAAGGAGGCAACTGCACAGCTACTTGTTAACTTGTGATAGAACATTTTATTAGAGGAATTGAAGTATCTGAAAACTGTAGAACACTGTTGCATGTGCCTCCAGAAGCTCAGTGGCTCAATACTTGGTTAGGAGGTAAGAGATTTATCTCCCAACCCATATTCTATCTTACGGAGGATAGAGATTCAATACTCAGATCATACATCCCATAAACACATCAAAAATTCTGGGACACTGGACACACACACCACTGGCCAATAGAAGATACTTCACATACACTCAGAAGATAAACTCACTTGAAATGAGGAAAAGCTGATTGCATGTACTTCTCTCTTTCATGTGAAGAATTTTAGAAAGTCAACTGGAAAATGAAAATCCTACCTGCTTTTAGGCATTCTAACATCATTAAGGCACAGTGACAGTAAAGTCATCCTTAGCACAAGTTAATAAAAAAGCCCTACAGCTTGGTTTCCACACATTTAAAATGGAGGTTTATTGGAATTTCAGTCTTGCCCCCTCATGGGTTTTTGATTTATTCAGGCGGCAGTTTCAATCTTCTCTTTTGGTACTCCTTTTTTAGAGATATGCTTTTGTGGATAAGGTTATGTCCTTCATGAGATCTAACTACTAGCCAATTGTGAATCTGTATGGTGGGAAAATACATTTTCTTATGCAGTAAGGCAAGAGGAAAACTTTAGAATGAAGGCTACCCCATCACACATCCTGTATCAGCTTTGACCGAAGCGACCAAAACAAATCTAATAGTGCTCAAACCCAGAGTTAGAATAGGCTCGAGTGGCATGGGTTCAGATTTAATCTATCAGATGATGCAGTATTTTTGGGGCAAGTCACAGGGCAAAAATTTCAAAACTGAGCCTTTGAGATGGAGGACTCTTGATAAGGATTTTCACCTGAGATAAACTGTGATTCCCCTTAAAAAGATGCCAGATCTTGGTACCCAAAAATACAGTCCAGCATCCCTAACCATATCTCACGTTAGCAAAATCACATAAGGAAAGTAATGAAAGATTAAGTCCCTGAGAATCTGTACTTTTTGCCAAAAATATTTTTCCCCTTTTTATTAACACAGTTTTCCTCAAATTCATATTTATGTCTACCCATCCATAAAATGTTTACTGCCTTGCCCATTGATAACAATCATGACTTAATAGCTTTTAGTATAAATTCTTGTGCATTTCATTCCTGTGTCAAGCCAAATGAAAAAACATTCTAGTGAACTGCTATCAGCAAAGGGGGAATTACAAATGACAATAAATTGTGTTTTTATGGTTTTGAAATAAAGGCTGAGGAAAAAGACCTATCTTACCACATACTATGTAATTCCTAGCTGTTAATTGATTTCCTTTGTGCAATATGCATGTCTGTTTTCTTAATAATGAACTGCTATCCCCCAAGCTCTTCAGTTCTTCTTTCCCTACTGAAATATATGGGTAGTTTACACAATGACAACAACAAAAAAGGGAAAAGATTAAAGGTTGGTGACTATCTGACATGTTAAACTGGAGACAGGCTTGAGATAACCATTAATCTGTTCAAGAGAAACAGAACTGGATATATTGGGGCAGGGAGCGGAGTGGGTAATGTGTTACTGTTGCCATGTAATAGAAAATTATGGTATAAACAGCACAAAATCCCTTGTATACAGGATAACTCTGCAGACTCTGTTCATGAAAATATTAGGCTGATCCATTCAATTAGTTTTGCACAATTTTTCCTTCAGTTACGATATACTGCGATAATCAAAATCATTTGCCCCCATTCTTCAACACACATTTCAAAAATTAGTATGGAGCCCATGTCTAGACACAGACTATTCACCTACAGCACACTATTTTAATCCACTAGTGTGGCTGAAAAGTCCTACACTATCCTCCAAATATAACTCATTCATTCACTTCAGGCATCAACAGATTTCATTGACCTTGGTTAAATAATTTTAATTGATTTATTCATGCATACACAAAACAAACCTACTCAATTGTTCTATGCAAACACAGTCAGCTTCCAGATAATTGAATTTTTACATATTTATTCACCAATTTGGATAATTCTTCCATTTACTGTAGCAGTACAGACTTCCCTAGTGCTAGAAGATTATATAAATCTATCTTGATCTGTTTAAAAGGCAAAAAATGAAAAAATGGAAAAAGCATAGAAATTTGATAAGGGCTTAGAAGAACACTCTGAGAACAAGCTAAGGATTTTCTACAAGGGAGTGGCACTTTCAGGTTAGTGACACCTTTTCTTCTGTCCCCAGAATACTCACTGGTTCCCTATTCAATCACATGGTGATCTCTTCCTTATATTTTAATATCACCTTTTTCATTGACATAATGTTCTGGCTTCTTCATTTGCAAGGCAAATGACTAACAGTTAAGCTTCAGGGAGGGCAGATCTGGAAAGGCAGCACCAAGCTTTGCAGTGCTTATAGAAGTGCTCAAACTAGCTGGGTTCTACAAAGGACTATGGTCCAAACCCAGTGGGGACGTAGGTCTTGTAGCACAGAGCTGACTGCTGCCATGTGAGGCTTGCTGGTACCCAGCTTGTTAATGTCTACTTGTTTAAAGCTACTTGAGCTGCAGTTACACATCTTCCCACTGCTACCTTGCCTTCCCCATTAGTAGCAGCAGCTTCTTCTTATGACAAACCTGGAGCAACTAAGTGCAGACGCAAAGTCCTGCTGCCCAGGTAAGACTTGTGCTTGTACATGCTGCTCTTCTGCTCTGGATATGTGGTGGAGCAGAGAGAGAGGCAAAGGCATTGTGTTTGTGAGATGCACCTCCTTCCTTTAACAGCAAGTCTGGTTTTGCTTTTATGCTCCTGGTTATGGAAAACATGTAACCACTACACTGTCCTCAGCTGTAGAAGTCAGAGCAGCCTCATTTACCTTCAATGGGGCCATGCTAATTTCTATTATCTCTTCTTTCTAGTTTACAAGGCATGTTCAAAAGCAGCCTCCTCTCCTAAAATAGCTTGTAGGATCTGTATTTGGGGTTAAGGGGAGAAAGTGCAGTTGTTCATTATATTAAATATCACAGTAAAAATGTTTTATTACAGAAAAAAAAGTGGAAATTAAGATTTTTGGACCCTTATTTAACAGATGCCAGCTAGATCACAGTACATGCAGTTTTTCATGTCTGGCAGTGTTGGGTATAGCCATAGAAGAGCAGCTGTAATATGGAATATAATGGCCTAGAGCTAGGTGAACTGGCAGAGTTCAAGTTTGTGCAGTTTTCCTGGCAACCTGGCAATTCTAGGAAAACTTAATTCACCCAAACCAATTTTTCTTAGCGGGAAAGGAAACTTAGCCTAGTACTGAAAGAAATAGGATTTTCAGTCTGGTCTTAGGGCTACTAAAGCAGAGTACACAATAAAGGAAAGCAATATAATCTCACAAATGAGGTGGAATTGTGTAGGATAAAAAACCCCTTTGTTTAGTCTCCAGACTTCATATTAATTGAGGAAGGGGATGAAGAAGTTAGTAACTATGGATGATGAACTGAGCACAGAAATATCAACAAACATGTTGACTTCTCTTTTATTACATAGCTTTGTACATTTAATCTACTCTGATTCACTGGTATATCCTTCCAAGCAAACCCTTCCTGTCTCCAAAGCAGTAATTTTTCTGCAATTGTCTATTGCTTGCATTATTACATAAAACCATGGCAAAACTATTTGTTCTAAGCAGAGTGGCTTTTTTTAAAAATCAAATGCATTTGAAAAAGTGCATGTGGACTACTGCTAATTAAGATTGTACAGGTGTATTATCCTTATGTGATAGGGAGCACAAGTTTCTTCAACATCCTGATCTGGTCATAATTAATCATGACAAGCATCCTGTTGAGCTGAAAGTGATTAGTTCCAGCCTAATTAAAGGTCACTACTGACTATGGTTTTGAGCTTCACCAGACAGATCACGTTATATTTTTTCTGCAAAGACAGAAAATAATAAAAGATGATACAAAAGCATGAAGCACCTAGAATTTTCCAAATCAAAAACGAAAAGAAGTGTAAAATATTACTTACACCTAAGATCTGCATGTATTTCAGGGAAGTAACTAAAGCAAAAAAATTCTCTGTGAGAAATGAATGAAAAGACTGTATTTGGAGATGTAGTGAAGTTCACTTAGAATTGTATCATCCAGCAACAGTGCAGGAGAGATAATTATGCCACATAAATGAAATCTCCCTCCTGGTAGTAATGACAGACATTGTATACTCTCAACATTATTGCAACCTTGTCAGCCACCTGGGCAGCATGTTTTGGCAGACCTTGCAAGCATTTTCTGACTAATACGAGGTTAGGAAACAGTGCTTTGGGAAGAAAATGAAAAAGGCAAGCTAATATGGAAGACTGTCCTGCCTCCATCTTCTGCTTTATCAGCCCATCTTTCTGTAGCTGCAATTCCTGGAGCTGATCCTTCCTGCAATTCCCAATCTTCCCCAAAGCCTGACACTGCAGTGGGGTTAAGCAATGTTCAAAATTAATTTAGCAAATGACATTTATCACTAGAAGTGGTACCTTGTAGAGATCAGCAACAGCCTCTGTGCTCTCACAGTCATCCTCCTCCTCCAGATCCCACTGTGCTTGCCAGTGTTTCTCTATCAGCTCACGATAAGCCTAAAAGAAACATAGTAGGTATATTTAAATAGCTGAAAAGATCTTAATAGTTTCTTGTGATCCTTCTCTTTTCTTCCTCTATTCTCTTCTCATTTCTCACTACAACAGTAATTGTTTACCTGGAATCATGATTCAGAGGGAAATGAAACTTGCCTTATCACCTTAATTTGAGCTTATCCAGTCTTGAGTATAAAATTCCTTAGCCTTGGCAATATGGGGTTAAATAACATATACATACTACTACAAAACATGTGAAATTATCTGATTTGAAACCTGCTTTCCAGTACATGAATATCACTACATCATAGCCATTCCTATGAGGTGCAGAACAGGCATCTGACATCATCATGAGACACCTGAGTTACAGATGTATCACACTGTACAGGGCTTTTGCACTGAGGTTGGTCACCATGTCCCATGGTGGTTCCTAAAAGGCTGATCTGTGATGTGGTTCTGACCTAGTCCTTGGTTACAGTTTTAAGAGGGATGCAATCTTTTTCTTCAGGTGAGGACTGTGACTGTGGACATGTTGGCAGGCTCATGGAAGATTATATTTCACAGACAAAGACTACCTCAATCTACAGACAAATGAGTAGCATTATACATAAATATTCCATATTTTGATTTAATCTGCCAAGTGCTCCCTTTCACTTCTGTGGTAAATACGGCTTTCTTCACTAGGTATGTCAATAGAGCTCTTCTAAAGAGGATCAAAGTGCCCATAAACTCTTCATCATTCTTGTAGAGGTAGACTTGAAAGTTCACAAATCTCATGGAGTCATACTTTATGACAGAATTTGACAAGTTAACTGCTATAACTTGTATGTGCTCCATGGGTAGGCAGAGCCAGACTGGATTACTGTAACTGACACTTTATGGTTTGTGTTCTTCATTGATTATTCCTGCATTCTCTGCCAGCAAAACACAAAATTAAAATACTCCTTTTCCAACAGAAACATAGATGAAGGAGAAAGAATGATACAGGAACTCTAACCATCCATTCTGTCATATAAAAAAATAGGATCTGCAGCAACTCAATCGTTACCACCCTATTTGTGTTCAGAACAATCTGATGTCAATGAAGTTTATTGCAAAATCCACCACCATAATTGGCAATCACTTAAAATTCAGTAGAAAGGCCAGTTACTGGCAAGGCTGACACCATGGTGGTGTGAGCCTCTTGATGAGGTGAAGGGGGAAAGGCAGAGAGAAGAAGTGTTTTTGATGGGTACAGCTCTGGGCTCATGATGAGGCTTTGGAATCAATTCCTTTACTGTTGGGCTGGCTGTGAAATTATGAAACAAACTTAAAATAGCTCCTCAGTCCCAGGTGGATTGTTCTCACAAAATAATTACTGGACTATTTAAGTCAAACCATGGGAGCTGCAGGTACAAATTTTTCTTATTCAAAATTTCTGCACCTAAAACCCTATCTGTTCTGGGACAAAAGACTTTCCCACTGTGCAGCAGAAAGGTCACATTTCTGACTTTCATTATTTGTACACAGGTATTTCATAATCCTAAGACTCAGCTATCTTTTGTCCTGCAGCATGAAGTGCAAGTTGCCCCTCCCTGCTCAGCCTTTCAGAAAGCTGTTGAGTAGGCTTAGTTAAACTCTAGACTAATGATCTGCTCATAAGAATAGAGCATCTCTTGCATAAAGCTGCGTGACTCTACCTTTGTAGGGAAAGGGTCTTAATGCAAAATTTTTAAGCTCTGTTTAATGAATCTGGGATATGTCCAAGAGTGTCCAATGATGTGTAAATGGAAAATACATTCACAAGTGCACACTGGCTACAAAAATGTGTGACAGAACTACTTGTCTCAAGTTATGAAAAGCCAAAGATGTAAAAAGTGCTCTACTTGTTTTGAAGGGTGGTGTTGCCAGGCAGATGTGCATACAGGAACAGTAACTGCATTATCCAATTCACACAATATAATTAAAGAATATGGCCCCGCGGTGCAAAATCGCAGTGTTAAGATCAATAAATTTTGATGGTTTGCTGCAGTTGGAATCTGGGCCTTCTCATACAGTAATTTTGTCTTAGTTATTAGATTTCATCAAAAGTTTAATGCTGCTGGATGCAACCACTTTCACCTTAAATTATTTCTTTTCATGAAAATTGAGGATTGATTTTTTTTCATTCTTAATAACTTCGGTTTGCAGTTCTCAGCAGTTACTAGAATTTTGCAGCTCTCAGCATTTATAGCTAAGAACTCAGACTTTGTATATTCATTTGGAACAATAATAACAAATCTCTATAGAAAATATGATCATGAAAACATTACACTGGCCATTGTATACCATATTAAATTATCAATTGCAAACCTTCTCTAAGGCATCCTGCCAGAGATCATAATTAGTTTTTCCTCTACTTCTCTGAAACTTGGTAAGTCTTTCGAGCCTCAGTAACCCCATTCATAGAAAAGCAATTAGATCAGTGCAGACTGTTTTCTTCTGTAATGCAGGCTGGATACTTTCCTCCAGATATTTCCTGTCTTGAAGCAAACATACAGTATCTAAACAAAAGATGTTTTCTACAAAGCATGCAATTTTGCATTAACCCCACTGGCATTCTGTTCCAATGCAACAACACCAACACTGCAGGAAAAGCCACGGCAACAGGGGTTCTGACCCTGTCCACCTGTGCTACTGCACATGATTCTCATGAGGACAAAATTCCCAGTTTTACAGAAGTGGGAGAAATCTGCAATACACTTGGCCTTTTAAAAACTAATAGAACAGGGAAAATAAGCTTTTACTTGTTCACCTTGAGAAAATTATGAACATCTTCAGTAAGAAAAGTTTTGCTAAGGAGACTCTCTTGTTCAGCTTCCCGTCTGTGTTTGAACTCTTCCTTTTTCCTCGCACGGCACTCCAGCCGTTCCAAGATCAGGTCTTTACTTTGTTGCATGCACTCTGGAACATAAACCACAAACAATTAGGCACCACAACTCCACAGGGAGAAAACAGCATCTGCTCCTGTCACACAACATAAGCTCACAGAAATCTGTTAGTGAGTGAAATAGACAAGTAATCACCATGCAGGATTTGAAATTTGTTTCCTATCCTGATGGCCTTTTTAGATGTGAATTTCCAGATTGTTACATAGCACTTAAAGCTATCATGTTTTTGGACTGCTACCATTCTGCACCCTCCCTTTCACTGGTGCTGCTGTTTATGCAAAGGCAATGTGTTAGTTCAAGAAGCAAATTCCCTCAGGCAGCACCCCAAACCTCTCCCTCCTGCTTCAGGAAGGTCAGTAAGTGGCTCATTACCTAATTGCATATATGCAAATACTGCTGCAAGGACAGGGGCAGTAACATATGGTGGGGAGAAAAGGTCTAAAGCAGTGCTAGTTCAGATTAGCTTGAACTGGCATGCAGCCATACATACCAGATTCTAAAGTGACTCATCCAAGAACCTGCAGTAAAAGTTGTCAAGGTCCCTCCAATTTTGTGCTAGTAATGTGAACTATTTGGCACTAAGTTCCTCTCCCCTTCATTCCCCCTGTAGCTCCAAGTGATATATAAATTCATGAGTCTATTTGCATCCTGGGCTGCTGAGTGCAATCGGTGCTTTAAATGTTCTGTCACTTCATGTCTCATTGCCTGTCCACCTAAGAAGAATTTTATTCATTTCCCACAGTTGCCCTGCCCCAGAGCAGTACATCACTCCTGACACAAGCAACTAAAGGGGAATGCAAAAGAACAGTTACCTGTGGCTGCTGCTCTGCCACTGCATTAAGCTGCTTTAACTATGGGAAATTATTTTGTAGAGAAACAGAAGAAGCACAGTACTGTAGCACCAAGAAGGTTATTTATTCTCCATGCTAATCTACTGTGCTTATCCACAGGCTGATGATGCTCTGACAGAACACTTGAAAGTGCACCCAAAGTACAGGAAAGCCAGTAATGAAAATATCATTCAAATAAATGTAGCAGTATTTTACTTTTAAACACTATTGATTCTTTGCTACTTCCTTGTATTCTAGGAGGACAGTCTGGCTGGCTTTGTGCTCTGTTTGTGAATTATAGGTACAGTTTAACTTTTATATTTAGGAGCTCATAAGAAAGGTCAACATAAGGCTCTGTTGGAATAAATCCTGCACTCCAGATCATTTTCTTTTAAAGCACTTTTCATTTCCATCTAAAACCAGGAGGCTGATAATGTTCTTTTGCACAGGATGTACCAACTATAATATATAGCTATATATAACTATAAACACCTACTTTGCATAAAATAAAGGCCTTGACTGAGGTATTTTGCTTTGGAACAAGTGAAAATTGATAAAAAGAAGGAAAATCACCCAGAGACACCCATTTATGCTTAAAGAATGTTACTTACTGAACCTATGTGAAAACTATTAACTAGGCATAGACAATTTTAGAAGCAAACATCCATGAAATAAAGCATATCACAATATATGTGTATTTGTGAATATCAGCAAACTGTTCACCCAGCGAGATGTTCTGCAAGAGGATCAAGACTGCAGCACTTTCTGTGGTGAAATAACTGGCTCATTAAATGATATGAGAGTGATGAATATTGGCTACCTTGACTTCAGGTAGGTTTTCGATGCAGTCTCCTGACAGATCCTCACAGGGAAGAGGATGGATGAGCAGACAGTGAGATGGACTGAAAACTTCCTCAAAGTCCACCTGGAAGCCAGCAACTACTGGTGTACCCCAGGGGTCAATACTGAGTGCAATCCTGCCCAGTAGCTTCATTAATAAGCTGAATGATGGGGCGGAATGCAAATTTAGCAAGTCTGCAGAGGTCACAAAAATGGGAGGAGTGGCTGATACACCACACATGCTTATACTGCCATCCATAGGGCCCTCGATGAGCTGGAGAAATGGGCTGATGCAAATCACATGAAGCTTAACAATGGGAGGTGCAAAGTGCTGCACCTGGGGAGGAACAAACCCAGGCACAAACACATGCTAGGGACTGCCCAGCTGGAAAGCAGCTTGGCAGGAAAGGACCTGGGGGTTCTGGGGGACACCACGCTGAACACAAGCCAGCAGGTAGAGGGAGGGGATCCTTTCCCTCCATTCAGCTCTGGTTAGGGCACACCTGCTGTGTCCTGTTCTGGACTCCACAGCCAAATACAAGAGAGACATGGAGATATTGAAGAGAATTCAACAAAAAGACACAAAGATGGTGAATGGACTGGAGCATCTCTCCTATGAGAGAAAGCTGAGAGAGCTGGGGATATTCAGCCTGGAGAAGAGAAGGCTCGGGAGGACCTGAGTATGTATATAAACACCTGGAGAGTGGGTACAAAGGAGACAGAGCTACTCTTTTCTGTTGTTTCCAACAAAAGCCCAGAGGCAGCTGCCAGAAACTGAAACACAGGAGGTTCTTTTCACCATGGGGATGACTGAGCACTGGAACAGGTGGCCCAGGTGGAGTCTCCATTCTTGGAGGCAGAAGCTGTCTGAACATGATCCTGGGCAACCAAGAGTAGCTCAGCCTGCTTGAGCAGACAGGGTGGACCATACCACATCCAGAAGTTCTTTCAACCTTAATCATTTTGTGATTCTGTGAATTTATGACTTTGAAATAAGTCACAAATTATCACCACTAAGCCCAAAGTGAGTGAGCAGCACTGCAGCAAGAAAATACTGCAACAAGACCGCATTCATTCTGACTATGCAGTTCACTGAACTCTAAACCTAATGCCATTTTGCTACGACAATTTTCTTTAAACATGTCCAAAAGTAGCAGAAATGGTTCTGGAAATTGTGTTGAAGTAGTTCTCAATATTTTCCTTCTGGCTAAATGTTTACCATAATTCTCTGTGAGTGCTGATGGGAGGCACTGAGCCCTGAAACAGCACCTATTAGAGAAGCTGGGACTATATTTCTCAACATTGGGCGTTAGGTAACATATAAAATGACACAGGGAGAACCTTGAATCAGTGGGTCAGTCAGCTTAGACTTTATTATAATTGTGTACTTTTTAGATAGGCAATTTGAAGAGGTGTAAAAGGAAGAGAAAAAGACTTCATTTTAAAGGTATGTTAGACTCACATAGTAAAAGAGATATTTATAGGAGACTCATAAGCTTTAACATTATCTTTTCAAAAGAGGGATAGTACAACTGCTTTGTATATAGCACAACTGCTTCTAGCTTTACATGCTAGCAGGAAATCCTAAGACTGTCTTATGTCAGCCAGTATCACCAGCGATGCCAAGTACGTGAACAGTAAATGGAGAAATATCACAAATACTTGTAGCAAGTGTGATTCTTCTTCTCTATTCAAATTAATGAAATTAGATTATTTGAACTGTAGAGTAAGTATGTAGTAATACCTGGAACAAGACATTAAAAGCCTAAAGTCAAAGTTCCCATTCCAAACATACATCCTCCAGAATAAAACTGATCCTGGTCATTGCATTAGTATCTTTTTAAAACAGAGAGATATATATGGCTGAAGCTGTAAATTTTTTACTTTTTAAGACAATGAGAACTCATGTAAGTCATGAGCTTCAGTCTAAGTACTCACCATTACTGTAATGTGCCAGCTGTTCCCAGAAGGCCTTGTGCAGATCTGTTAGAAGTTCTTCCTTTTGTCGGACTGAAAGATTATTCTTTACAGTTAAGTGGTCCAGAATATTTGACACAGCACTTAATCTACCCTTACATTCTTCTGGTATAGAGGACTTCAGTGAATCGATCATTTTCACCATAAGCTCCCAGTTGAATAACCTTTCCTGAATGTCCTAAACCAAACATAAAGTCCTGTTTAGAAACCAAGAACGTGTCTTTGGTTGTGCTGTCCTTTCATTGAACTATTGATTCCCAAACCACGAAGAAAACAACTGAGGCTTCTCAACACCACGTGAATAACCATCTTCATGTACTTAAATACTGCTGAAAGTCTTGATCAGTGCAGGCTAGTAGTAGGTTTTATTGCATGTTCAGTTGCAAGAGCTAATCTAAAATTATTGGTGTTTTTCATTATTTGTAGCTGTCAAGAAGACAGTAAGTCTGGAACAGATAACAGCCTTGCAGAACAAACTTAAATACTCAAGAAGGATAGATGGACACAAGACAATATGAAAGTCCTGGACCCCTTTTCAAGATACTCTATGGCACACCAGTACAGGTCCTCATTTTGAAATACCTGATCCTGATAATGCTGTGATTCCTTCAAATACATGGTCAGATAGAGTTCAGTACATATATTAAAAATTAGTATAATTGCCTATGGTCTAGCAGCTTTCATTGCACTATTAAAGAAGCAGCCCATGATCACAGCAGAGAAAGATTTCCCAGGTGAAAGTGCAGCTGCTTTAAACAACGCTGCAAGGTTAGAAAGAGTTTGAAAATTCTGTGCCAAGTTAACAGCTGGACTCAATCTCAAGAGTCTTTTCCAAACCAAATGATTCTGTGATTCTCTGATCTACTGTAATTAAGAGAGCTGTACCTACAATGACCTCTGCAATGAGATTTCAGCATCATCACAGCAGTGACTCCAGGCAGGAGTATCTCCTGTATCTGTATCCAGATATCTTATCTGCCTATCTGAAGGAACTTACTGTACAGCAGCCCGGTTTGGGTCTAGTGTGACAAGCAGCAAAGACTTTTTTCATACATGGCCAGCTTAGTCTACTTAGCTGCTCCCATGCAAAACTAACAAGCTAATAATTACTATATCTGTTTATACACCAAATTACTAATAAATGCAATGATTCCAACTGTATGTTAATCTATAAATTACATGTAACTCTTTCAGTATATCTTGTACAAAAACCAATAAAGGATGTGTTAGATTTAACACAACATAAAGCACAGTGCTGGTGCATTTATGAACACAGTTTTCCCTCTTCAGATAGTATCACTAAGAGCTGATAAGCATTTTCAATTCAAATTAAAGTCACTGAACACACAGAATCACCCTCAAATTTGTCAGTCAAAGTGGAATAAATATTTTGAAAGAAAAAGAAATTTTGTAATGCCCACAGTAACCATTCTCCATTGATTAGATCTAGTGCTCTCACTCCTGGTTCACCAGCTGCATTAATACTTTTTCCTTATATGACTACCTAAATGGTATTCTGAGAATTAGAACTCAAGTGCAGAAAGTTCACCCTCGTGTGAGTCTTCCTAAACTGCAATTTGAGTTGAGCTCTTTGCAATAAAGCTCAAAGAGACAACTGGATTAAGTAGTCTACATCACTCCTGAGGCAGGACTGACAGACTCTGTGCATTGACATAATTCTTTCTCTTCATATTGACTAAATCTGTCTCAACTTTTACTTCATTTTACTTTACCATCGCCTGCAAGTCTTGAAATTCACTTAACAAGCTTTCTACTGCAATCATCTTCTCAGTCAGATCCATCATTATCTTTGTTGCTTTGGCACTTGAGCATTTTGATTGGTCCAAAAAATCCTGCTGGGCTTTGTCAGTCTGCTTCCAGAAGGCTTCCATCTGTGGAATATGAATCAAAAACAACCCATGTTCCCTCATTAATCATCTGGTATTTCATTACAGAAAGAGGCATATATATTAGTCTACAAATCACTGGGATTACAGACACCTCTCAGTATTAGTTATACTGAACAATTTGCAAAGCTAACGAGACTATATTTTATATATTTAAAACGTATGTAATATATCGGTGGTGGCCCACAACCAGTAGGTCAAACCTGACCTTTTAAAATAACTGTAGTGAGTCTTCTTAACTAGCTAAGAATTTGTTAATTCTCTACACATTGCCTCTATAAGAGCCTATGTTTTTAGTATTGATTATAAAACTCTAGAAGGTAAACTGCATCCCTTATATTCTGGGCAGTTTATTTAGCTGTAGGAGCAGGTATTCTAGTCAAACAATATTTTTACAAAAAAGAAAAACTGAAAATTATTATAGTTTTACACCATCAAAGCCTTTCTCAGCTAGATGTTACATAAGTATTTTACTGGCTGGAATTAAGTACTTTATGCAGCGTCAGCATACCCTATGTGCCAATTCTGATAGATTACTGTATGGACAATCCCTAATTTTAGGTTCTGATTCCATAAACATGACTGTGCACAACTGCCAATATTCTGTGCTCTGTGGGATTACTCGTGTGCATAATAGTAAAAAATGCATCCATCACCAAGATTTCTATTAAGTATCCATGAGTCCTGGGGAAAAAGTGATTATGGCATCTGTAAGTATGGCAAAAAACCCTTTTATATTCTCAGAAGAAGAGTGGATTAGTTCAAGGTACTGATCTATACAAATCTGCATAAATTGAAATTATTTTCAATACGATGAAAAGCATCTGCAGGCACAAGAGTGACAGACCCACTGAAGGATGATTGCTGCTGATGAATTAATGCCTCATGTTGCTCAGCAAGGTTGCCAGCAATTATTTTTACATGACTAGCTCTGGAAAACTCTAAACAATCATTTTTCCACTGAGCAAAGTTAAAGTGCAAAAGAAATTTGACACAGATGTTCCAATGTTATCAGGACTTCTACTATAAAGTGATGGGTTCAGGGAATCAAAAGAAAGCTAAGAAAATTCCCAGTGAAGCATTTAAGCACCAGGCATTAAAAAATGTAACTCCTGTATGAGAAAGGCGCAAGGCTGAGGTGATGGGCTGTTTGGTCCAGCACTGAAGTGCCTCAGTCAATCAACACAGGCAGCTCACAGAGGTGTGACTTTCTCATTTTCATCAGCAGTCAATTTGCTCAAATTTCAAAAACATGGCTGGGAAGAATATTACTCAGTTTACTGGAAAATAATACATAGAATGTTCTTAATCTCCAGTTTTCTAGCTTGAAAGCTATACTGACACAGTGAACCAACTTTAGAGAAAAAAACCAAAAAATCTTTACTTTGGAAATCAAATGCCTGCTATCAAACTGTATTTTCACATCAAAAAATGTAAATATATTCTCACACAGAAAGTTGCTAAAGAAAAATGCTTTGCTAAAGGAAATGCACAAAACATACTAAAACATTGCCCAGCAACTATACTCTTAGTACTTCCTTCAGCCAAACAAAAATTGTAGTCTCTTATTACTCTCTTACTCAATTACAGGGATTAAAAGTAAGGTGGAAGGATAACATTCCTAAAAGTCAGGCTATACATGGGCTTGAAACAAATCTTATCATCAGACAAGCACCAGACATTTCTCAGCTGATAAAACAGTAGTGTTTTATAAAAAACATAAAAAATGTTTTATCTATAAAAGCACATTGATACCCAAAGGTAGTTGGAAATCTTTTGCTGGAGCAAAGTAAAAATGTTTTCAGGACTCATATACATACTGTGGACTACTCAACAAAACCATTGCACTAAAGAACTCCCCACCAAAAGAATAACATTAAAATAAAATTTTAGAAAAAATTAGAAAGTTACATTATCTATTACGTGCTCGGAATATTCCCTTTCCCTCCTTTCTATGTCTTCTAGAGTCTGGAACTCTGAATTTTGGGTTCCTGACATTTCAGTATTCTGGAGTCTAGAGTCAAGTTGTTTCTGTAATTCTTCAAAATCCTGGGGGAAAAAAATCAAGTGATTTGTTAAACAGAAAAATAGACATAACTTCTAAGTTTGGGAGTGAATCTGTACATCAGTTCTGGCTCACATCTAAGGAAGTGTTCAGAAAGTTCTGTCTCTTGGTTATGTGCCTTCTGTAGCAAGCAAGGAAATCTCCAGATACATGGCAGCCCTGAACTAAATACAAATACATACATTTCCACTAGAATGTGTGTACAGTTAAGACTGTAGTCCATCCCCACTGAATTTAAGTTTTAGTAAACACTGTTTCACTAGCTTTTATACTAATAACTCCTGAAAATCTATCTAGGAATAGTTTCATGTTAATGCATGTGCCCCATCATAAATGGCATCTATGAGTGTACATGTTGTGTTTAAAAGCTCAGGTAAGTGTCCAGGTGATAATTAGATAGTGATTCCTGCAGAGCGTTGGGTGAACACAAATGAACGAACACACCTGTAATGCTCATAAGGGACAAATTGCAGGCTGCGTGATTACATGAAGTTTTACAGTTTTTCAGTCCTTTAGAAACCAGGGTGATTTTTTCTGAAAGCTGATGTTACTGACAAATGCTAGTCTGCCGCCATTGCTCAGTAAGTTGATACCAAAAAAGGTGATTCTTCCTTTGCTACAACATGCCTTGCATAGGAAGCACTGACTTCTAATACCACCCATTTTTGGCTGTCAATGAATTAACTTGATATCTGTATGCCTTAAAGAAATGTAAGTAGAGTTTGACAAGCTTCACTAACAATTTCATCAAAATGCCATGAATTTTTATGATGCAGAATTAAAAGAGGAAAACACTGTCTGCAATAAACCATGTAACACTTTTGCTTATCGCCAACATCTCTTTTACATGGTGGTCATAACCAGCCTTGTTCCTTGTATGACATCCCACCTCTAAGACTGTCAGGTTTACAAGATCTTTCTCTCTAGTATATAGGACACAGAAACCCCATACTGGCACTTAAACAACTGGACTTCTCTGGCAATTACTGCATCTAGTTATTCAGATTTAGTCCTTGTCTTGCAGCAGCTTAGGAGCATGAGGACACCAATGCCATCAAACTTCACTGAGGAAGTTTTCTATCAGGAAACATGCCTATTCTAGACTAGCTCTGTTTCTAATTTGAAGTCATTAGCAGTAGACGACCAGTAAAACAATTTTACATATCTAATCTCACTTTTCATCTAGTAAATACAATTAGCTTTAATACTAAACCTGAGGATTTAAGGCAAAACAGTGCTTTAAGGCACTGATATAAATTCTGATATAAATCATAGGGTACAACTACAGAGATTCCTTACAGTTATTCACAGATTGTGAGACTGCACAAACTATTCAAGAAGTAGAGCTCATGAGGTGATAGACTAATGCCTGGATGTGAAATTCCATCTACATGTATGAAAAAAAAGCATAATCGGTATTGTGATTAGGCTGCTCTCAGTACAAACATTCAAGACTTGGACTGGCAGGGCACTGGATAACCTTATATAAAGCAAAGCTTCCTGCAGAAGGCTGGACCAGACAATCTCAAGATGTACTTCTCAATCCAGATTTTTCTGTGACTCTAAACTGGAAAGTGCAACCAATAGCTCTCCTATTTTCTATAGTTTTGTAAAGCTTTTTGTTCCTCCTAATAACCTCAAAAATAGTACTGCGACTCTACCTGAAATGCACATTGACTGTCAATATATGTCTTCCAGTTCAGAAGTGGCCTATGGACTTCAATACAAGCACACAAAAGAAAAAAATGATGAGGAAGAAAATAAGTCTATTTTCCCCTGAGGAAAGCCTTGAGATTCACACTGCTACTTTATTTCCTGCTATTTTACTATCAGTAATGATACCTGTGACCAAACAAAGCCCCTGATAATTAGAAATTATTAAATCTGTGTGAATAAGGTTCAAAATGTTCTATATGCTTGAATGGATTCAACTACAAAATATTTTATCTTTAACAGATTGCACAGATCACTTCATACAGCAAAAAACAGGAAAAGCACACAAGGTAATGGAGAAAATCAACTAACAAGAGAATTTCTTTGCATTTTCTTCAGAAATAGATTACAAATGACATTTCTGTTCAAAAGGAGTAGGTGAAATGGCCTGTTGTGATAATAATTTTAACTCTTCTTTTGTATGGTCTTAAATATTAACCAAGAAACCCACTTACATTTTCCTGATTTAAAAGAATCTTCTTCAACAAACCATCAGTAATCTTCTTTTTATGAAGGAAGTCTGTGAGGTATATCTTGAAAACCTGAATAAACATCTGTTTAAAAGGAAGAAAACAAAACCCAGGTAAAGTGTCTGTTCATCACTGTAAGGACATCCTTGTGACAACTTTTGCTGATTTAAATCGATCAGGGAGATTATAGTGAGTCATAAGTGAAACAACAGAAAAATTAACAGATAAATCACCAGCTACTCTCCAGTACTTCCACCATGAAAAATTCTTTGATTTTGGCTTCAGTGAGATACTGGAATATGGTGTTACACATAATTTCATATATCCTTGTAACCAGACAGACACACTTGAAACTATTTGTGACTGGAGAAAATGCAGATCACTTGAAAATACAAAGCCCATTCTTCTAAAGTTTAATGAATCCCTAAACTGGAAGATATTAACTATTCAAAAGATACTAAAGACTTGTTACTCTGACTTCAATGTAGTCAGCCACATGATATATCAAACATTTTTATACACAACCCAAAAGAAACTATCTCAAGTTCTAGCTAGCTCCTCTTGCAAGAAAAATACTTGTTTTCCATTTGTGTGTCTTTTTTTTTTTTTTAAAGACTGTAATACTAGTGTGTTCAAAAAGATGTTTTGCCTTTTTTAACACTGGGAAAACTTTTGCTTAATCTTTTCCCTTTTGCCTCAATTAGAGTTTCAGCGTAAGGTTAATTCACTTCATTACTAACTGCTGCAGCATTTTCCATTTATTGTGGAAATAAAAATATGTGAAGTTTAACAGCCACCTGCCTGTTCCTCATAATCTTGAAAACAAGATGACACAGAACTTGCCTGCTTAAAACATATAAAAACATAAATTAATACATATAGACATATAGAAACAGTTATTGAAGCCAATATGTCAGGTGAGCAAAATCTGGAAAATATATTATAATTAGAGCTCAATAGAAGAGAAAACCATATTGCAGTCAGGTTTTGGACCTGACTTGCAAATGTTTTGAACAGGAGTTTGGCAAGTTTTGAACATATTACCAAGATACCATATACAGTATAAAGGAAAAAAAAAAAGGGTTCAGGAGAAGACAGAAAGAAAAGGATGTATTTCTTTAGACCTGATGTCAGAGAAAGAAGAGTGGGAAAGGAAGAAATTATTCTCAGACTGATTTATTTTTTTTCTTTTTTTTCCTTCTAACAAAAATATAAAGCTATTTAAATATTCTGTGAAAGGTCAAAGCCATTTGTGGTGATTTCTGGTGGGCCACAAAGCATGTTAAATGCCCATTTTCTCTGTGTTTCTGTGATTACATCACTGTGTTGCTACTTGCTTTCCTTTGGAAATCAATGATTAACTTTGACATCAAGTTCAACCTTTTATAGTCAAGCTAAACTTCCTTCTGGAATCTGATCACAAGTTCCTTTTCTCATCTAACTAGATGTGGATAATCCATCAGATGAGAAATTGCATCCCAGGTTTACTTTCCTGTTTCCTCCGTTGGGTTGTGTAGAAATTTATTCAGAAAATCTCACCCTTTGAAATATTCTCAGTGGATTTAGAAAATTATAACAGAAATTACCAATCTGTATAAACAGAGCCTGAGAAAAGAGGGGAGGAGAATGCTGTAGACTTTATGTCCAGATTCGTATTTACTGAGCTAAACCTCAGTAGCAGTACTTATGGTGCTGTACTTATCATAGCTAGTACAAACAATCATTACTGAGTATCCCGTGGCTTTAATTGTACTTTTTTTTTTCTTTTCTTTTTGTTTTCCTTTTCATTTTTGGATGCTGTGACTTGATGTAGGTAATTATCTAGGTTTTAAATGGTACCTTAATCCTTCAGTCGTACAAAATCACAACTATTGTACTTACCACAATTGTACTGATTCAGTCGAACTGAAGTTTCAAATTTATTCCAAAAGCTTTAAGTCTTTGCAGTTGCAACACACAAACAAGCAGGTTTGTCCTCAAGACAAACTCATCTATTAAATAATTTATTACCTCTTTCTATGAGCCTCAAGTGCTGTATGTTAATCTCTAGAGTAATGTTTAAAACCAAATTTTTGTATTTGCTATATTGGTATTTCACAGACCAGTATCTTCATTATATTTTACTTCTTTAGGAAGTTCATATATATGCAGAGTAGGAGAAAAAAAAAAAGACAATAACATGGAAATGCAACTCTGCTACACTCCATCCCACCTAGCCAGATGCTTATGTTATTTCCTAAACTGATATTCAATTAAGATTGACAAAACAATGAGCTATAAATGAGATAAAAGTACCTACCACATGTTTTTCTTTTCTGAGTTCAGTATCAAGAAGCCTGAGATCTTTTAAAGTAAGACTGCAAAGGCAGAGCTTAAGATCAAAACTAAAACAAAGATTAAAAATGTATTAATAGTAATCTAAATGATGGTCACACAAAAGAACAACATAAGTTTCATTTAACCACTAGATTCTCCTAAAAACATTGCCCCAAAACAGAAGTGAAGTCACTTTATTTTTACATTGCCTCCTTTTTCAGAAAAGATTTCTATGTATGTATGTAAAAGTAAACAAAACAAAGTAGTGTTTTTAATAAAGTTGGCATTGCAGTTTCCTCTAGAAAAAGACAAGGTAAACATAGGCATGAGTGGATACAACCAGGGAAAACACAGCTTTAAACTGAAACAGCCATAGTAAGAGTGGGTATTTTGTAACCATTCTTCATTGCTAGAACCTTTCCCAGTCCCCCTGACACAAATATGATTTTCTCATTCTTGCTAATGAGAGTGCAGACACATGTATTCATCAAGGGGTACCTTGCCGTGGTGCAGGTGAAAGGAAATCAGGCTTACAGTCTATTTCAATTACCTCTACCTGCTCATCAGCAGTGTCAGAGAGGAACTGTTTTCCCAGAGTAAGACATGAGTAGTTCCCATTAAAACCGAGAGAACAGACCATGGAGTGTTCTCAAGGCACCTGCAGTGTGAGATGGCATTGTACAGTGCAGAGGACATGTGAACTGAGCATATGAGACATAACAAAGACATCTCCTTATGCTAACAGTGATAAACCTTTTATGAGACAGCTTTAGGCCAGTTCCAATTCCCAAAATTTCACAAAGAATAGGATGACTTCCTTAATGTATTAAGGAAGTGTATTAATGAGTGCTTAATTTAATTAATGTGTATTAATTAAAGTGCTTTATGTATTAATCTCTCCAAAAAACTTTTTTAGGGTTATAAGCAGATAACCCTGTCCTGATGTGATGACATTCATGCCCAGCCTTTCACCTTTAGTGACTGTCCTAAAAAACACAGGAAATGACCAAACAAGGGCCAGTTTACTGCTTACCTCTCACATGTCAGCACTTCAGGGAAACTGGCCACCTTTAGGAAGGCTCGAGCCTGAAATCTGTCATCGCTTGTTGTAGAATGTATTGTTGTGGAGGAACTACAGTCCTCTTTGTCTCCCTGGCTCAGGGATCCCAGGCTGCCTGACATAGATGTCTCCACCACTTGATTCGGCAGAACTGTCTGCTTCGGATTCTCATGCAAAGATGGATTGGATGAGCCATCTGCCAAAGGCTGTAAGTCAAAGGAAGCTCACAAGGTCAATTAATATAGCACAATAAAGAGACAAACATCACATCAATTTTCAATGTTTACTTTTAAGAGAGAAGTTAAACAGTATACACAGCAGAAGTGTTTCCTTATATAAGACAGGCTTTTGCATTGCCCAGGAAAGCATTCTTCTGTTGTAGTAAGCTGCTTACTGCATGCTTTCTCTCTTCTTTTTAGATCCTTGTGGTGCTTTTCTTATGGCTCCTTAGACAGATCTAACTTTCATTAATATTAAAGGCCAGGCAAGCTCTCTTAAACACAGTGAAAATTGACTAGACATCATGTAAAGCACTGCAGGTTTCAGAGGGAGCTGAAAGGAGCAGACACCTTACTGAATAAACCCTGAGTCAATGGACTGTAAAAAAACCAAAGATCCTTATTAAGCAGATTCGCAGTAAATTTTCTTCCATTACTTCACTTCAATTTACTCTGACACAGAATGATTGTCGTTAATTTTTACAAGTAGAATCTAAAACCTTACCCTAAATTTCTGGTTGATGGGATAGATCACTTTTGCCTTTAATGCAAATGCTGTGACGTTACTGTTCAGAGGAGACTCACTTTCCTGTATGGAAAACAACAGAAAACCATTTGGCAACAGCAGCAGATCTGGCAATTATTCCCTGTAAGTACCGTGTGCTCCTTTTTGTTACACAACTTAAATATTCCTATTGATAACTGTTTATTGATTGTCTCTGCATTAGTGCAAGAAGTCTTCTTATAAAGCTCATTCCGAGTAGAAAAACTTGAAAAGGGAACTGTCGTCATTACCACTACTACAAAATATTTTTAATTCTCCAGGAGAAAATAGGTAGTATCTGGTATTTGCAAGGTATCTTCATTTTGTGTTTTGTCACCTACCTCCATACCCTTAGCAACAACTAAAGATTTCACAAATGGGACTGATAATAAAAAGTATTAAAGGACATGAAGCTCCACAGATATTATCATGGCTATAAATTCTGTCTTTCAATTTAAATAAAGAAACAATAAATTAAGCAAACCCAACCATCATTTTGCCCCATTTTGTATTTTTTAATACAACCCTTATGCAAAGTTTATAGAAAATAACAATGTTTTTCCACAGAACTTTTAATGGATACTGAATTATTTTCATGCAATTTTCTGTATCACATAATCTGACTTTCTGCTACTGCCTTTTTCTAGACACTGGAACAATGGGATCATCATTTGATCCCATTTTGAGAGGTTAGGTACGGCTTAATAAAAGTTTGCCTACAAATAGCAGATAAAATGTGTAAATCCAAGCACTAGGATTTACTATTTTATCTCTTTTAGTTTTGTCATATGAAAGGAAAGACTCTGATTTGTCAAAACACAGAGTTTTCATACAACTTTTTCTGGGAAATATCAAAGCACTAACAGAGTCTAAAAACTAGAAATGGAAAGAGAAGAGCAAACTATGTCATTCACTAGACTTCTACCATGGCACTTTTTCATCTCCATTTAATTTATTTTCATTTTTGGGTTTACTTACAAAATGTAGAATACTTGCCCATGACCATGATCATCCCTGCAGGATCCAGCACTGCAGGATCTCATCAGGGACAGGAGTAGACAGAGCTACTGCTCTGCAGTGGCTGGAGGCAGAGCAGCCAGTGCAAAGCTGGAAAGCTGTGTTGCAGTGCACTAGAACTAATACATCCTGCTTCTTAACAGGCAAAAGTAACACACGATTATTATTAATACACCAATAATTATGGTACTGCAATGTGGAAAGTCTTAGAATGAAAATACCTGTTTTTCTGAAGTGCTTTAACCTAATTAAAAGCATTTTCCATCTATGTTTCTTCATATAATTTGATGTTAGTAACAGCAAAAGCCTCTAGAAATCGGAACAAATTAATAGGAAAAAATACATATAACTTCAGTAGTTAGACAAAGAGGTGGGAGAAAGTCCCCTCAAATAACAATGTTACTTCTTGATGTCTTACAAATGAGCCATGTTATGGAAATAGATACAGTTGTGAATGATCACCTTTAAAAGACTGTGATCCCATTTCAAAAACACCAGTAATAAGCATAAGGATGTAAAATTTTGTAACTTCTCCCACAACATTTACATTTCAAAAAATAACCTAATCTGTGCTCATCTGTTATACTCTACTTTAACTCAAGCAAAATGACCAAGCATGTTTTCTCACCACTCCTGATCATAAAGCTGAAATCAAGATTCATTATCTGTCAGGATTTAAACCAACAGTTTAATAACAATAACATTTTCTTGAAATCCTGAAATCAGTTCTTGTTACAAGCTAAGCACCAGACTGCCTGGTTTTGACTGACATTTTCTGCCTGTATTTAATTTATGTGTAATAGACTGAATGAGTCAGCTGAAGCGCACATTTTAAATGAGCAGTTTAAATCACAATCTTTAGCTTCCACAAGTGCAGTCAAATCAGCTTTGGGTGAAAGCGAGTGATCTAATGATGGCACAGTAGGACTGGTTCTCCAGTTATTTCAGGATTATTAAAAAAAAAAGTTACTTAAGTTACTTGATGTTTTCATTGAGGGTGGGTTGTTAAGTTTATATTTCGACTTTTTTTCACAAATTCTCTAATTGTCTTTGAATCCCAGATCACCACAGTGGTCTTTCAGTACTTACAAACTTTTTCTTATGTTAACAGTGTTAATTTATCCCATCAGCCTTTTGAAACTAAGGATGACACAGAGATAAAAGCAAAGAAGCCTCTGCCCAAAAAGAACTCCAGATTTTGATTAAAGTACCCAAAGAGTGCCCCAGGAGAAACGGAATTCATAAGGGGAATAAGTGCTTGAAATGGTTGCATTAATAGGCAGCAATCAACTCCCACTCTCCATCTAACACTCTTTCTGAACACTTTTTAATGTCTCTCTCCAAACCCACTAAAATTAAGACAATTTGGAGCAGGCCCTGAACATGCTCACTGCTACATGCAGCAAAATGGACATCCACCTACAAGGGCAAAGGTTTACCTCCAGCACCATTTCCTCTTTTGAGGTATAGGGTTCTGCTTCACTTTTCATGAGTGTGTGCTCTTTTTCATCAGTGTTGAAGCTTTCCATAAGTCTTTGAGAATCATCTTTCTGAAAATCCAAGAGAAAACATAAAATGTAGCACTTGAGATCATGCAGATTAACTGGAAACATCTTGACAGCAGCCTGGATACATTCATGTTTCCATCATGAAAATTATTCCAGCATTAGTTCAAAAATTTGAAAAAAAAATACAATCTGAAAATGAACAAAATTTTTACATATTCAGAAAGGAATAATTAAAATTAATGAACTTTTAAAGTTTGTCACTCCAGAAGTAGAATTTTAATCTATAAAGTTTAAGAGGCTGTGAACATGTCAAATCAATCTATCTGCTCTCAAAATGTCACACTACAGACTGTGGAGTCAACCTCATGGTCTGAGCTCAAGCATCCCAATTACAGCAAGTTAACTAAAATTGTCTATAATTACCAGCAATAAAGAGTATGCTAAGCATTTTTGCTCACCCCACCCAAGACAAATTTCCTAAATGAAGCTTTATGTGTGTGGAAGTTCCTGTCAGGGAGAAGTAACTATCAGAAAATGTTCATCACCTTCCTCCCTCAAAAGCAGCCTGTATTATTGGCCTCACTTCACAAACACAAAACATCACTGGTAGGGACACAGATACCATGTGGAAATGAAACCTCCTGCTACACACCACCTTCCCTTCACATTACAGAGATCAGAAAACAATACTAATGTGGCTCCCTCCAAACATAGCATTGGAAAGATTTTTTGGTTTTTTTTGTTTTTTTTTTTTAGTGAAGGAAAATATGGCAGCCACACTACATGGACTACTTTTTAAACTCTTCAGGTTTTCAATCCACTGACTACTTTTTGGTGTACTACTTTTTGATGTAGTCTAATGATACAGCTGCAGCCACCACACATGTCACTGTCTTAGGGAAAGGTTCACCTTAAATTATTTGGCCACTTGTATGTAAAGTAGTCCATTTTCCCAGAACACAGAGAACAGCCCAGCTTTGGAACACACTCAGGCTCTTATCAGTTGCTTCCATCACCTCTCTGGATCTTAGATGGTCCAATAATTCAGATTATATTTTTGGATTAGCCTCTTAGATGTGCTGAAGTGCAGATGTTGGTTCCTAAAAATCTACTTATGAGAAAAAGACAGCTACAAATCTCCCTCAGCAATCTTGTAACTTATTTGTTACCACAGTAAAGATTTCTTCTTAAAACTATCCCAGCGTATCCTATGTACAAATCAACAAGTAAGGGACTTATGCATCCTACATGCAAGTCCCACAGATTCAGGCTGAGATCTATAAAATCATCATTCATTGGGGCTGAGTGAGAAATGTGTTGGCTTGCTGTGGTGCTTAAAGCTGCTTCAGACTCCAGGTACTTGCCCTGCTACCACGCTAAGGATAATTTAGCTGCTTGAGATGAACACATCACACTCAAGAAGCCTATCCCTGCTTTTACTTTGGATACAGAAGGCTGCAATAGGTGCAGCTCAGCACCTGCTTGCTCCATAGCATTGGTGGGGCAAATAGTGGGAAGAAGGAACAGCCTAAGGTTGCCCTGTTCAATTGGGAAAATCAGACCCACAGGATACATCCTTCCCGCCCTTCAATGTGCTCTGTATGCACCAGCAAGGAGTTTATTTTTCTTTCAAAATAAATAACCCTTTTACGACAGCACCATTGATTTTAATGGCATTTAAACATCTAAATGCATCTGAAGATCCAGGCCAGGGAGAATTGACAGCTTCTATTCCCTATTGACATATATAACATAAAGGATAAAATTGTACATGGCTACATTTGAGTTGGTAGATACAAAGATACAAAGACACACCTATTAAGGCAGGGAAAATGAGCAATTGAATCAGAAAGGCTTGCACTTGCACAGGATGCATTGATCCAGCACTTGAAGTGCCTCCATTACTAGGCTAAAGTCTGGCTTCAAACAGAGCTTCAATCCTCCAACTTAAAAGCACTTGGGAACTAGAGAACTTGTCTCCTACGTCATGTTTAATGATGATCAACACTAGCAGATACACACATGCAGCAGAGCTGTTACAGCTCAAAAAAGGTGTGGTGAAAAACCAAGCCAGACCAGACTCCACACTTGCAGGCTGGCAGAACCCTCTGCAGGGCTCCAAATCCCCCAGGCTGTGCCAGTGCCAAGCACTGCTACATCCAGCCAGTCCAGCATGACCTGGGTCTAAGAGCAAAGGGAGAATAAAGCATAAATCAATAACAATTCTCAGAAAATTTATCTGCCTAGCAGACGGGTGCCTGCCTGGTTTGGTGGTGCTGTGCTGCCTCTAGAATCTTCCAGTCCAAACAAACATGAAATAAAGAGATACAAACCACAGTACTTAAAAGAGAACAGCAAATATGTTATTAACGAAATCACACATTTTAGAAAACCCTGTTAGTTTGGCATCAAGCAAACTGTCAACAGTACTCAGGCTCCTTGATTTATTTAGGTATCCATGTGCAAAGTTATTGCTGGGGGTTAGTACTAATACCCTGTGCTGTGTGTAACATGAACTTTGGAAAAGTCTGCAAAATACTTTGGAAATAATATTACTGGTTTAGGGTAATTAGGAAATTAGCGTTTACTTTAAATAATCTCGTAAAGCTTCTGCAAACCGGGTACATCGTCCATTATCACCAGAAGCAACACTGCCTCCTACACGAAGCAGTGGTTGCGAGAAGCAACTTGCAGGTCACTTATGTTAGAGATACAGGCCAGGGGGACAACACTCAGAACACGTGAACACTTTCACCGGCCTTCTTTTAGAGCTAGCTTTCAGCAACTATTTAAAGGAAGTAGTGAAATCCTTTCCAGCAGAGGTGTGACAGGAGTTACGGGGCTCTCCACCTACCCCCGCTGCAGAGAGCACCCTGCCGAGCAGCTCGCCGCGGGCGCAGCCCAGGCTGTCCCATGCAGCGGGAGCCGCGCTCCCGGGCCCTCCGCCCTTCAAACCTTGGCAAACCACTCCTGCTCCCCCGAGCTGTCCGGCCTCCCTCCCCGCCGGGCCCGCGTACCTCTCCGCCCCGGCGCGGCCCGAGCGCGCAGCGGCAGAGCAGAGCGGCGGC
>VWYP01010238.1:174082-333932 GCA_013400435.1 Pycnonotus jocosus
CTGTGCTCGGGAGCGGGGCCTGGCTGAGCAGTGGCCGCTTCCCAGGCACTGGGGCTGGGAACAGTGGCCCGAAAAGCTGCCAGGAGTCGTTGTGGTGAGGCAGCCAACAGGTTCTGAACAGGGTCCTCAGTACAAAAGGTGGTCCCAGTACAGTGGCTCCTAATCCACTGGAGGGGGTTCAGCAGAGGGCCATGAAAGCGATGAGGGGTGTGGGGAATCTCTTACGGGGAGAGACTGCGGGAGCTGGGCCTATTTAATCGGTAGAAGAGAAGACTGAGAGGGGATCTCATTAGTACATATAAATATCTCAAAGGTAGGTGTCAAGAGGATGGTGCCAGACTCTTTTCAGTGGTAGCCGCGGACAAGACAAGGAGCAGTGGCCACAAAGTAAAACACAAGAAATTTCACCTCAACATGAAGAACTTACTTTCATTGAGGGTGACAGAGCATTGACACAGTCCCAGAGAGGTCTTGGAATCTCCCTCTCTGGAGAAGTTCCAAACACATCTGGATGTGTTCCTGTCACCTGCTCTAGGTGACCCTGCCTTGGCAGAGGGTTGACCGGATGATCTCCAGAGGTCCCTTCCTACCTTAATTATGATGTGTCTGTGGTTTGCTGTGCTTCTGAGTAGAGGCCCTTGGTGTTTTATCCAGTCACAGCACTTCTGCTCACTGGTGTGAGTCTCCAGTGAGGAGTGCAGTAGCTCTTAGGATGGAGCTTTTATGTTCTTTCTTCCTCCTTATCTAGGCTTGTGTCTGTCAAGCCATCTTGAAATGTGTTGACATAGTTATCTTTTGCCCACGTGGAGAATACCTTACTTGCAGTGGGGATTAGAGTGAGTCACAAATGGTAGTTTGTGGTAGGATTACAGAAACACTAATAAACAGGAAGTACTATTGCAGGAAAAAAACCAAACAAAGCCCCCAAAACCAGGACCCCCCCCCAAGTACCAACAAACATCACACCAACTTACTTTACCAGAGGAATAAATTAATGTAAAACTTGGGAAAAAGTTTCCTGACAATATTATTGCATTAAATTAATTACTTTTGAAACATGATATGAGTGCAGGTCCATGGAATTGCCACTGCTTACTGATGTGGAGCCCCTTGTGATGTTCTCTGGTATTGTGGATATTTTGCAGCAGAGTAGAAGACTTCTGCTGAACACTCTGGCTATATTTTCCACTGAGAACTAAATTTCAGATGTGGCAGAAGGAAAAACAAGGAGTGCTGTTATGTCTTTTCTAGCTGACACACATGGACATACAAACACCATAGATTTTGTGCATTGGCTGTTGTAAAACCACACAGGAGTAAAAACCTGGAGCCTTTGGAAATCAGGACCCAGTTGTGTGCTGATTTCCTAGAAAGTAGGAAAGAAAGCTTGGTAGCTAGAAAGCCACATTTTTAGCATGTCTTTATACATGATTAAACCACAGTCTACTTTTGTTGCAGGCTCACAATGCAGCTGTCGATATCAGTTGATAACACTGAAATTCATATATGTGCTGATTTAATGCATAACAATAATATTTAGGATTTATATTTATAAATAAGATTGCCTTTAACATAAAATACCATATTGGTGGTTTATATTTTTATCAGTGTTCTAAACTGCTACTACATAGTTTTAGTGGGGTGGTATACATTTCCTTGGTGGAGATAGGGCCCTACACTGCTCTAGAAATGCCTGGCAGGGATTGGTACCCTTTTAACGTGATTTCTGTTGTTGCATGTCCATATGCATAGATGGAAGGGCACACAAACAGCAGTTTTTATCCCCTTACAGGCCATTCATTTAAGAGTGGGACACAATGATTTGTGAGGGTCCCTCCAGCTCTGAGGGGACCGATTCTATGTATAATAATAATAATAATTCTGTCTGATTAATTCACCAGACAATTTTTTGTTTCAGCTTGCTGCTGAAGTTTCCTATTCTTTCTGTGTTCTTGAGGTGCTTGGTTGCTCAAAATTCATGGTCATACAGATTGTTTAACCAATGAAAATAAACTAATAGTGGCATTAAAGAACTTTACCATACCTCAGCTTGTGCATAAGAATTCTGGAGACCAGGAAGACCTGTACAACAAAGCATTTGGAAATAGCCTCTAATAAAGAGCTCAGTGCCTGGAATCTCCCAGAGCTGTGTCCTAGAGCTGCTCAGTTTGCTGCATGTACATGCTAAATTTTTTTTTTTTTCTGTATGGACATGTTTTCCACAGGCTCCTTAAACCCCAGGGCTTCTGGTGCATCTGAATTTGTGAGATATCTTGCATTTTCTGTTATGTTGAAGGAAAGTGACCTGTCTGAAGTGAGAAATATTTTCATATAGGGTAACTGAAGTTACAGCTCTAGCAATAATCAGTGATGGCTTCCCTGAGCAGGCAAAGAAGAAAATTGCCCCTAACATGCTGTACTGTAACAGTGGTGTTGACATAAATCGGTAGTTAACATTATTCACATGCAGTGCTTGGTAACAGACAAACAAATGTGGCTGACATCACCAGGCAGAGTTAGATCCCCGTTAGTCAGCCCACATTCCTAACTCTCTATCAGCTCCTGCAAGGAAGAATTTTTGATAAATGAGAACTTGCTTGTATGACTACTACATCTTGATCAAAACACTAGGCAATAAAACTCCTTAAAAACACCGTTTTCTTCTCCTGATGTTTTGAGCTGTGATTTCTGTAGCAGTCTTTGTGGTCCAGGCACAGGCAGGAGGCTGTCACAGATGACCTTGCAAGCTGCAGTTCTAGCATGTGGCCCCTTTGAAAGGCTCTGTGTAGTTCTCTGGAGGGAAAATGAGTGTAATGTCAGTAGACTTGATAATCAGATATGGTCACATTCCTGCTGCCTCCTAGTGATCAGATTTTCCTGCATCCTCAAATATGCCTATAGAAATGGCAAAAAAAGATGATTCAATGAAAGGAAACTAACAGCCAGACCAGCTCCACTATTGTGCAGGGACTCATCCTGGTAACATGAAGTATAAGTATAATTTGAGCCCCAAGTGTGCATATCCACAGTGGGCAGCAGAGCCTCATACTCCTTAACAAGTGTGCGAGACCTCTTGGAGCCATGTTGTGTCTCTTCTGGTAGTTAATTTTGGAGAAACTCAAGCCTTTGTAGGATGGGGTTCTGTGTAATTGTGAAGCATAAATTCAGCGTAAAAATTCAATAATAGATATTTATGAATCAAGATCTTTTTTATAATTGCTCTCTTCCAGGTTTTCAAAGATGATCTGTGGCTTCAGAAAGAGATGGGATGCCTAGGAATGGCAGGTATGCAACTGTTGTGGGAGTCCCAGGATGCACAGGGCGTGGGTGCAAAGGTGAGCAGGGGCCTGGCACTGTGCCCTGGTGGCCTGCTGACATCAGTGGGACTCTCAATCTTGAACTACAGGGGAGTGTTTGCACAGAAATTAGGAACAAGGGTGCTTTAGGTTCCCTAAATGGTTCATCTAGAATGAAACCCTTGTGAGAAGGCCTCAGTTCATACCCCGCTCTGAATCATTTTCAGGAGGAGCCCTTTTTCACTATTAAACATAATGGTGTAGGAGAGCACCCTCTGATGTCCAGAGTTCCCAGGTTTGTGAAAAACCCAGATTACTTAAAGCTGATCAAGATGTTCATTTTCAGAAGCTAGTTAAACCCCTGTGCATTTACTGTCAGTGTTGCAATACCTATTCTTGAAGCTATTTTCATAGACCTCTGGAACTGCAATGGCTAACACACTTTGTCCTGGACCAAAGACTGATTGTTAAAGACTATTGGATGTAGTGGGTTAAAGACTGATAGATATAGTGGGTCTAGAGGTGCTGCTGGGATGCTGGTACTCTTCACAGCAGACATCAAGTATTCTAGTCAGTGATCTCAGGTACGGTGAACATCTCCAGTGGCAGTTGCCTAATCTCATCAAAACAAAGGTACCCCAAAACTTAGAGAAGTCACTTTGAGCTTGGAGTTGCTGCATCTGAGGGCTGACTGCCACAGGCTCTTTGTGTAAATTTGAGAAAAACCAACTCTTTTTTTCTGAGTCTCCAGTCTTTAATTTCTATGTATGTATTATAAATCGTCTTCCACTTCACCTGAGTGTGGTGGAGATGAGTGTATCCTGAAAGGTTAGGATGAGCTCATATAGCACATTAACAGGGCAGCACAGTGTGTTAAATAAACCTCTCCATCACCACAGTTCCCCAAGAGATGATTTCATGACATGCATTTGCCAAGAAATTACATGCTTTGAAGCAGTCATCGAGTGTGATACCTCTTATTTCTTTGCCCTGTGCTGTGGCTAATTCATAAATGAGTTTATTAATTTAAATATGAAAGCAAGTAATTCACATTTGCTGAGCTTGTTTTCTTCCAGTATTTATGCAATGTTGTCTTTGCTGTGTGCATCTGCTTTGTGATGGGTTGCAAATTATTCATGTACCATCCACTGAGAAAGGAAATGAGCGTGGTTTTATACTTAAGAAAAACCTTCTGGCTCTAAAAAAAAATAGTTGAGGATTTGACATGCAGTATATTTTTTTTAGTGATTAAAATGGTGTGGCCAGCAGTATGTGGGCAGTGGTGTCCCTTTGAACTGGACACTGGGGAGACTACACCTCAGATTTGTCTTCAGCCAGCCCCTCACAACAAGAAAGACATTGATATGCTGGAACGTGTCCAGAGCAAAGCAGCAAAGCTGATGAAGGGTCTGGAGAATGAGTCTTGTGAGGTGCAGCTGAGGAAGCTGAGGTTGATTAACCTGGAGAGGAACCTCTGGGGGGGACCATAGCACTTTCTATACTACCTGAAAGAAGATTGTAGTGAAGTGGAGGCCAGCCTCTTCTCTCAGGTAACAGGTGACAGGATGAGACAAAATGGCCTCAGGTTGTGCCAGAGGAGATTTAGTTAGGATATTAGGAAAAATGTCATCATGGGAAGGCTTACCAAGCGTTGGAAAAGACTGCCCAGGGAAACGGTTGAGTTGCCATACCATCCCTAGAGGTATTTAAAAGATGTGCGCTTCGAGACATGGTTTAGTGGTGAACTTCACAGTGATAGGTTTGCAACTGGACTTAATCTTAAGGGTCATTTCCAAACTCAAATGATTGTGATTCTGTGAAATTCTGGCATTTTGTTAGTAGGTAAACATATGCGTTAAATGAGGTGTTAAATGACAGCTACAAGCACTTAATTATATGCTTGATTTTATAACTGAAAACTGTCCCATTCTAGTAAACATCAATTTTTAATATATTTAAAACTTAAGGTTTTAGTGATTTTCCTAATCAGACTACTAGATTCTTTAGTTTTTACTGAAGAAGTTCTTGATGGAAGAGGTGGGAACTTCTGCATAAAACCTTTGTCATTGAGACTGGCAGTGTGCTGAAGTGTGAAATGGTTTGTGACAGCACACTGATCTCAGTGTTTCTGTTGGAAGCTTTTTCAAGTTGTTTCTGCATAAGATGAGAAAAGACAACCCAGAATATTCCTGTGACTGGGGAACACAGTGGGTTTTTGAGAGTTGTATTTGAGTCTGCTCTGATTTATTCAAAACAGACCTAGAAAGTAGATTTGTTTTTTCTTGTTGATGCCCATAGTTTCTTTGACATTGTAACAAGAAAAGCTAATGGCAACATTCAAAACTGAATAGCCTAAATTGCTACCTTTGCCTGTTCATTGTTGTGTGTAATTGAAAGGACTTCAAATTGGATCTTGTACCCTGGATGGTTTTCAAGACAGGGAGTAATTTAGAACAACAACAACAAAAATATAGCAAGTGAGTATTTTTAACTCCTTTCTTCCCCACTGAAATAAAGAAAGATTGTTCAAAGCTTTGCTGATAAATTTGTGGTGGGTAAGCAAGTGAGACTCTGGAATCTGAATTTAAATATTCAGCCCTTGAGAGCCATAAATTAGAATTAATGTCTTAGTTAAATTGCTTTTTTTTTTGCTCTCATTTTTAATTCTGAACTTGAAATTTCACAAACATGTCAGTGTCTTTGCTTTCCTGCTGTAATTCAGCATTCTACTGCTTAGAATGGGCTGTAAAGATATGGGAACCTTAAAGACATACAGGAGTTTTTGATGTAAACCTATTGTAAGACTATTTTAATTTTCTGTTATCCTATTTAATTGCTAAAGCCAAGTCTAACCTTCACCTTAACTTCTATCATGATGTTGTGTGTGCTGTTCTAATGGTGGGCTGTCAATGCCATTGACACGTTCAGGACTCAGCCCCCTGAGTCCAGTGGTCAAGGCTTGTGCTGTGCCAGGGCCGTGTCCATACACAGAACTAATGTCAAAGCACAGGACAGTGTGCTGACCGTGGTCAGAGCACAGTTTCTTTTCTTAGAATGCCCATCCTTCTACCCCCAGTCTGCATGAATACAGACCCCCTGCCACCATACTCTTTACATGGCAGGTGCCTTTTGTACCAGGCTGGATCCTCAGTATTTGCACTCCCTGAGCAGCAAGTGAATGCAGTGAGAGCAGGCAGTGGGAAGCTCTCTTTCCTAAACATATTGCCTGTGCCTTGAGTGTGGCAGCTGGAAGTCCAGAAGAACAATATGTCACCACCCAAAGCAATAGTGCACATAGCTGGAGTGGCAAGTAACTACCTAGGAAGAACAGCAAAGAAAATTGAATGTTAAGTAGCAGAGACTGCTCTGATCAGCTGCATTTGTCATTTTGTATGGTGGAATGGGCATATGGGGGACTGAGTGAATACTACAGCAATGTGAGAGGTAAAATGTTACACCAATATTTCAGCTGTTGCAGCTATATTAATATTTATTTTTATGTTTTCATTTTGAAATTCAATACAAAGTCTACCTACCAGCACTGGTAATTAGCTAGGAATATGCAGTTTGAGACAGGGTTCTGGCATATCTGTTTATATTGGATTTATGTAGAATTAAATAAAATTTTAAACATTTTACTAATGTACTAATTAAAAGTAAGATAAAATATTTAGCAGCTTGATAATACCTTGTAAAAGTGGGGAGTTTTTAATTAAAAAAAAATTTCTTAAAGATTGTGATATTGTCTCACATCTCAAAGTGAAATTACTGTCTTTCTTTGATGAACAGTTTGATTTGGCATCTTTGGAGATATTTACAGGAAAGCCCCAGATTAAGCCCCATGCTCTGCTAGTTTGCTTGCTGGGAAGTGTTTTGGCCTGAGGCACTGTAGTCCGGGAATGCCTGGTGGCAGCCTGGCAAGCCCAGCTGAGAGGGGGCTGCTTGGGCTGTGTGGAAAGCTGAAACTGTTCCCCTGTGTTGCAGAGATTTTCTTCCAAAAAGAAGTGGGAATCTTTTATATTTAGAAACCAATGAAAATGATGACCATACAGCCTGATAATGGCTCTTCTGAAAACAGCCAGAAAAATGGAAAAGATTGAAGCTGTAGGAAGAAAAGAGTGGAAGGAACAAGGAGACCTCAGAGTCACTGTCAGAGCTGGGATGCATCTCTGAAGGGGCACTGGTGATGGCACCATGGAAACAAATTGCCTTTCTGAGCAGCATCCAAAAGAAAGCTCTATGCTTCTCAGGGAAAGGTTTCAGCAGTCAAGTGTTAGTATTTTCCAAGGTCAGATGAATCTATTTGTTAAAAAAAAAAACTATTTCAGAACAGAGATCTAGAATATATGTGAAAACGACAGAATGTATTGTGCCTGTACCATCCTTTCTCAGATATTTAGAGTCCAGCTTTTCAAGCACCCAGCAGACATCTACAATCCTACATCTACAATAGGAACTTACCTGAAAAGAGACAGCAGGTAAATTGTTAAATACAATTATGTTGGCTGATGTAGAGTATGCAGCAAGTTACGTGGAAAAAGCAATTAAGTTCTTGTAGATTAGTTGTTCCAGTGACAGTTAAATATGTGTGGATCAGAAAAAAGTTATTTTATTTAACTGACAGTCTGTACTAGAAACAAGAATGCTACAGAAAAGTGCAGCTTTACTGGCAGTGAATCCAGGATATTATAGAACAGCCTATATTGTTGAAAATCAATGGGAAGAAAGAGAAGAATTCTGGAGAAAGACAGTGGCACAGGTTGCTATATGGATATGCATCATTCTGGTTGAATCTGTTTAAGCAAAACCTTCCACTGAGTACTGGGAAAATATAAGTGGATTTGCAGAAACATCCTTGCCATCATCATCGATGTTGAGGCTGCTTATCAATTTCAACTACTGATGATGGAGCAGCCAAATAACATGCCTGAACACTTCTGCTGGGAGTTGGGCACATTATTTTGGGATTGTAAGTGATGACAAAGCACAGCTTGAAAACAGACTCATCTGTGTAATTATTAATCCAGAGATTCATTCAGAGTCAGGGAACATGATCAGTTAATTAAATTGGTTACTTGATACTCTCTAGAGGGGGAGTATCAGGCTTTGCTGTCACATGTAGAGTGCGGTTGGGTGTGCTCATGGAGATGTTACACTACACAGGACACAAGATGAAAAATACTCCATGAAGCAATTACACACTTGTTGGCTGACTGCCCTCATCCAGAATTCAGAAGGAAATGGTCTACTGAGCAAGAAGCACTTTAAAGGTAGTAGCTGCTCAACAGTTCATACATTTTGTCATTTTGACTTCTGATTCTTACAAAGCCCTACAAAGAATCTCATTCAGGGTTTCTGTTTACTGTGAAGGAAAGTGCATTTCCTGTAGTCAGGGCAAGAAAACAAAAAGGGGAATTGGTGCCCCACCTTCATAGGAATGGGGTGACAATTGCATTAATGTATGAGAGACACAACATATATAAAATTAATCTTTTTCAGTGTATGAAATACACTGTATACAAAACTGTATACAATACAGTGTATACAAAACTGCAAAGAGACTTGATTCAGTAGTTAGAAACAGGTTTAGAGCCATTGAAGGTGGGAAAGTGTATTTGGATCTGCTGGGGAGTGCCATGGCTAGGTGAGCTTGGATTGGTGTTTAGCAGGTTTGTATTGCACTGAAAATTCGGCACTGGTTTCATTCTGAGTGATTTGGATCATTGCTTAGTCTTGAAATAGAAATAACAGTCGTGGATGACTGTCTTGAAAAAATTCCAGCCCTGAAGATATGCGGATATTGGTTATAATGATACGTGTTCCTCTTCTCACTGAGTTTGCCATGTTGTTTTTACAGTCCCAAAATTAGTCCGAGTCTGTCACATTGTTTAACAGTGGTTTAAATATTTAACTAAAACTTAGAGAAGTGAACTAAAACTGGTCATAAAATATAGACACTAGCTTTCCCTGGCCCATATATCCACAATTTTGTCAAGTATAAACCACTCCCTTCCAAATAAATGTGGGAAGATGGGGAAGCTCGCCAAGTGCATGCCCACCTGGGTTTTGTAAGCAATAGAATTGCATCTCATTCATTATGTTAACAGAATTATTTTCAGTGATTTGTGTGCATTAATGCTTTTAAGGGTCCGGTTCTGAATCCTCTGTTCATGCTTTTATATTTCCAACTAATTGTATTTCCCTATATTGTTCATCTTACAAAGCAGTGACTTTTCAAAAAAATTGCTCCTCATATTAATGAGATTTTAGTGTCTTTAGCTTTTCATGTTTTATTAATATGTAATAGGCTTTTTCATAGAAAAGTCATTTCACAAAATTACTTGCCTTTTTAATGGGAGTTTTTGTTCATATTAATGTATATTGCTGAAAATTATTGGTTTAAAAATAAGTAATAAATGAGAATAATATTAAGTAAAAAATGAAATAAGTAGCTTCTTTGAGCATAGACAACCAGCTATCATTTTAAATTTTCATAACAGTTTTCTCTTAATTCAGCAGCTCTACCTTTTGGCAATTTAACATATTAAATGCTTTCTTTTTGGTATAAGCTTCTTTTATTAGTGTCATAGGTGCTTTTACTTCTGTAGTTCAAAGTGGTATGATTTCAAAACTATGCCTGTTACTTTGTGTAATATCACTGACTAATCTGAAATAAAAATTTTAAGAGTATAATACGTCAGGATTATTGCTCATTACTAATTTTATGAGCATTTGATTTGATGGCACTTCAGCAGAAATGTAACTGAGACCCATCCTCAACTGAGAAGTATTTTAGTTCTGAATATGTATTGGCGAGGTCAGTGCTTAATTGGAAGACTGTATTTTTGAAGCAGAAAACCTTTAGCACTGATGGATTATTTGAATCCATCAGTGTTTGAATTTTGAAGCAGAAAATCTTTAGCACCTCACATTGTGGATTGTTTGAATTCTTTATGCTTTATTGAAAGTTTCTTTGTGTTGCAAATATTAACAGTTGCCTTATGGCTTAAACCTTTTAATTCGTGCATGAAATGCTTTACATTTAAATGACAAGAAGTTTTCTGTGGGGTATATGGGAGTTCTTGGGGAGGAACAGTTTTGTTCTGACTCCTGCTGGGTTTTGTAGGACAAATCCCATCTCTATTCCCTGGCTGGCCTCAATCTCTGTTGCCTGTCATGATTTTGAGTGCCTTGACAGAGAGTATCTCTCTGTGCGTGCACACAGAGCCCTGGGGCCATGAGCCCCGTCCCTGGCTGGACTGTGCACCAAGTGGCTGCCGTGCAGGACCCAGCCTTAGCTCTAATGCGGGATGTTGCCTTGGTTTCCAGCAGTGTCCTTACCTGTGGTCATTCAGGCAAGCAAAGCCCATCACCAGCTCTTGACCTCTGCAGCCTCGGACAACCAGTGGAGCCATTCGCTGTTTGCCTTGATACCCTCATGGACAAAGAAGGTGTTGTTCAAACGAGAGTCTGACAGCAGCCACCTTCTGGTCAGTAAAAGATGGTTTGCCACTTTCAGTGTTTGTAAGGATTGTAGCAACTCTGTAAAAACCAAATGTTGAGAGTTTATTATACAGTTAATACGTTTCTAGTCCTGTCTCAGATGATTGTGTTCATTTTGACATGTCTTCAGCAACACCAACTAGTTTTGGGACTTCCAAAGAGTTACTGTGACAGCTGTGATTGCTGTGTAAATTCTGATAGACACTTAGTAATTAAAAGAATCTGTATAGTCTGATGTAGTCTGATGAACTTTGTGCAGTTTGGGTTTTTTGTGAATTGTGATAGTCGAAAGATGAATATATCAATTAAGATTTTAATAATTACTTGTGGGAATAGGTAGTTTTTCCACGTTTGGACTAGAAAAAAACTAACTGTTAGGATAATAAAACTCCAAAATTTGAAGGCAAATTACCTCTAAATTTTTAAAATAATTTCTTTATTTATATAATTTAACTTGTTGCTGAAGTTTGTAAATTATATTTTCATAACACTATGTAGATTTTTCCCCTTCCTCCATAGCGTGAAGATGTGTCCAATATATCAGTGTCTTCTGAATTCGGAATAACCCTTCAGAAATGTGGTGTGGTAAGTTTTCTTACATTTGTCTTGTTCATTTGGTAGAAAGTTTGTACCCAAATGACCTTTAAAATTGGGCCCATGGTGAGTTTTTGGGAGTATGTGCATTTTGATGTTACAATGGTCCCACTCTCTGAGAGGCACAGGTTGCAATGCTGATTCAAAGCAGAAGTCAGTGAAATCTCTCAGGCTTCAGGGCATTTTGGATTGTGGTTGAAGTAAAAACCTGACTATGAATTTCTAAAACTGTGAATGGGCAAATCGCAGTGAACTCCGGAGTAATCAGCCAAGAGTCTGGGTAGAGATAGAGACGAATTTTACAAGATGAGAGAAACCTTCTGAGATACTCCCCTGGTCCAGCCGTGGATGCCCTACTTTGGTCAAGTGAGGACTTTTTTTGAAGAATGAGGCACTGACCTCTGTGTTGCTGATTGTGTGTTTGGGCATCCTAACACACAACCACAGAGAAGCCATTTAGTCATAGTCTGCATATTCAGTGGGACTGAACAGCACAGTATTTAATGAAAAAAGGTTTCACTTGACTTGTGTAAATGCTTATGAGGAGCAAAGACCTCCCTATTGTAAGAAATCTTTTAACCTCCCATTTTATTTTTAATAGACTTACTTTTTCTTTATTTATTTTTTCTCTTTTTTATTTTCCTTTTCTTTGCACTGGATGAAGCAGGTATGAATTTTTATAGTTAGAGTCAATTCATCCTAGCTGTCTCCTGGAGAGAGAGAACACATCCAACTGTAGGATCAGTCTGAATTCAGCCACTGAAATGATGCCTGTGAGGGTACAAGATTCAGTAACCAGTACAGAAGAGGTGACATTATAACCTTCACCACATCATCTGTGTAGAGAAGAATGAATAAGCATCACATCTCATGGTGCTAATTACCTGCAATGTTGTTATTGAAATGGCAGCATGTCATGATTAATGAGGCTGAATAGTGAGCATTTCAGACATAAGAAGTAGTAACAGAATCCTCTGCTTTTTTTCTGTGGATTCCCAATTGTTATACCAGAGAGCCTCTCAGAAACAGACTTTGAAACAGTCCCATGTTGTTTTTTCTGCTGTTTACAACACAGCTTCACTCAGGCTCATTAAAAGCTGCAAAATAACTACTGTAGAAGATTAAAGGTAATCTGTTGTAGATGCTGGCTTTACCAGAAAATACTTTTGTAGTGCTATTAGTTGCAAATTACTGAAAACTGTACAATTATATGTGATTGTCTTCCACCTGCAAATGCAGTTCACATTTAATTTTCCTTGGCTTACCTTGTCTTCTGCTTCAGTCCTATTTCGAGTGAACAAATGCTTTCATGCTAAGAGACAGACTGGCCATATGCTGCTCTTTAGATGTTTTAAATAAGTGCATTTTGCACAGTTTCCTCCTTCTGCAATGAGTTGCTCCTCAGAGCATAGAGGTGTCGTATGTTTGCTTCTTGAATACGTCAGGATTTTTCCAACATCTTAACATAGAAATAACCTTATTGAAACTGAGGTGTTTAAATTTTACCAGTGCTTCTAGCACCCACTGTCTTCCTTCTTTTCAGAAATGTGTTTCTTTAAGAGCTTCATTCCATAGTATGACGTGACCTTTTCTCTAACAGTACTTCACAGTGACAATAATCCATAGCAGAGCTGAAATAAATCTTTAAATTTAATTGCTTGTCTTCTAACACTTTTACCTGTCTTATTTCCTAATCTCCTAAGTATTCATGCACTGGAGATTATCAGTTATTCTGTAATTTTTTTTTCTCTCTCCTTTCTTGTTTTTAGTTGTTCTGACTTATTCCTAGCAAGGATCCTCCATTCCTTTCAATTTCCCTGGCAATTCCTTCGTCCTCTCTTTTCTGCTGCCGTGTCCATGCTCTTGCTGTGGTTCTTTCATGCCACTCTCTCAGGTACTTGAAGTGAGGTCACTTGTGGGGGGTCGTGACACACGTGGGGCACTTCAGCAGCAGAGAGAAAATAGAGTAGGTGCTTATGCACCATCAGTGGCTGCCATTGGGTTTGGTTCCTGTAGATGCCTGGCAGCCTAACCATCTGCTCCAAAAGCAATAAAAAAACCTCTTCAGGCAAATTAGAGGAGCAACTTAAAGAAGATAACCAGTGGTCACTGGTCACAGTGGCAGCACTGCATGGAGTTCTTTCTGGGAGCAGTCAAACCATACCTGTTGATTGATTCTCATCTGCTGATTTCAGGGGGAAAAAAAGTCCAAATGCTTTCAACTCCATTGCAATTGAGTTTAAGCCTGATTGCCAGTCAAAAATAAGGAATGAAAAACATGGATTTAATATTAATGAGAAGTGTAGGAGAGAGAGATTGAGAATGAGAAGTTGAGACTTCTTTCCTGTTTTGTTTTGGTTTTGCTTTTTAAAGCAAGTATCTAGCCTTTGTGATTGCACATGAAATGTTGAAAGGCATCTTGACTGCATCATGCCAGTTCAGAAACCAGGAGGGAGAAAATCTGGCCAAAATACAGGACATTTTTAATACTTGATGATTTTAACTCTCAGAAGTTAGCGCATAACTCATGATATACAAGCATATGAAACTGGTAGAGGTTTCCTCAGAAATACAACTAAGCCTATTTTTATACATGCATTAATACATACATTTTTATACATTGTTTGCAGCTTCTAGTACAGTAAACAGTTGGGAACTTAGTCACTTAAATAGAGAAATGTAGACTAAGCTGTCATAATTTCATTAAGCTGTTTCTTCTCCTTGATTCATGTAATTCTAAAACTGTAACTTGGTTCTATGCTGACTTAGTATGAAATGCAGAGATTAGTGCACAATGAGACTATAGCTACATGTATAGAACCCTGTGGCTACCATGAACTCTGGTGTGATTTCTGAAGTCTATCACAGTTCATATTTTCAGAACTCATTTTTTGTGGAAACTGCTTTATTATTTTATATTTGCTGGTGTCCAGATACAGTGTAGATTTTTCCTTAAAAGGAAGATCTAAAAAGAGAAAGATTCAGCCTGAATCATAATTCTATCAGTTAAGGGACTATTAATTTAGTGTCATTATTTGAAACCTCGTATAGATCACCATATTATTATAGATCCTATAAAGATTTAGACAATTCTGGTTTACTATGAGTTACAGAGAAAGGCAGTTTGGAAGGTGAGAGGTCAGTAAGCAACTCTGTGCTCAGAGTAATTTCATTTAGAGGGTATAATTGCTTGATAAGACTTAAGGGCTTAATGGAATAAATAAATAAAATCACATGAGTGCATGTTGCTAGAGATTGGTGATTAGTGTGTGACCTTCACCACTAATTGGAAGCAGAGCCATGAACTCCCAAGTTCACTAGTGGCTCCATCTGCACTTGTGTGGGAAGGGCAAGTTGAGACAGCTGTTGTCCTTCAGAGAAAGGAGTTGCTATGAAAAAAAGGAGAATAGAGACCAAAACTGCATGGAAAGAATTACTTTGCAGTGAGGCAGCTTGCAAAAGAAACATCCGTGTGGTACAAAGGTACAAATTTAGGAATTTTCCAAACTCTGGTTATAAAGTTATGATCCAGTTTTGTGTTGTAAGCAGTATCAGGGGGATATTCAGAATTTGATTATGCTTCTGGTTCTTTATGAGCTGGGTTTCCACCTTGTGGTTTTCTGCCACTGTCTCCAAGCAACAGTTTGACATACCAAAGATTAAAATCTCACTGAGAGAGTGAGATCAAACTTGAGTGTAGTTTCATTTACAGATCACTCAGAATACCTTCAGAAAATAAGTCTACACATATAATGAAGTTTTATTTGTAATCAAGGCTATGAATTTTTCTGTTAAGATGCACATACAGGTGTCTTGCACCATTAATACTAATTTTTCTTTTTTCAGGTGGATGTTGAACATGACCCTCAAACTGCATACATTACACTTGTGATTAATAACACCAACACATTGCTCTCAACAAACATCACAGATCTTATCCTCTTGGACAACATCACTGGTCTACATGTTCAAATAAACAGTGGGAATAAGACCACAGATGGTATACAGATTTACAAGAAAAGTTTCTTGCAAGGTAACAAAATCTGCACTAAAATACCCCTGATGACACGTGTCAAAGTGCATCTGTTAAAATCACAGTATTTAATTAATTAATTATAGTAGTGTAAAATATTTGATTATCTGTTAATACAGGTGAAAAAGTCTGGAAAAGGTTTTAGGTGGCAGTTTCCAATTCTGTTTTGACTCCCACCTTTGAACTGCTTCCAATCTTCCAGGCACAGAACTGAGCCTCCTGTACTTGGTAAAAGCCATCAGAAATGAGAGACAGTGTTTCACAACTGTATTTGTTCATTTTGGGTATTTTTAAAAACTTCTACAAAAGGCATTTTAATCTTATTTTAAGCCTTTAGCCAAGTGTAGCAGCTCAGCTAGCTGAGGTATTCAGGTGCATTGGAATTGCAAAAGGCCATGCAAACAGGGACAATGATTCATCAGAAATAAGGCAGCTCTTCTCAGTGTCTGTTCTCTTCAAACTGAACAAATTATAAAGTCAAAGCAAGTAATAGAGAAATAAATCTCTTCCAGTTGTGAAGTCAGTTTGTTCCTTTTTTAATTGGTAGCAGTTCAATCAGTGCACACGCATTAAATTTTATCTTGATTTCTTCTCCTTTTTCGTAATCACAAGCATGTTGAAAATTAGCAGCTTGCTTTTGGGAGTCACAGTATTTCTCCAGGTGCTTCAGAAGTGTTCACTAATTCCTGTTTATGATTGAAGTATCTCTGGTTATGATAGTTTTATGGTGAGAGATTTCTACATAGAAAAGGGAAATAGAGTTGGGGCTGCTGTCTGATTGCAACTGAATAGCCAAACTCCATTTCTGATAACAGCAGTGTGAGCAGTGCTACTGATTGCAGGACTGGTCTTTATAGAAATGTCAAGGAATTGCTGGCTTTCCACAGAGGTTTTCTGGAAACAGTTATCCCTGAGAAAAAGTAGAAAAATAGTTTGCATATCTGATCTAGTAAGCCAAGTTGGAGCTGCTATGTAATTTATTTATAGTTACTGAATCTGGAGTTGAAGCTAGCTTTTCTAGACAAATCAGCATGAAAAATACTGAAGTGGGAGAAAATCCAGCAGACCAGATTTCTACATAATTTGAGGTTTGGTCATTATTATATTAATCCTGAAGTCAGCTCATACCTTGCCACTGGGGCTGGACAGAAAGGTTCTATCTACACTGTCCTATGTACTGTCATGCTCAAGGTTGGCCATAATAATTTTTCCTTACTTCAGTGCATTGTGAATCAAAATTCACCTATAATCTGTCAGATTTCTCTTTGGTTTCAACAAGAGGAGAATCAACAAGTTAGTGGTTAAAATGTAGGCAGTCCATGTTATAATAAAAGATATTTTAAAATAATTTCACGTAAAGTTTCGGTATCAAAAAAATAATGCTTTTGGGTAGGTTGGGGCATCATTTAATGCAGTTTTGAGATCCTGGGCTGAATTTGCTTGAATTCTTAGAGGCAGCAGATAGGAAGGATGTTGCTGAGCTCAAGTGGCCATGAACTGTCTACTCTGGATGTGTGGCAGTCAGAAAGGAAAAGCTCCAGTGCTGTCCTAAGCTTTCCCCGGAGATCTTTGAAAAATTTTTATGGAACAGAGCAAATATATCCATATCCCTGTTTTAATAGGTGGAGAACACTTTGCAGTCAACTACTCTGCACTTCTTGATGCAGAAGAAACATGGCATGGCAGGGTCTTGACACTGCCTGCGAAGCTAACTTTTAGGAGTTCATCCCAGGTATTTTTTTCACAATTTTATTCTGCTCTTCACAATTTTTGTAAAAAAAACAGTCTCCAAGGTGATTCTTGCCTGCCTAAACAATGAGGCCATCATGTAATGAAATGAAACTCTTGGGCTCTCTGACAGTTTAACATGAATTTATAAATGCATGAATTATTCTTCATAGCTTAAGAAGTGGTAGACCTCCTTAAGTATTTTTGTGTGTTGTCTTGTAGCCTTTCTTTATACTTTTCATATTTGTCTCCAGTTTATTGATCTGTCCTGGAAATAAGTGTATTCCTGAAGTCTGAGATTGAAAGTTTTGCCATTTTTAATAATAAAATAATTTCTTTTAACTGAAAAACAAGTTGCAGCAAAGGAAGGCCTCATTGCTCACAAGAAAGACACCTTTTAGTATAAGAGTTTTCTGGGTCTGAAAGATTTTTCAGAGAAGCTAAGAAATCTCTATCCTTGCTTCTGTTGCATCAGGCTCTGAAACAACTGGTCTAATGCTGGAATTAGCCTGGCTTTGTGTAGGAGACAGGACAAGTAGTTTCTGCCAAAGTAAATTTTTTCAGTTCTAAAATATGGCTTAATGGTTTTTCTGTTGTTTTCATAATTACATGTAATTATAACCTGCAGATGTATTTTCATTTCAATTGCCTTTCTCCTTGGTTTTGGAGGAAAAAATATTCCATTTGTATGGGAGTGGTACTAAAGTGGTGGAGAGGAAAACTTAAAAAACAGGGCATGGTAGAAGTAGAGCTTTATGTGCTGACTGTGCCTCCTCTTCTGTGCATTCTCAGTCAACCCAGATTTTATAGGCAAAGAAAAATGTAAAGCTTTGTGCATTGGCATATGGAGAGTGTATCCCACGGAACGGCTGCTTCCATGTCTTTTAGTGTTACCCCTAAGTACACTGCATTTTCCTATCAGACTTATTTTATCTTTAAGCTTTATGAGAAGTATAGCTAATCTTCTAAGGAGAGGCCTTCCTAGAGACTCTAGGCTGTTTGCCAGTGGATTCTGCCTTTTTTTAAAATGCAGGTAATGTTTTGTATCTCTCTCAGAATAAAACACATCTGGTATCATTGACAGCATCATTTACCATAACGGAAGAAGAGAAGACCAAGGTAAATTCTATGATTTGGTATTACATTGACTCTCTTGCTTATACTTCTGAACACTCTAAAGTAAATTCTGAGAGCTAAGGATGTACTTGTGTACTCATGTCTCATCACTCAGCTATTGGCTAGTAATCATACACAAGTTCTGCCTTCTCAAATTGTAATAAGGAAACACGACTCAACATAAGCGGTCTTTTTTTTTTTGTTGTTTTTTTGGGGGGGTTTTTTTTGGGGTTTTTTTTTTGTCTTAAACCAGCAATATTTAGTATGGAAAATCTAAAAATGCCATTATGCTCCTTGCCATGTTCTTTCGTTTGAAGAATCGTCCAGGCACAGGAGACTGTGACGAGGGTTATGCTCACCTGCTGCTGTGTCTAACCACCATGAGAAAGGTTTTTGTTTTTCTAAAAGGGTAGAGATATCCTCCACCCATTGAGGAAAGGTTTCTGTATGATGCTGATACTCAAGCCTGAGAAATAAAACTGCAAAAAGAGTGGCACAATTTATGTTTTCTTTAATTTTTTAACTAGTCATTCTTCCAATGTGACTTTCTGTTCTTGGCTTCTGAAGATTCTGGAAAGTTGTTTTAACAGGCCAAATAAACCTTCAGAATCACACTGATTGCAGCAGTATTATGCTTTCTAGATAATTTTTTAAATTAAAAAACTCTCTACTTCATCCATCAGTTTCATTGCTGGAGTAATCCCTTCACCAAACTTGTTTTTCTCCCCCAGCCTCTCATTAACTTGACAGGCTGCTGTAGCAAGAGGTCGTTTTTGAACAAGCTGTTGCTTCATTGGCAAGAGTACTGGGATTATTTGTGTTCAGGCAGAAGCAAACAGTTCATTTCTCCATTGAACATTTTTTGCCGAGGCTGTGCTTGTGACTAGGGCTTGCCTGAATAGGTCCTGAGGAGTAGACCACTCATTCCTTCCATGGACCTGTCCCCTGAGTTTCTCTTTGCCTTTAGAATAAGTAATCTGTTTGGAGATTGGGCACAGGGCCCTCTTGTTCCAGTATTCTCCTCTGCTGGGGATCTCTGCCTTCTCAGCCTTTTTTATTGTAATAAATACATGCCCAGCATGACGTGGCTTTCTCGTAATTGAAGATCAAGTTCCCATTCTGTTAAAATTAAAGCCATGATTAAATATGATATGAAATAAAACTATACATAAACTAGAGAACTGATTGTCCCTGGATAAATATTACTATGTCTAGTACTATTTAAAAGGATTGGACATTTGTATAGCTAAGAATTACAAATGGACTTGCCATAAATCTGTTTTTTGTAAACCATGAAGTAGCTGACTGGGTTAGAAAAATAACTTCATGAATGTTTTTTGTAAAATTCAGTGTGAATTGATTTGCAGCAGTTGCTGATGTCTTAAGCCAAAATTGGTCTCAACTGACCATGAAAATTACTGCAATGTGTTATTGTACATAAACCCTTTTTAGTGCTTATTATTTTTTCCAGTTTGAACTTGATAGTTAGACCTCAAAAGTTCTCATGAACTATTTCATAGGTAGGTAAAATTATCTCAGCTGCATTTGAACTTAGTAAATGAACAGGCTTTGTAACTAAAATGTGTGGTAAAGATGTGTAGAAAATACCACAAAATTTTGAAAAATAAAGCTTAGAAATTATTCAACACATCATGTTTCACATGCATAATATTTGACTTTGGGCTGTGGCCAAACATAAGGTGTTTTGGAATGGAACTAGTTTGTGCAAGGAAATTAGGATTAGCTGGAAAAGGTGTGATGTATTTTATTTCATTCATATTGTCAGCTGTCATAAATGTTCTCCAGCTCAGATTTATTTATTTATTTATTTATTAAAAATAATTATTTAAGCCTGTTCATGGATATGTTAAAGCCAATGCACATATGTGACTAAGTGGACAGTAGATGTTGACTTTGAGAATGACAAGTGAAGAATTAATTACACAGTCATGGCAGTGTCATGCTATGTTGGTCCCATCAGCTTTCACATGACTTGCTTGAACACTTAGATACTATGCTGTTCCTTAAAGTTTTACAAATGCTGGGGATTTCTCTTCTGTGCCACTGGAAGAATGTGCTTGGTTGCCTCAAACAAGGTAATTTTGTGGGTTATAAAAAAATAATGGGTGTTGCTGAGTGTCCGTGCCAGAGGTCATTCCACAGTACTTCAGGGTGTGTGAGTACTTTGTGCCTCTGCCCTTGGCTGGAGGGGTGTGATGCTGTATGGGACACTGGTGAAAAGGGAAGTTCTCTCATCTAAGTGTGTTGCATGGAAGAATCGATAATAATTCTTTTACACTGATTTTTATGAGGCTTGCTTCTCTCAGCATCATGCAAAGCACTGGGAGCAAATCAGTTCTTGAAAGAAATGTGGGCCTGTAATGCCTCTTCCAACTGTGGGGATGGTTTTAGAGGTTAGCTTAAGGAATGGCTTTTGAGGCCTGCTGATGTGTCCATGGTTTGAAGGTTGATCTGCAGGGTTAATACTGGTCTTGACTTGAGCCAGGGCTCTGGCACCTCCCCTGCACCGTCCACTGTGGTGCTTTCAGATGGCATTAAGAGCACACCAGAACCTGCTGTGTTCTGCTTGGACTGACAGCCTCCCCAATGACATTGACTGGCCTTCCAGAGCCCATTTTGTTTTGTGATAAAAGCACAGACAAAACTGCCTGCCTTCTTGCAGACCGACTGTCCCACCATGGGTCTCACTTTTTACTTAGAAAATACAGTCATTCTGGTAGCCAGTGCTTTTTCTTCACCAAAACTTAAGCAGCTTCTTCTGAGTTTCACTGAATCCATAGCCTCACCAGATACTTGCTTTCCCCAGAAGCCTGTAGAGATCCTTAAATTTCACAGAGTGCATGGAAATTAGACAAATGCAAGTGGGTTCAGACAAAATGATGAAGTGCCTTCAAAGCAGCTTTTTTTTTCCCTGAGTATTATCTATGGCATCTCCTGTTTCCTGAAAGTGGAGGGATCTCAGTCACAGTCCTGATGTGACAGAGATGTTAAATTGCAATAAATTATTTTCATATTGTGGGCCATGTTTGAATATTGTTTCCTATGCAGAATTACCATTGGCTATATGGAATGCTGTCAGGTTTCTGCTCCAAGAAAAAAAACAAACCCAGCTTGCAAGCAGCATGTTAATTATTTACAGTTCCTAGCCCCAGCAGACTGATCAGTTTGTGGTGAAACATTATACTAATAGCTGTGCTATGTTTTTCATTGAAAGATCTCATAGAACTAAACAAACACTGAATTAACTTTTGCTACATAGAGAATGAAGTAAAAAATTAATTTTTAATGCAATTCAATTTATAGATTAAGTTAAGAGCTAAAGTGAAAGGTCTACAAAGTTATCATCTGGCTAATGGCTCCAGTGCTCCTGCCAGCCTTTTCTGACTCAGGCTAATGCAGAAGCTACAAAGTTGCACATAGATTAGGTGGGTGTCAGTTGCATGTTTATTCTGAACTCATATTGGTACTTTCTCCCTATGGTGTTTACTCAGTTTCATTGAATCAAGAAATGGCCATTAATTAAAGTAGCCAACATGTGACTGACTTTCCAGAGCCTACAAGGAGCATCAAATACCAGCAATTTCAATGAGACTTCTTAGAAGAGTGGCAACTTTGGAAAATAGGCAATTAAGTATAGGGCACCCAAAAATCACAAAAAAAAATCAGTCTATGGAGTTCTCTTGCTTGAATTACACAGGAATTTGGACAAGGTGAACATAGCAAACTCTGCTGACTTGGAAATCTATTGAAAATACACATTTGTTTGAAAATATTCATCAGGATGTAGTAATGACATAATGCTGAGAAATCCTGAAGTTGTGTGAAGCCATTTAAAAATAATTTACCGTTTGCTTACAGTTACAGTCTTTGAATTACAGTTATGATCTGATCTTTATATATTTAAAATACATTTTAATTAAATTATTTTTAATTTCAGATTTTATACAGCCATGCCATCAGTGCTTCAGGGTTCTTCATTGCTTTTTTCATTTCCCTTGTGTTGACTTCTGCTGTCTTTTTCATTATTTACCGAACCCAAATATTAAAATGGAATTTCTGTAGTAAAAACCAGGTGAGTGGTACTGTCTGTCAGGGTAGGTTATTTAATTTTTTTTCCACTGATCATATGTGGTGATATAACTTGCTAACTAAGATTGTCTGAAGAGTTTTTGAAGATCAATAAAAAGCCACCAGGTGATGGATTTGGCTCACAGGTAATGTAATCTCTACAGCCTCTAAACTTTAGTGCAATCAGATTTAGAGGTAAGAGTGATACCCTGATCAAAGAAACTGCTGTCAGTACCTGGATGTTGACTCTACATCAGAGGGGGATTACCTTTTGCCTGTTCATTTCTTTCCATATTCCTCTCTTCCTCCTGTCCATCCCTCAGAATTAGAAGCAGGATGTCTCTGGATTATAATAAGTTGCCAAGGGAGTAGATAACTTACCTTCAACACAGCAACTTGGGTGCAAATTTCTTTTCTGATTATTAGGAATAGGGAATTGAATTTTGGTCTTAGTTTCTTCAGTGTGCAATAATATTTTCAGTGATTAAGCAAAACAGATGGGATTGAGGATGAAGTATTTTCATTGTTGTATGCCAATTTGAAGGAAGTATTTCAGTAAATATTGGACCAGAGAAAGAAAATACAGAATCTGATAAATATTAATCAAGTTGGTGCAATTCCAGCCATTCCTTCTATTAATTATTTTTGGTTTTATGTGAAGTATAACAACTTCATTGAGAGGAAGCTAGAGACCTTAGTGAGAATATTACAGTGATTGGAGCAGTCCTAAGAGAGGTGTGCTGAGAGGTCTGAACCTCTTGTCTGCCAAAAGGGTGGTGGATCTCTCATCCCTCTGGACTGACCAGAGTAACTCAAAAATTGCTTATGGCCTTTCTGCAGTTGAAAATTACACCATCAATAACTTTTATTTGGTTTTGATCTGTAAAATGAATCTCTTTAAATGAAAAATATATTACTTGTTTCTTTTTACAAAAGAAATAGTGATAATGATTAGTAAAAAAGGTCTAGCTTGGTCTAGCATCAGGTGTTTATAGTGGAGTTTTTACACAACATTATTAGCCCTCAGTCTGAAGTCTCTGTGAACTGAGTCACTTCCATCATGGATAGGTTTAGTTTTTCCATGTTCACCTAATACTGTAATGTTGCCATATGTAATCTGTATACCACGGCAATTTTTTAAAAGTTACCTGCAAAATTTGAAGTGGAAGACAACTTCTTAGATGACTTTCACAAGTATTTTGTGTTCTCCATTTCTGCATCTGTATTCCAGATCAGTTACATACTAAAAAAGATCAGTCTGAAATAAAAGTAGTTAATTTGATTTCAGATACATATTTGAATTGCACAACCTCTTTATACTCTTTCCAGATTTACAGTTTGATGATAAATAGACACCTCACCCAGAGTTAAACTGCAATAAAATTAGATCAGACACTCATTATACATTTTTTTAATAATCTAAAGTTTGCTACTTTTTCTCCCTTTTTTTTAGGAGGTACAGCCTGATCTCAGCCAAAATCACAAACTGGAGTATTCTCAATTTAATTCAGGTGATCTCTTTTGTGAAGATACAATTATGAATGACCAAATCGTTGATATTCTATCCTTTGAAGAACCGGGGAACATGCTTCAGGCTTTAGAAGAGTAAGAATTCACTGCTATTACATCACATTTATTATTTTTATCATGGGCCAAACCTTTGAATATGTTTTGAGTATCTCCTCTTTATTGTTGTTTTTTTTTATAGTGTCTGTTTACACATATTACTGCACTACCTTAGGTTTTTGAATTGTTTCAAACAAGCATCTATGGGAATGGAAAGCCATCATATTTCATATTGATTCACTTGTAGAAGTCACAACTCCATCTAGGCCTTAGGCATGCAAGTTTTCCAATCCAAATAAACACCTTGCTTTGTCTCTCTATGGTTCACTACGTGAAGGGAAGCTTCTTGGTGTGCAAGAAAATATTGAAACATGGTATTCTACTATTGCTTAACACATTCTGCTTTCAAAAGGGTGGCTTTTGTCCTAGAAAAGAGGGCCAGCCCCTGCTGAGTTCCAGCATTACTGTTCAGCAGTGTATTTTGAAAACAGCTGCATCAGTCTAAAGTGTGGCAGTTTGTAGGCCAGTTTGTAGTTTGTAGCCAGAAGGATACCATGTACCTGGGATTGGTGGGACCACTTTTTAGAGCAGAGAAATGCTCCTGATACTGTTGAAAGGCTTTTTGACAGAAACATGACACTGTTACAATTCATCTGTTCTTCAGCTGAATTTTATAAAAAAATCTTCTGTGAGGATGAGCAGATGTTGTTTCTGCAGTCTTACTATTACCTCCTGGTAAAGTGAGGTTAAAGGCAGTATTATGGAACTATAAAATCTATAGAAGCTGAAAAGCTACAGGATCATGGGTGGAATTTTCTTTCTGAAAGGGTAACTAACAGCATTATTATTTTTTGCCTTTCCCTGGTAATTGGAAACTTATATCTGTAAATTGCACATTGGTCCTTGCTTTTATACCTGTATAGGAACTCAGGCTTTGCGAAGGCTTATCCTGAAAATAAATTTGTGAATATTAAGAACAGGATCAAACATGTTTTTTTTAAACTCACATTAGTATTCATTTATTTAGGGATAGTTAGTATCTACCTGGGTTGAAAAAAATTGCCGGACTATTTTCACATACCTTGTGGCTAGAAAGGTAAATATTCTTGCAAACCTTTGGAAATATTTATTTTTACAACAAGTTTATTTCTAAACCTATAAAATAGCATTTGTGTTTTAGTTTGAATGTATGTCCTAGGGCTAATTTTTTTAATGTTTCTACAAAGTTAGTGCATATGTCTCTTGCTTCCCTTTCTTTCCTCAGTTTCTATTTTCTTTACCTCTAAAGAAGTAGAGCATAGCAGTGAATAAAGTAGATGCCTATTAATCAACACTCACTAACCTACTTCACCTTCTAAGCAATCTTTTCCTTTTCCTTATTTTCAGCCAACCAGCATCATCTTGCATGTATGCTAGCTTGGTAATTCCTTCTGCATGTTTTGCTGCAGATATGTTTCATTTTTGTCTATGTGACACACATACAAGCTTGCCAGCATAACTGATAACATCCTTTCCATTGCACTGTCATGGTTGGAATCATTCTGCTCTTTCAGATACAGACAAGAAAATACTCTGAAAAGTAATATTCCCTTGTTGTTTTCTTCTTTTCAACATAAAGCTGTTCTGTCTTTTAAGAAGTGACAGTGCCAAATCATTTAGCAGATACATCAGGAGCATGTGTTCAATATTTATGGACAGGGACAGCTTTGGAGTGTAGACAGTTTGCAGTGTCAGTAGGATTGGCTAGAGAACAAAACATACTTTAAATGTTTCATAAGGAAGCTTCTTGGTTACTCATTTTGTGAATTTTGCCTTAATAAGTCATATCCTTGATGTACATTATGCAGCAAAATAGCTTGGCTTTTATTCTCAGTAGGTTCCTTGCTGTGTGTATTACTGAATATTGGCCTCTGGGCAGTGAATACTAATGGGGGGAAGCTATATGATTTGGATATTTGATGTGCACACTAGAAGATCATATTCCAAAAGTAGGTCTGTTTTTGTATGTGTCTACAGGAGAATATGAAGAAAGCTGGGCAGTTTGGGTTTGTGGCCAGTGTGATGAAGCTTGACCATTCTCAGAGTCTCAAAAGATACAGATATTTTAAAGGGAGCTTAATTTCTTTAAATGGCTTTTCACTACTACACCTTTCCTTTTTAATCTTCATTTTGTACAGCTGTGCTTCCTTGATTTTGTCAAAGCTCTTAGATATCCTCTAGTCCCAACACCCCCACCATAAGTGAGGACACCTTCCACCGGACCAGGTTGCTCAAGGCCTTATTCAGCCTGGCATTGAACAATGCCAGGGATGGGTTATAAATGATTATAGCACCTAGACTTGAATATTCCTACAGCAAATGGTGAGAAACAGTTACATGGTCAGTACAAAAAAACACATGAGGAGCTAAATTTCTGCTTTTCATAACTTGGAAAGAGTGTAATTACAATTTTGGAATTTTTGAAGGGAGAGCATGTTCAGTATTCTCTTTTTGTGAAATGTGTACAATGCAAGAATATAACTGTAAATAATAATCATATTGGTATAACTATAAGATGCAGTGAATGCTCACGGTATAAACTCCAAACCCTGCATTTGTAGTTCTGTGTTATGAATGCTGCTAGAAACTTAACAAGTGTGTAAACTATACTTTTTTTTTTCATCAGAGCTCAAATGCATAATGTATAACAGGAGCCTGTAAGACTGGGGAGCTGAACAAAACAAGCAATTTTAAATTGATGAATACATATCTTTTTTCATCTTAAAAATGTCGCTTTTCTTTGATGGTGACTAACTATGAAGTGTTTAGAATTATAAGGGTCATTTCTGCTGTCTGCCTGGTACAATTTATCTCACTGAGAGTGTCCTTTCAAGAGTTATGCTGTTCCTGGTGCTTTATTATTTATCATTTTTAATGAAGATTGATATCTCCTACCATTTCTGTCATCTGAATACTCACCCCACCTGGATAGGTCAGAAGAATCTGAGGAGATCATAGCAAAGCTGGAAGCTCCTCAGGCATTAATGCATAATGCGAATAGCAAAGATACTTATTTATTATTTTGTTGGTATGCAGGCTGAAGTTGGTGCTTTTGAAATCAGTGGTGAAATGTGTGATGACTTCACCAGAAGCAGAATTGGAATCTTTCATATACTCTTTTTGCATAGTCACTTTTCTGAGTGAAAGAGTGAAAGAACCATTTTCTGAACTCTGTTGCAACAGCAGTTTTGTAGGTAGACGTATTTTTTAAAATGGTTTTCTGAAGATCACTGATTTGTTGTATTTCTTAATTTTTGCAAGCAATGCAGAGGTTCTCAGTCTCTTAAATGCTGTATTTTTTGAATGTTTTCTAAACAGATAGTTGTAAGAATTTAAATACTCTATATTGCTGTGGAGAGTTTAAGGAATTTGATAGGTAAGACTGCTGCCAGATCTAATGCTTAGACTCTCTATCAGGTTTTTATGAATCTTTGTTTTCTGAAGAGCTTTTGATCTCTCAGGTCAATTTATCATTTTTTTCAGTTTTTTATTTAATTATTATTTCTTGGCTGTATATCAGGAATCTTGTTTTTGGTTTTGTCAGCATTCTGACTTCTGGAAAGCTAAACTTAACCTGTGACTCATCCATGTGAAAGCATCTTTAGATAGTCCTCATATACCTTTCTTAGCAATTTCATTTACTGATCTGATGTCTTGTATTCTCTGTGGGCTGCTGCATGAGATATGCTGAGTTCACACTTGGCTGTGTAAGTGCCACAGGCCTGATGGATGAACTCCCCCAGTTCAGAGCTGGCTGCAGGCCAGTACAGCTACTGGTGTATCACAGAGCATCTTCAGGCCTGTGCTAACACAGCCTGGCAGCAGACAGGGATCAGGCAGAGGCAACACGTCCCACTCTGGCACAGAAGGCTGAAGAACTTGGACTTGGGCAGTCAGTAGCTCTTGGTGGGTGTTCAGACCTCATGCCATTGTCTCTGTTTCTACTTTTTAGTACAATTTGAGTCTCCTGGACAGGTTTGTGCCTTGTCGTGCTGCAGCTGTGTAAATCCCTGCCCTGTAGTGGTTGCAGTCTCTGTTGAGACTGGACCCAGCAGAAGAGTGTGGAATGCAAAGAAAGGAAAAAAGGCGTTAAAGGGAGGAAGGTATGTGGCTGCACAGAGGGGTCACATTGGCATGGTACTTTAAAAAACTACCAACAAAACACAACAAACTAAACAGACAAAAAAAAAATATACAGCCCAATTTACTGATGCTGTATTACTAACCCCTCAATAAATGGATAATCTGTGAAGCAAACCACATCAGCAGCTCTTGAAGGTCTAATGCCCATTATGGTTGAATTGGCTTTCTTTGCTTACTGTGACTAAAGCAAACACTGCAGGAACTGGTTTAATTGTGATTGTTCTTGCCTGACTCTTTCTCTATCTTCACTCCTCTGAAGTGTGACAAGGCAACATGGACCATAATGCCTGGATATTTTTCTCCCATTTCCTTCCTCACTGCAGCTGTCTTATCTTCACTGTGCCTGTGGGTACAGGACATGTGCTGCTCTGGCAGTAACAGTGGGTGCCACTGGGCTGGTGTGCTTGTCTGTCTGTCTCTGTCCTTCCTTCTTTCCATTCCCCTCTCTAACAGGAGCTGGTGCGGCTGCTGTGCCTTGGGGTTCCGAGTCACTGCTGAAGTGGGAACAGTGGCTCTAAATTACTTAATTACATGATTTTCAGGAGGCTTGTGCATTTGAAGCAATATTTTTACAGAAACAGCTACCTGGGAGCTCCTCTGGATACTCTTGTAATATGTGTGCTACTAATTAGCTTCCGTTGGTAAAGGAGAGGTGAGCCTTCTGAGAATGACAGGCTTTTCTGTTTTGATGAGAAAAGGTCACCAAATGGGAATTTTTAATGCTTCTCTCCCTTTTAGACTTCAGAAAGTTGTGTCACAGTAGTTTCTTATCTTTATAAATTCAGGATTAGTTTTTAAAATGTGTTTGAGGGCCATTAGTTATTTTTAGGACTGTTAAATTCAGCAGCCATTAGTTCTCCTGTTCAAAAAATCTCTCTGTGGGCCTGTAATTTGAATAATAAGACTTAAAGACACAATTACTTGGTAGTTAATAGTTAATGAGCGGCTTCCTTTTTTTGTAGTGTTTTGTGGGGATTTTTTGGTTTTTTGGGTTTTTGGGGTTTGTTTGTTTGTTTGTTTTTTTGAGGTTTTTTAAAATTAACTATAGTTACTTTCCTGACCCCAGCTGCTTTGCTGTTGTTCTTTCATTAGGTCTATGGAGGACATCAGTTGCTCAGGTACTCTCTCTGCTTCTCTGTGTTTGGCGTCTGGGATTCTCCCCTTCCAGATCTCTCTGACTGATTTTTAAAACCTCTTTCTCTTCAAGTGAGTGGAAAAGCTTTACACTTGCTATTTGAAGTTTCATTTTCTGTGTGTCTGTTCACCTTTCCTTCCTCCACCCTTCTGTGCCACCTGCCTTCTGTACTGTCCTCATCCTTTCTCTGCATGCTTTGTCAAACAAAAGCTTTCATCTTTTTTTATCAATAGGTTGCCCACAGCTACCTGTACTTCATTAGCTTTCATGTTTCTATGATGCTGAATATGCTCAGGAAGTGAGGCAAGACCTTTTAAACATCAATTGCTGTAACAAGCAGAGTGCAGAGCATTTAAAGCAAATTATTAACTGTACCTTGGCTTGAAGAGACACAGAGTGTCAGGCTAGAATTTTTTTTTCCCTGTGTGACATGAAACATTTAATGTGGTTGATTGTAACCATTGTTCTTCAGGGGACTTGAATTAAACCAAATGAAAGCATTCAGTTTATTATATGTACAGGATTCCTGTGTTTTATTGACTGTTGGTGTGATGAAGCATGCTAGGGGTGCCCTCAACCTCTCTGTTTTGAGTAAAGAGCTTGAAGCAAGGTTTCTGATGTGTGTGGTGAGTTTGTCTTATTTCTGTTGGCTGCTGTGTGAAGATCACAGACCAGAAGTAGAGCACATCACATGGAAGGGAGATTTCAAATTTTTACAGACACAACCTTCCTTTAGCTGCTGCTACCAAAAGGTGATGCTGTGGCTGCTATCTTCAAAGATGTGGGGGAGCTGTGGATTGTAATTACTTTTTTCTCTGCTGTTACCTTTGGTTTGGTGGAACAGTTCATGAACTTCTCTTCCATTGCCTTCTTCACCAATGTGCTGTCAGGAAAATGACAAGTGTGAGTTAAATACACCTGAGATCTTAGAAGCCTTATTATTCATTTGCTGACACACCAGCATCAGGTGATTATTATTGCTCCTCATGCATTTTGCATTGTGTGGAGTTACTGGGGTACTGTAGTTCTTCTTGAGGGTGAAAAAGAGAATCTTGCTTGAAATGGAATCAAGTTGAGTCTATAATGACTTGCAGTAGGAAGAAGTGCTGTGGGAAGTCTGAGGGAAAGATGATAGGAAATGTTCTGATGGTGTTTCATTTTGGTTTTTATTCTTGGGATCACTGATGAAGAAGAGTAGAAAAGTAACAGGGAAGTGGGTGAGCAATAGCTTTAATCTTCTTTGAAGCATGCTTTTAAAAAGCCCTGTGTTTGTGATAAGGAATAAATTATGTGTTATGAACTATGTAACAATATGGTAGAGCTGTGAAGTGTTACTTTCCAGGGAGAGAGATGAGGAATTCAGTCTTCCACATCTCAGTAAGAAAGGGTTAGTAGGTGCTGGGGCAACCATCTATCATTGCATGCTTGAAGAACAGAAAGATAATTACTAAGGAACTTCTTGTTCTGGCAAATGAAGAGAGTTGAAAGTCGCAACTAATGAAATTCTGAGGATGAAGTTACCAATTTTTTTTGAGAAATTATCTAGCGGAACAAGTGATTAAAATGATTAGTTCTTTGTTAGGGGATGCTTGAAAACCAGGATGTTTCTCACAGAAGACAGATATGTTTTAATTAAATTAGAGCTGCTAAACTTAAAGCAGGAAGTAAAACAGAAAAATAAATCTGGTATCTGGAATTTTACAGGGTAATAATAAATTGGTGAATCTATGAAGGAGTCTTCTAACACTGCCTTACAGTCATTAGAGAAATATTATAACATAAAGCTCCCATTCTCTGAATCCTTGTTTTTGTTTAAGTGCATTTACACAACTCTGAAACACTTCTTTTTTTCATGTTGTCACAAACAGCTTGATAATAGCTGGCTGTGTAATCTGAGACTGTAAACAAAATTACTTAAGAGAAAATACATATCTGTATCTGCTATGCTACTTCAGCATCCTCTAACCTTGATCCTGCCCTCACCTGCCCTCTGTCCTGGAGCAGGAAGGACTCTTCCCAGGGATCAGTGCCCTGAGGTACTTTGCCGTGAGTGTAGGTGAATGTTACATAAGAAAGCTGTGTATCTCCAGCTGCAGTGTCCATCTGTAGACAAGATAGAGAAGCTGGATGCTTGTGTTGCCTTGGGGGTATTATAGCAAATATTAGCTCTTACAAGATCTTCAGATTACTGTGGGGAATGTTTCAGGCTCATAGTACTTCAGTTGCAGGAATTTCTGTTCCTGCATATAAGGAAGGGGGGGTATAATGGAGGACGTTCAGTAGCTGCAACCAACCAGCCAGCCCTGCAGCAGATTGCCAAGATGAGGATAGCCATCACCAGTGTGTTTGTAGTTTTGAGAAATTGCAACAGAAAATCAGTCTGTGGTGGATGATTGCATTTCAAAGCTAGTGTCCCAAATAACTTCAAGTATTTGAGTCATTGTAAGGAAACAATTCCATCCCATCAACTTCAAGATAGGGAGAATACATCTCCTGTGCTATCAGGGTGATATATCAGTGGTTTACTTTTAATTAAACTTCACTTGCTTACATAAGGAAAGTTTGACAAAAAGAGCAAAGTATTTTTAGATTTCCATGCCTTCATTGATACAGTTCTGAATGTTATATCATTCCACTGTCTTGTAAGTCTTACCAAGATCTTTGCTATGGATTTGAAATTTATTCTGAGGCTTTTCTGTGGAAAAATTAGACTAATAATTTAGCCTAAGCAAAAAAGTGAATGGGTTTAAGCTTCTAAAAGTATATTTTGTAGGTCACAAAGAAATGAATGTATATATGGTAGACACAGAGAAGAATATGTTGTGTATTCATGTAATTTGACATGCAGGAGCAAAACCCACTCAATTTTTCAGTGTGGAATTGAGTTCAAGTGTAGAATTTAGGGTAGTGATATGTATTGTATCTTAGTTATATGTGTTATATTTTATAGTTTTGTATATGAAATTAGAATAATTATAATTCCAATTTAAAGATAAATGAGAACGTATTTATATGCAACATGACATACTGCATTTTCTGAAAGCTCTTGTATTTCCATCTGGTTTTAATCTCTTTTCTAGAACTTTATTAATGTTCATGAGAGATAGATACCAGCTAATTTATTTGTACCAGCACCTAATTTAAACTCTCCCCTCTTCCCTGCAGAGAAGGTAGTACACCAGCCATGAATATGAAACAGTGATGTATCAATCTAGATTGGTCAGTGAGTTTAGAACTGTATTACAAAGTCAGTAAAATTTATAAGCTATTCAGGTGCCCATTTGATTTGCTTCCCAAGAGAGATAGTGGGAGCTTTTCTTTGGAGGGCATCGGACATTTCTATTGGCTTTTATCTGAGGGGATGTTTTGAGTATTAGTAAAGAAAAGATTTTTCTTCTTCTGTCTGAAATGGAAATGGAACATGAGTATGGACATACTTCATTGAAGTTGACTCACCCTGCTGTTTAATGAATGATTACTGTCATGATTAATAAACTAATAGATGTGATATTACTGCACATCTCTGACTGCCATTTCATTACCTAGTATTGAGTGAATCTAGATGCAATCTAGAGATTGAATGCTCTAGATACAAGGATTTTGTTTTCTGATAGAAATTTCCCATAATCTGTGTTTTCTAATGGTCTTGATTACCTTTGTACAGTTTGGAGGTTGCCAGCCTAACACGGGCAGATGCTGATCTGGAGGCCATTCGAACGCAGATCTGTAAAGAAGTGATGGCTATGATGTTGAAGAACATGGTCTTAAATCACAGCCTCTTTCCTCATGTGGAGAAGAAGATAAGTTCAGTTTTTGAAAAGCGGTTTCTTGCAATGGAGAAAGAGATTCAAGAGGAGTATGAAAGGAAGATGGTGGCTTTAACAGCTGAATGTAATCTGGAAATGAGGAAGACAATGGAGGCTCATTGCCAAAAAGCAAGAGCTGCAAATGAAGAGGCTGAGGAATTAATGAAAAAAATGAATGAAAAGGTAAATATGCTTTTAAATCAAGATATTTTGCATCATATGTAGTTTTATGGAGATGATTTCTCTTTTAGACTAGAACAGCTTATCTTCCTAGAAGAGTAAAGATAAATATCTACAATTAAATATGTTCAAAAATTCAGATGTCAAAATTAGGGTAGTTATTAAGAAATTGTATTGAATTCACCAGAAAATGAATTTTTCTCAAGAGAATCTGTGACATCTGAAAACAAAAGGTTATCATTACCCTGTTTGTTTTGGGGGTTTTTTATAATCACTTATACTATTGCAAAGTGGTGCATTTTTATTTACTGTATTTTACTGCAGCACTTTCTATGATTTTAGACACTGTGTGAAGTATTTTGCACATTCAGAGGTGAACAAATTCCCTGCATCATAAAGTTTCTGGTGCTGATGTTCCATTTTTGAAGAAAATTAGAATATAAGCAAGCCAAAGGCCAATTTCCCTCTGAAATGAGTGAAGGCAAGCAGAACAATCTGTATTTTAGACAGAGCAAGGAGTGGACTTCTCTTGGAAATAGCCTCTTTATAATAAATAAATAACTGAAGTCAGAGTGTGATTCCTTACAATGCTCCAGTCTTCCATGTCTTTTTTCAAGTATATTGAGTGTTTACAATAAAATTGATTTCCCCCCCCTCCTTTTTCTTTATTATTCTTTTTAACAACTTCCCGTGGCTGTGAAGGATTCTGGTAAGTTTTGAATATTACGTCTCTGTAGGCTTAAAATGCCAAATGCCCAAGTTGATGTTTAATGTTTGTCTGTTTAAGAGGGTGACTTGGTGGGAGCAAATAGTGCACTTTGTTACTAGTGGGGCTTTGCTTCTGGACCACAAGTGGTATTTGCATATCACATACCCAAAATTGTTAAGGACTTTTATAGCAATTCATAATTAAAGTTTGACACAAGAAGCTTTTTTTGCTGAGTGTGACCCATTAAGGGTACTCCAGTATCTTGAGGCTCTCAGGAAGAACTTTATGTTATCAGGCTGTTGCATAGAGAAAATTAATGGCATAAGGCTAGTGAGCCACTAGAATTTCTTTGATTTTTCAGGGGAATTTCAAATTGTGACTCTGTGTAGCTTTCCATACCTGTAGGGTATGCCTATCCTGAACTAGAGGTGCTAGAAACACAAGGGATGGGAAAGAAGAAACAGATATGTGTGGAAACGTTCTTAAGGATGAGGTGAACTGTACTCTGCAGAAGACTTTTTCCTTCTGTTGCATATAGGAGTGTAGACCTCAATGAGATAAGTCCTGCCTTTGCAGAGGGAGAGGCCTGACTGAAACTCAGTGTGTGAACCCACACTAAATATACTCTCAGCAAAGTGGCTTTGCTTTGTAAGAAATGTATTGGTGTTGGTTCATTCTGATTTGTACTGAAAATTTCGAATAGCAGGAGTCAAGTAAACAAGTAAGGCTAGTCCAGTACCTGTCTTGATCTATTTACCATATCCTATCATGCTGCTGTTCACTTTTTTATCTGTAAAAGGATCTGGTTTTATACTTGCCACAGCACTTGGTCCAGAAGGACATTCTGGAGTGTGAGGATTGGCTCACAGCCATGCTCCTGGGCAGCAGGTGTACTGACACCCAAGGGATGGCAGTGGAAAACAACTAGAGCAATAACCTCCTTCCCTTCTCAGCCAAAACATAGAATTTATATTCCTTGCTCTTTTGATTAATTATTTGTTGCCTGCAGTGTGTCTCCTGGGAATGAGAAGTGAAGTGTGGAGGGCAGTTCTCCTCAAGATAATTGGTATGAAATTTAGCACAAGACTGACATAGTGACTGTTAGGTAGCTCTGCTGGCATAAGAAGCATTCTTTGCTCTATGGGGACATGTATGCTTTGATTTTATAATGACTTTATGCCAACTGAGATTAAAACTATGAATATGTAAGTCTTACTAAAGAACTAAGAGGAAGTATTTCTGGCAAAGAAGTTTTTAAAGTAATTGCCATTTAATTCTACTCCATGGTTGTAAATGTAAATCTAAAATGATCCTCTTGGATTAATTTGTAGAAACTGATAGTTAAAGCAGCTCACCAATTAGAAAAGCTTCTAGAGATTTTTAGTAGAATAGGGTTTTTTCTAATTTGTATTGTTTTTAAAATTATGCTTGTTTTTATTTCATTGGTATGCATTATATGAGTCTGTTTAATTTTAGTTGGATCTCAGGATTGATGAAACCTAAAAAATTAGTTTAATATATAGCCTTTTTGTGGAATTTCATGCCATTTTATATAATTTATCTAAGACTTGTGAATTCTAAAAGGACTTCATTATGCCTTTGAACCGGTATCTGTATTAGAGACTGGCAACTGCACAACCCTGCCATCCAAACAGGTGAAAACTATGGAAAGTGTACCCTGATGCAGTGTTAACCTTCACTTAAACCTGAAATGACAGTAACTAAAGTATTTTTAAAATATATATGACCTACTAGCACTGATACTTTAAAATATATTGAATTCTGAAAATCACTTCTGATACATTTATTTCTTTCTTCTCTGCAGCCTGCTATGGAATGCAGAAGTCTTCTGGACAAACTTCACAGACTGGAGCAGGACTGCCTGAAGAGGTTCCTTTTTGTAAAGCAGGAGGAATATTTTGCAAAGGCTTATAGAGAGCTGGCTGTTACCCAAAGAAAGGAGCTCCATACTATCTTTTTTACACAGATAATAAATGCTACTTTAAAGGGAGAACTGAAGTGGGAAGCAGCTAAAACATTAGTGGAAGGTTACTCTAAAATACAGGTAATAAGATGATATGTCCATTCCTAACCTAAAGATGAAATACAAACCTGCAATAACTTTCAAGAAATGTTTTGGGATTAATGTTATTACTTTCGTAACTAGCTTTCTTAGAAAGTATTTTAAAAATTATAATGTCTTTTTTAGCATGTCTAGACACCTGCACAACTGTATATTGAGGTGTATGCACGTGATCAAACCCCCCTTGTCATCAAGTGCTCTCATATACTTAAGAAGATGTACTTAGCCCCCCAATCCAAATATGTAGGTTATTGAAATTGTGGTCTAAGTACTATGATTATGTGCTTAGAGGGGTTGAGTGTATCCAGGTTGTATGATAAAGGGATGCTGGTGAAGAGTATTTTCAGGACTTCAGTTTTGCTTTCAGTTACATTTTAAACCTCTTGCAACAGAATAGCTTGAGTTGCTTCTTCATGGGTTTTTGTGGGGTTTTTTTGGTTAGTTGGTTCTTCCTCCATTTGTGTTGAAAGTTAGTGCTCTAGATTACAGAAGGTCTGGGAATTGTTCTTCTGGCTGCTTCTTGAGGAAGAGTTTGATTGTTGTAGTCCTGTGGGTTGAAGGGGGCAGTTAAAAAGCAATATCTGGAAAGTAGATGTCAGAGCATGTAAGGCCTGCTTGTAAAACCTGATGCACAGCCTTATATACAGAAGCTACACATGGGCCACTGTCAGAGCGAGATGCAGCAAGCACTTTGTGCAGAAGATAGTTAATCAGCCAGATCAAAGAGGCAGAGCAAGTGAAAAAAGTTTTGACTGTGTTTTGGCTGCTCAGACATGGGTCATGTAACTAGCAGACCTTGTCTTGGCTATTTATGCTAGCAGAATGTCTGCTATAGAGCACTGTGTGCCTGACTCTGGTCTCTGCCCAGACCCATGTGTAGGTACCTAAACCCTTCCTGTTCCCCACTGTTGCAAAGGGGAATATCTAAGCCAGAGTTTGTGCAGTGTGCTTGGCTTTCCCTATGCTGTACTCAACGTACATGGAAGAGTTGGCATTGAAGCCAACTTACAAACACCTCTGAAAATGTGACCCTTTATGTAATCATACAGTACACTGTAAAGAACAGTTCTGCTAACACTAGTAGGGTTGCATGTGTTTGTAATTGTCAATACTTGATCAAATGTATCAAATTGTGAATACCTGAACAAACTCAGGGCCCTCAGGACATGTACTAACTGTTCAGGAAAGTGCACATCATATTGAGGTAATCAGGCCAAAAGCTCAGCACATAATTTATTTTGTTTTGTTGAAATAACCATAATCATTTGATGTGATCATTAGAGTTAAGTTGATATAAGGTTATTGCTTTACACTTGTAGGAATTTTTTAACTTTGCCCTATTAATGAACAAATCTGGTCTGATACTCACAGATTAGCATTACATCTAATTAAATGTTCACATTTGTTCACATTCTTTCCTGTAGGGTGACGTTGAAGAGCTAATGGATTTTTTGCAAGCTTGCAAGAAATATCATCTGAATAAAAGGTTTTCTTACAGAGAATATCTTATAAGTAAGATACAGTCAAGGGATTCTCATGTCTTTGCTCTTATAAATGCCGCAGCAGCCCAGATACCAAGTCTCATTAATAAGATGGAAAGGTAAAGAACTCTTTCCTTGTCAGCCATTTGACTGCTTTATCTCACAGACAATAGACTCTTCAAAAGTCTTTTTTCTGTGTTACCTAGCAGGAGAGTTGCATAAAAATGTAATCTTTTAGTTAATTCTAAGAAAATATTTTGGAACTGATTTGCTTTGTTAGTTAAATCCCAGCAGGTGCTAAGGTGAGGTTTTGTTATCTGTGTCCACTTTGTACAGCACAGAGATGAATTGCTGGAAACATATTTCCTGTATAGTACCTGTTTGTAATTGGGAGTTCAGTGGGAGCCAGACTCATGTTAGATTCCCAGTGTCTTTATACATCCATTATTTGTGTTAAGTATTTATCATTCATGTGAAAACTTATGCCAGAGTCCATTGCAACATGTACCAGTGAAGACCATTTGCCTACGTGCTTCATTGTACAAATATTTAACAGAAGAGAACAATTTTGATTCACTTGTGATTGAAAGTGTTTGAGGAACTGGATGTACAGTTTCTCTTTTCAAGCTGGAAATCATGAATATTTTCCAGAGGAATTAGGTTAAGTTTATAAATAATGTAACTGGAGGATTCTGACTAGCAGAGAATACACCTGTTGCAGGGAAGTAAAAAGTAGATGTCAGGGAAGTAAAAAGTAGGCCTGGAAATGGTCTATTGTAATACACACATTTAATTTATTTGGGATATCATACCAGACCTAGGCTGACCAAGTACTCTGTGATAAGATACTCAGAATCAAGGTAGAGAGGCAGAAATGGTGACTCAGCAGACACACAAGAGATGTAGTTATTTAAAATTATATGGCTGTGAGGAGCACTGAGAGAGACATTGTGCTGCTGTGTTAGTTTGGCATATGGAGACATTACTGAGGATCCTGCCAGAGCAGCAAAATATGTCTGTGTACAGGAAAACAACCTAGCATGGCTGCTGTTGGTCCTGTGCAGGCAGCTTTACTTGTAAATTTGAGATATCTGTATTGATGTCAGCCACTGACAATATATGAAATATGCATTAAGAGAACTAGATGAACACTGATCTTTATGGTGTGTTTTTTCTTCCATAATGTTAATTTTAAAGTAATTTAATATTAGGAAGCAAGAAGTCTGTTAAAAAGTTACCAAAGACTCCATCTGTTGATGTGACAAGATAATTTATCTGAGTTTTTGGTATCTTTTCCTTGCTTTTATTTTTGACTGTCCAGTGTTCTGCTTCATTGTAATCATACTCTAAGTTTAGCTTGAATCACTCTGTGTTTAGCCTCGAGATTCATTGGAGAGAGCTTCTTCCATTACTTCTGCATTGTTCTGCTAAGGTCTGCAGCTGTGTGGCTCAAAGACAAAAATGTCCTGGAATAGGCAATATAATTCAGACATGTCGTTCACAGAGAGTTCCCTTCCATCACTTCATGCCTCTCTTTGGAATTGTATTGTAGGATCTGATATGTTTTCACAGAAGATGTGGTTATGTGAAAAGCCTTTGTGAGAACCTCTCTGTGTGACCAATGCAGTGAACAACTGGGACTTCTCGAGCTAGAAAAATCAGTTTTACCCATTGTTAAATGCCTGTTATTGCATCTAACAGTCAGAAAACAAATCAACTATAAAACAGAAAGGAAAGGGCATAGTTATTTGAGACCTCATGGATCTCATCCCAAAAATGTATTAAATGTATTAAAAAACCTTCCAAAACCCCCAAACTTCCAAAAGCAGCAAGCGTTAGTACCAAGATGAAAAATTAATTGTTCTAGTACTTTCCTGTTAAACTCAGAGTATGCATTGATTGGTTGTCTGTGGATAAACAACATGTGTCAATAGTTAGAGATATCATTATACAGAAGTACATTGTACAGAAGTAGTCCCATTTGGCTTTCTTGGCCTAGAACGAGCTATTTTTCAGTAACTTCCCACACCTGCTGCAGCAGTAATTCCTCTCTGGCAAATGTTGGCCAAACTCTTACAATTCATTCTGTAGGTGATGTGATTATAAAACTCCAGAATGTGCTATCTCAGTTTATTTGCTGGTGTTTTATTTTCTACAGGCAATCTGAAATACCCTAGTATAACTCATGATAAATTCATAATTACATAATATAGGCTTGTATTTCAGTTTCTAACTAGAAAGTGATTTTGGGAATGTTTACAAATTGGAGCATCAAAATTTGAGCAGCAAGAGAAGTATGGTCTGAATGGTACTTTAAGTTTGTACCCATAGTATCCTCTTATTTTTCACTTTATCATTGAATTGGCTTGTCTAAATATAGATACAGCTCTGTCTAGATCTATTTTATCCAGCTTTATAACAGAGTGCCTTAAACTTACTGTTATAAATGGAATTCTAAAATAAAAAACTTAAATGGAGAAGAGGGAAAATATATAGATTAGATGTACCACAGATAGATGCAGTGATAAACCAGCAGATAGATATTGAAGGGAGAAGTCTTTTAAAAGTGAAGCTTTAATAGTATGTTTAAAATTTATCAAATAGAAAGGCAATTTCAAATTAACACGGAAAGGATTCTGTGTGGCTAGAAATTAATGTTATGGAAAACAAAATAAACCCAAACTAGTTGTAGGGAGGGCTGTGAACATTTTAAATGAAATAGAGCAGCCAGAGTTTTCAAGCTGTATTTATTTAAAATGTCCCATTTGTCTGGACTAGATTTTGAGTAGTCACTGTGTTTCGAAAATCAAGTCTGGACTGTAGTGCCAAAGAACGTAAAAGGAGAATTTAGCATATAATCTGTAATCATGGATTTGAGGGATGGCTCCATAGGCTCTTTGTTTTTTCTTAAAGAATAATGGGTAAAAGGGCAATACTTGAGGCAGTGTTTATCTTGGGTTGTTTTTGCTATCAACAGAAGTGTAAGGTTCTTAGGTTTTTGAACTATAACATCTGTAAAACATTGTGTTATTCTTTTGCCAGTATCTTCTTGTTCACAAGAAATTTCTTTCTTCTTCACTCTCTTAAAAATTGAATTCAGTTCTTGTGACTCATTAAGTACAAACAGTTGCAAGCTCCTTTATAAATTTCTCTCAAAACTTAAATTTTTTTAAGACCTCAAGAATTTCCCGTGTATTGTGTCTCTAAAGTGGTCAAAGGATTGAAGCAAGCACCTTATGCTGGTCTTGTTCTTCTTAATAATCACCATTTATATGGACCTTGTCCCTAGAAAGTAGTTTTCCAATGGTATCTTGGCTGAACATTTCTAGAAGTCAGCAGTAATGCATCACTATGAAGTTTTCTAATCATGTCTTAAAACCTTTTCTGCTTGTAGCACTCTGCTATGTGGGGAGGACATTTATTGCCCTGAATTATTTACATGAATTGTGATCTGGGCAGCAGCAAGATGCCGATTCAGCAGGTGAAATCCTGGTGTAGCTGGAGTAGCGTGAGCAGAATCATGCAACTTCTCTCTGTGTAGTTTCTTTATAGTGATGTGATTCAGCCTCCATGTACATTCAGGCCTGTACAGCTTTTCTGTTTCGTATCTATCTCTGTTTTGCTTTAGTGATGCTCCTGTTCCTTCTCTAGCTTTCATGAAACAATTTTCATTTGCTGGGGTCCAGCGTCCCAGAACACTGGTTCTCTGTAACATCAAATGCAAAGTCATACTTTTTACCTTAGTACTCTCACTCTGTATTTGCTCCTTAATTTTTTGGCTTTCAATCAATACAGAGAAGTCAAGGTCTCTCTCTGATTGACCTGTGATACTGCTGCTAGCTACACACTTCACCTCTGTACCCTCCTTGGTGCTCACTGCCTTTGGGAGGATCTCCCTTTAAACATCCTTGGCATTACCACAGTATTCTCCTTCATTAAAATTCTCTTTGTTCAAAGACATGCGCCTTCACATTTCTTCAGTGATTAAATGTCTGGTATGCTGAGGCCAGGCAGTTTATCATGCAGTCTATACTGTCTCATTACCTTTATCCTCTCCTTTTGTTTTGCATTTTTGTTTGGAGTCCTTTGAGACTAGGACATATTTTATTCCCAATACTGTAATTGTTTTTATATTGTATTGATAGGAAACCAGAAATAAATGTGTCTACCCAGGATTGAGCCTTTTAGGAATTACCATAACACTGATAAATATAAATTGGCACATAAACTGACATCAGTTTCTGTGGTGGGATACTGCATCACCTAGAGTTTTAGCTGTGGACATACTGGATCTCTAAATAAACCAACTGAAATACTGTTGACCCTTTTTTTTTTTTTTAATCCTAAAAATAGGTAGCTATATATCATCTTCCTATCATTCTGTGTTGGATGACTTTTCTTAAACTTTCATTTGCTGTGTGGTTCCAGCAAATCTATCTTTTTCTATTGCAGGCTCTTTTTACTGCTCTGGACAGGGATTTTAATTGGATGCAGCAAGCCTGGGTTTATTTCTTCAGTACAGGAAAGGATGAAGGTGTTAAAAATAATATCTTGGTTATTATCTTTCCTCACTTCCTCACCATAATTAATTACCTTTATTCACATATCTTTTGCCTTGGGATCAGTCAAAAAGGAGAAGCAGGACTTAGAGTTACCAAATACAGGCTAAAACTTTGTGCTGTTCTGGAGTTTTTTGACATAACACTGAATTTTAACACTGTTTAGTTTAAAGGCAGAAATTACCTGGCCAATAATGATGCTTGGTGGGTTACTCTCAATATACTGAAAGGTATTTTAATCCTCTTTGCAGATTAAAGAAATAACAATAGACAGGCTTTTAAAAAGCTCTGCAAAAGGAGGATCTCTTTTGTTGATGTAACTGTGTCATAAAGCACATCTGAGTTTCCATCCAGCACATCCATCATATGGGGGTGTTGTTTCATGGCTTGCTCAGATAGTTGTGGGTGCTTGAGCAGAAGATGGGAAGGTGTGAATTATAGGATCTGACCACCCTGGTTACAGTGCAGTGCCAACAAGCTAATTTGGTAATCTTCTGCTTTATTTTAGCTCTTACTTCGAGGATTTTTGTTGTAATTAAGTTGTCACAGTAGCAATAAATCCCAATAAACCAAAATGAGACTCTCCTTTCTGGAGAAGGGCTTGCTTAGCACATTTAGATGCTACTTTATTTTAGGAGTTGGGCCAAGTATCACACTGGAATGAAACCTTGAAAGCCCTGGATTGATCCGAGTCTTGACTCTGTAATGTTCATGTTTTTTGAAAAATGGGGACTGGGTAGGTAAACTAGAAGATATCTGTATAACATCCAGGTTCAGGTCAGGAATTGGAGCTTTCAATTCAAAATTTCACCAATTCAAAATTGACCTTTTCAACACCACGTTTTTTAAGTCCACTGTGCTTAATAGAAATTATAACTCACAAATGTCCAACAGCCTGGTCTGAATTAAGATGTTCTTTTATTCTTCTGTTGAATAAGAAAGATTTGGGGAACCTGTAGTGTAAATGTAATAGCAGGTAAGTTCTGAAATTCAAGTGGACTTTGTGGTGAGGGAGATTTTTTTAAACTGTTGTAGGCACTGTCGAGATCTTGTTTTCTCTTTGACATTAAATACCTCCAGTAGCAACTGGAGGTAGATCAGTCTTGAATTTTTACCTGAAAGCACTGTGGCCTTATGACTGACAATTTACTGTTTCAAATAATTAGATTTTGCTATTATTTTGAATTTTTTATAATTCTTCTGATGTAAATTTAATAGGAAGTATGAATATAAATATTTTGTGGATATGATTGCTTTGCCTATTAAAAATAATTTTTTTGTTCTTTTTACTTGATTACATACTTTAAAGAGAAATTTGCTTTTAATGGGGAGAAGGAGTTGTAAAAGACATAAAATGGCATTCTAGGGTCATTAAATGCAAAAATAAATATGCATAATATATAAGGTTTAAAATGTCTCATTGGAATATCACTTACATTGCAAACTGATATGTAATTGGTTTTGCACTTGCCTGTCCTTCCTGTCCATCCTTCCCCTCCATCCATCCTTCTTACCATTTCTTTTTCATACACCTTCACAAACTCTCTCAATTCTATGCTCATCTCTGAGATTGTCCTTCAATTATCCCCTTCCTTGTTTGATTCTCCCAGGTGTCACTGCTAAAGAAACAAAGGTCATTCTTTGTGTCTATTTTGCTGAACCTTTTTAAGGTGCTAATTGCCTCAGATACCTTTTGCTCTTAAGAATTTGGGATAACAGCCTTCAAACACTGTGATTACAGAGCAGGTCATCTAACTGAAAGTCATTTGGGAATCCTGCTGGACCGAGCTGAGACTGAAATTAATTTTATTAAACAGAAATTTGATCATGATTTAAAACAAGAAAAGCAAAAGCTTTGCCAGAAACTCATTACCAAGCGAAGGCGAGAAATGCTGCAAAAGGTAATTATTTTCAATGTATTTATTTTCATAGGGCTTATCATGAATTAGAAATTGAATTAATTGAAAAATAAAATGTAGTTCTTACAGCAGGGGTCAGCACTGCCAGGAGCATGGTTTAAAATAAGTGCCAGTCGGTTTTAGCTGTGTACCACCATGTTCTGTATTAGTCATGCAGTAATTCATAGCTGTTCTTTTAGAAAAAACCTGCAAGAAAGTAACTTAAATTCATCTTAGCTGAAGAAACTTCTGAAGCTTCTCTGCTTAGTGTAATGTTTCAAAGGGGGGTCATGACAAGCTTCTGTAACATGCAGACAGGCAAAAGCCAGCTCAGGTTCAGGAGATGGTTCAGATGACAGTCACCATTTTCTGTAGGTTTCCTGGCCATGTGTGACCTGAGTGGATTCAATAGCACAGTTAAAAATCAGCTACAAACCCAAACTATATAAAAAATGGTTGCTTGTGGTAGAACTCATGTCATCTCAGCCATCTAAAAATCAAAGGTAACTCCAAAAGATACAGGTGATCTCATAATGTGACTTGCAGGTGATCTGACAGGGAGTTGTTATCCAAAGGTGTATTTCAAAGTTACCTTTCTCTACCTAAAAGATGTAGAAAAAACTAGCTTGGATTAAGTAATAGTTCTTAAGATGACCCAAGTTAGGTGAGGTTGATCTTATCTTTTGCAGGATGTGTTTCACTGCTTTGTGCTCTTTAACAGATCCCAGTGTGAGCATAGACAGCTGGCCTGGTGGTGGTGACATCATTTGTTATATTTTTTCTCAGTGTAGATTGCTTTGGTTTAGCTTTCCAATGAAACTGCAAGATGGGGAAAATACAAAAAAACTCATCCAACTTTTTTTTTTGTCATATTTTAAAATTCTTTTCCTTCTTTGCTATTTGATCCAGATTCACTTCTGGAAAACTGCCACGTCACTGAAATTCGGATAGCTGAGATTATATCAAACCACATGATGATGCATTTGTTTAGGTGGTAGCTCTTTTATCTAGCAACAGTCCATATTATCACAGCCCTTGTATCTAACAATAGTCAGGGTTATCACAAACCACCTTGGATCACAAAGCAAAACTGTTGAGGGCTGGGTAAGCCTCTGGCCACTGAAAAGCAGTTTTGAGAACATGGAAAAGCAAAACAAAAGTATGTAATTTTGCATTGCTATAAAATTCATCCTTAAGGAGCTAGAATTCGAGATGTTCCTTTTTCTTAAATTTGTTCCTCCTTTTGGTAAATGAATCAGCAGAAAGAGCATCAGAAGGAGCAGCTGTCACTAGGAGACCCCTTCAAAACTACTAATGAGATCTCTCACTACCTGAGACACTGGAAAAATCTTCTGAGTGATCACACCATTGAATTTGAAGAACTTACTGAAAAGCTTGACAATGAGGCCAGTGAAGCACTGAAGGAGCTTCAATTTGGCCTAGCAGAGAAAGCCATCGAAGAGCTTAAACGTGTTCAGTGTGGAGTGTTTGTGCAAGAACTGGTCAAGCTCAATGTACCAAAGTTGTTCCTGCTAGAAGCTGTGGAGGAGCACAAAAAAGAGATGGTGGTTAAACACGCACAGCTTGAAAAGGAAGAACATGACAAGAGCGTGGCTACTGAAGAGCTACTTCAGCTCACCAGGCAGAAACTAAGCCAAGAGCTGGAAACAGGCATCTCAGAACAAAAGAAAATAAGGAGCTGGGAACAGTCAATATTCATGCAAGTATCTCTTTGCATTCTTTTCTTAGTTACTGTGGCAATTAGAAGAGAACTGGGAGCTTTCACACCTATCCAGTTGTAATTCCTAATGATCAGTTCTCTGTTGGGCACTTAGGAATCGATTTTTTTTTTTTCCCCAAGTGTTCAGCCTATGCAGTACCAGTGGGTGAGCACTGCAGTGGAAATCCAGGAAGCAGCAATCTTGAAGCTAAAAACATGGAATAAAGGTTTTATACTTCCATTCATTCCATGGGAGGTATCACTTATACGTCTTTCATTGTTATTCTCAGTCTTTTCTTTGAAGTCCTGCACTTTGGAAATGCTTTGTGTCAGACCTAATTGGCCCCAAGTCCAAGTTCAATATAATCCTTCTAGCCACAAGTCAAGCCTTACTCATCAGGTTTGTTTTAAGCTTTGGCACAGTATTTCCACACAGTCCCTAAGTATACGGTGCAGTATTAGCAGATATCTGCCTCTCCGGCTCATGGCTCCACATGTCAGGCTGGGCTGCTCTGGCCTGCAGACCGAGTGTCCCTGGCACCAAGCCCTGAGCCATCATGGCACAGGCAGTGCTGCAGAGAAAAGTTCTGGCCCCTGGAAGTGTTGTGGCCATTGCTGCCTGCTACAATGTGACCCTGGGGAGGTGGGAAGGCAGGTGGTGGCCTTGCCGCAGTTGGGAGACCTTGGAGAGCCCATGGCTGTGGCCAGGAGTGGTTGTGCCTCTCACAGTGGGCAACAAGGTCTCTGAGAGATCAGGGAATGTTCGTGAGCGTTTCTTCTTAGCTTTCAAGTACATTTATGTCTGGTTGTTAGATTGCCTGAATATTTGCAGTACTACATTTCCTATACAATGTCTATTTAATTAGAGACATTGTTAGAGGCATGGGAACATGAAAAAATAAAATTGCAGCTTTAGGGGAAGCAACTGGAACAGGCAAACCTATAATAAGCTGTGTGGCTCTGAATAAAATGTACAGGAATAAGAGATTGGACAGGGAGGGAGAAAAAAAAGAGAAAATAAAAAGACACTGGTAAAAGTTTCTCCTTCGTACCTCTTCTTTAAGGCAAAATAGATTTGTATGGGCAGTTTTATCCCAACAGAATCATTATAAGCTTTCCTGTCACATATAACAGAAAAACAAAAAGAAATTTTACCCATTACATTTGCTTTGCTAAACAAAAAAACCCCCAACTTTTTTCCCATTGTTTTGTTTCTAATTTCAAAGGCTTTGTATTTTATTCAGCATTTTAAATATTTTTCTGTGAGTCATTTATATGTATTTTCTAGCTTTTCTTAACTATCTCTTGTTTACATTGCCCAGGGCAGACCTGCAGGATATGGAGGTAGATTGTATGACCCAGCAGGATTTTCCTGTTTGTAACTTAGAATTCCATAATAATTGTGTTCCAACATGCAGTGTGCCTGTCATATTTGTTAGGTGCTATATTTGAAGGAGCAGTAACCTGTTTGGGGTTTTTTTTCAGTAAAATACAGGAAAACATATACAAAAAATGCAGCAACAACTGTCCTGTCAATAGCCCCTTTAAATCTGTCACTGTCTTTTTTCAGTCCGTTGTCTGTCATGGCATTTTGATGACAGATGCCAGCTCTCATATTTATGTTCTCATCTGCTATCTAGTTTTCACAAAACATTATTTTGAATGATAGCTTTTCATTTTTGTTGCTTATCAAAGAGACCATAGGTCAGTCCAAAATATTTATGAAGATTGTTAAAGCTTAAAGTCCTTGTTAAATATAAACATGGCAAAGCTCTATTTGCTGTATTTTATTTCATATCTCTCTCTATATGTCTATATACATGAATTTATAGCATGTATTTTCTTCCATGAGTCTAAGACAAGGTGACAAATGGTTAAGTATACTATAAATGATCATTTGGAGTAGTCTTGTCTTGAAGTAAACAGCTTTTTGAAGGAAAAAACCTCATGCATTAGAAGCGTATTAACTCTTCTTGGCTGAATCAGTAGGAAGAAAAAAGGATTTCTAAACTCAAATATTTTAGTAAAATGATGAGGTAGTATAGGCCTGGCATACATTAGATAAAAGTATCAATACTAATGAAACATGCAGTATAATACATTTTTCAGTGAAAAATACTCTTTAAAAAACATGCTGTTCATATTTTAAATACAAACATTTTGTGTAATAAAGGAAATTTCCAAACAAATAAAATTATGTTATTTTTTGTGAAATATTCTTAAGGAAAATAAGATAAACAAGGTAGGAAGATGAATGTAGTCTATGGTTAATCAGAACTGAACATGCTTATTTTTAAGTAATTTTTTTTTATTTTTGCAGCTTGACCATGAGATCAGTTCCTTAGAGATCTGTGTTGAGAACCTTATTTCTACAAGTTCTTTGAGTAATTCAGATTACTCTTAAAATATATTGCATTTTTCAGACTGCAAAGAGCCTTTGTACAAATAACAGCTGGAACCCTTGTGACTGGCTGATGGAAGGGATGACATATGCATTTATAATAAAGAGAGATTTAATTTTATTTTTTCCTTCTCTGTAGCTGTGACTTAAGTGCTGGGAAACAGCACAGGGAGGCTTTATGGGAAGCTTTTATCTTGATTTCAGCTGAAGTTCAGAGATTATAATGTCTGAAGAGGTGGAGGGATTCTGTGCATAGGAAATGTGCTAAAAATATTAATTTATTTTTCAAATATTCAAAAGCTGTTTTCTTTTGAAAATGAAGTTTTACAGTCCAGGAAACTCTGTATGCAGGATTTAAGGTATCCTTAAGGGTATGTTGTACATGCTGAGCAGTTCACTGCAGTGTGTGGAATCACCAGCTGATATACAGAATAGACCAAAAAAGGATAATCACTGCTGAGTAAAGTGTTTTTATGCATATCTCTTACATTTTATGCAATAGTGCCTAAATCACTGAACAAATGGCTCTTTTTTTTTTTTAATACAGGCAACTTCTGAGTTTACCCCTCTCACTCTCAGAAGAGGGGTTGCTTAGAATGAGGCAGGAGTTGCACTGCTGCTTCTCTCAGGTGGACAGCAGCTTGGCTTGGCCCAAGATAAGAGCAAGAACCTTGCTTCAGGCTTCTGAAGTGGAGCAGAGGGACACCGAGGTGCTGAAAGTTGAGCAGAATTTAGCAGTGACCAGCAAACAGGTGGGAACAGCATGGGATCAGTGTGGGGATGTGGAAGGGGTTCCTGGGGGTACCTGTGGCTACTGGTGTTGGCTGCAGGTCTGGGTCTGTAGCTTCTTCATAGGTGTGACAGCAGCGTACACCTTTCCTGTCTGCATAGACCAGTGGACTTAAAGATAATTGTTTGGGCAGCAGATGGATAAATAGTTTTTTTCACATACACTTGTGTATTTCTGTTGCTTTTGTGAAAGTTTTGGGAGTTTCTGAAAAAGAAACTTCTACATTGTTTTATTTTTTTAGGAAAGTAAAGTTCCTGAGTTGGGTGGCCTTTCTTGGCAAGAAATTTGGCATAATTTCTCTTTCTTGTTTCCAAAAGATTGAAGTGTATGCAGACAGTGTGGGATTATTTCCCCACATCTAAATATGCAGAAGATGAGGCATACTCAGTTAGAGAAATATTTCCAACAAGGAGTCTATCTGCCTGTCAAATCTAGCACTTCTTAAAGAACCTTGTGAGGGGTGTTTAATTCCTTTAATAAGGTGTAAAAGCTGTGGAATCATAAATGGTTTCCAGTTCTTATAAAGTAGGGGGGCAGGCAAAAAATGTTTCCAGTATTAGTTGTGTCTGAGACCATCTTAAGAAGGAGGACTTGCCCTTGCTTTGTTTTGGTTCAGTTATGTCTTCTAAACATGTAAACTACATTGGTTAATTGTGCTAGGAATTAGCCTAGTTCAAAGCCTTAACAGTTTCTAAAGTACTAAAGGAGGGAAATGACTTTGCAAAACCTTACAGTTGAACAGATGTTATCATTTCCCCAAGAGTACATATACTTACTTGGTATTCTTGTAAAGAAATAGAAAGGTCAAGAATAATTTGATTACATGGAACAGTGCTTCTTAATATTATCATGGTTCATTTGTGATTCATAGACTGTGTGTTGAAAACAATGTAGATCTTAAATTAATATTCTTTGTTCATTTTTAACTGTGCTGAGAAGACAGCATATCAGTTAACATATTCTCTTTTTATCACTGCTAAAGCTTGTTTGAAATCAAATCTATATGCTATGAATTTTCATGGAAAGGACGAATATATAATTCTACATGAAAGAAAATTTAAAAAAAAAAATTAACTTTGTCTGAATGTCCAAAAGGAATTTTCTGAATGAATAGGCAGCACATTCATTTCAGGAGTACTTTCTCAGTGAAAATAATATTTGCCAAGTGTTTCATTATTTGGTAGATGTGCCAATAAATCAAGTAATAATTTTAACATCAGCATCCTCATATACCTCTTACAAATAAAGCATTTTTGCTCGTCTTGTTGCAGCAGCATTCTAAAATGGGAAAAACAGGATCCAAGAATAGAAATAAATTAGATATTCTGAAGAAATCTGTACAGGACAAAATTTTAATTTATGAAAACTCAGTGAAAGGTGACAATTTGAATAAGGTAAGTACAATCTTTTGTGGACTGAGGTCAAATCTTAGATCTTTAGTAATTAAACACTGACAGTATCCTATCAATGTGAATAAGAACCAGAGAAAAAAGATGTAAGGTATAGTGGCATGGTGCATCTCCCTACTATTGCCTGCATTTATCAAGATACTGCATTTAATGCTTAATAGTTTTTGCTTTGTTTTAATTTTTGCATTTTAGTTTCAGAACTGGTTTCGTGTCTCTCCCCTTTTTTTTTCCAATGGTTCTGGGGTTTGGTGTGTGCAAGATTACAAGGCTCCTGTAGATCCTGTGCTTTTCTAGGAAGACTTTGAAAACATGAAAGGTGCTTCAATGTATGCTTCAGCTGAGCAACGTTTAGTTCCTGGACACCTGCTTATGCTGCTGAAAATCCAAAAATGGATTCTTAGATCCAAAAGCTTTTTGGGTAGGGTTTGAGTTTATTTGTACAGAGCTAATTGAAAGGAAGTCTTGTTTCTGGTGGGTACCTTTTAAAGACACATAGCCCCAGTCTGAAGCTAATCCTTGAGAAATGAGGGGGCCGATCTTAATACAAGATTTTGAAGGCTTTTTACTTCCCTGCTAGTAGATGTTCTAAGAGATCTTTCACATGTGCACCATATGAGTAATATTAGTTTTGCATTTACATTGAAATGATAAGTTTATTAGACATAGGTGATGCACAACTGTAGAAACTACACACAACAAGCAGGTGTCATTGGTAATACAATTTGGTAGATAAAAAAAAATCTACCAATATTAATAAAAATATCTACCAGTACAATATCAATTTTAGTACCAATTTGGACAAAAAGCTGTTTTTATACCTCTTTCTTATGCTTTTTATACCTGTATCCTGAAAAATAGTGGGTCAACATGTTAATTCAGAAATAATTTCAGTTTTATGTAAGAGCAACACACTGCTCTTGTTTAATTTGATTGCAGATTATAAAAGCAAATGTTTATCTAGTCTAGCAGCCAGTCTTTGGAAGCGAGAGCAGGTGCTTGGGCAAGACTACAACAAGGCAAGTGTGTTCTAGCACTCTTCACTAGTTTAATAACTCTGGTCCAAGAATGTTCTGATCCTTTAATGGAGGCATTTAAATTTTGATTTCAATACCTAATGCCCTGATCTTCAAAATTTAGGTGGTTTTGGTACTATTCCTTGAGTGTACATCAGATTATGTGCTAAGCTCTAGAGGCAAAAAAATACTGAATACTTCTTTGGTAAGTGTAGGCTGTAAATACTGCCTTACATTTTTATTAGAATCTTGTTTTAAAATTGGAAGGTTACCTTCTCTAAACCTCATTGTTCCAGTTTTATATGCACCATCTGGCATAGCTGTTGTTTTTTTAATTGTATGGCTGGTTTCAGAGCTGGCAAGAGTCAGAAAGAAACTCATGTGGCTAGGGGTAGATAGTAATAACCAGTTGAATGATGCAGCATTTTGTTTGTTTAAGAGGAGTTCATTTACTATATAATGTTGAAGGTGTTTCACCATCTTCATTGTAAAACACTGTGAAATATTGCTTCCTAATTTAAAATATTTGATACTAATTTAAAATATGCATTAATAAATATCTTTTAAAGGCTAAATATTCCTACTGTCCTAAAATATTTATTCCTAATATTTAGTCTAGATCTACCCTCTTATAGTTAAAACAACTGCAGCAGGTCCTGGTAAGTGGTTTATTCTCATCTTTACCCCTTAAGTATTGAAAGGCTGCAGAAAGGTGTCCTCTGGCCCTTTTTTTCTCCAGGAGAAATATGGAGAATATCACATGAGCAAGAGAATATCACAAGTGTATTTGGTTTCAACTCACATTATACATTTATCTCTCTGTCCTGGGGTGATTTTATGATGTTGGTATCCTCGCATCAGCACCAGCAACCAGGCCACTCTCAGCAACCAGGCCACTCTCTGTACTGGATAATAGAATTTGTATGATACACAATCACTCTTAGCAGATCTCTTATCAGAGAAAATTTGTGGGCATCATATTACATATTTATCATCTTAGATGTCTAAAACCTTGGTGGAAGTATCCTTAAATGCTTGTTTAAAACTAATCGTAAATAGAGTCAATGATGTATATACATACACATAATTGTGACTAACATGAATAGGAAGCTAATAAGGTTTTTAATGTCTTTATTACATATAATTTTGATTTGTGCAAAGATATTCTGACAGCCAGAGTCAGGTTTTGTGCCAATGGGGAGTCATACAGTGTCTAAGGACTACAGCTGACCTTTCTGATGTTGTCGTTCACACCAACAGGGCAATCCCTGGAAGTCTTCATTATTTTTAGGCTGGTAAAAGGGGGGAGATTGAACAAGGTTCCTGCTGTGTTAAGGTACTAGCCATGTAGATATCCCAATTAAATAGTCAAGTTCATCTCTGCATGTTTTTTAAGATAGAGGACAAACTTGATGGGATAAATGCTTTTCAGTAGAATGCTAATGTGAGTATCTGCTCTCGGAGGCCATGGTGGTAGTAAACTTGACCAAAACTTTAAAAGGTTTTGACATTCCTCATTTGATGACTGTAGTTCTTCCATTCTGTCACAGGCAGTAGTTATTTGAGCATTGCTGTTAAAATACATAATACTGGAAATTTCTGAAAATGCTGATTTCTGAAAATGGTTGTGGTTTGTTTGGTTTTTTTTTTGATGTGCTGTGAAACCTATCAGATTAGATTTGTCAGGATGAAGAGAGAATTTGGAGGTGGAGTGATGAAAGACCTTGGGCTCTGCTATTCAGCTGTGTGTGTGGATGGGCATGTGGGACAGCAGGTGATATCAACACCAAATAGTGGAGTTGGAGCTCTCGAGAGTTTCATGTGCACTCTCTATCTCTGTCTTCTCTCTCCTACAATCCAACTCTTTGGGCCCATGTGAACAGTACAGGGAGAGAGAATAAAACCAAATTGGTAATTTTTTACTGTCTTTTGAAGATTCAGCTACCTAAATGTTAGCTATGCAGCATAGTCATTGGTGTCTAACTAGACATCCAGCTTATGTGTCACTGGAAACCCATATTTTAGGTTGTGAAACCTACTGAGATGTATCGTTTCCTTTTCTTTGAGTGTGAAGGAAGCTTAGATTGACAAGCTCAGATAGAAGCATCTACAGAAGGTAATTGCAGCTGGCTGCTAAACACATTGTCCCACAGAAAAAGAGTCACAATCCTGTGTCCTTGGCTGACAGTGTCAGTGGTACAGCGTGGAGAGCTCATCAGTCACACTGCATTGGATCGTGTGCCTGCACATGCTGCACTTGCCTTTCACCCTTGAATAGTTCCTGTGGATGTTCCAGCAAATGTGTGACAGCAACACAGTTACTGAGTTAAATTACTTTGATTTTATGCTGTTTGATGTCGATCCAATCCAGTTTTAATCTTATTTGAAATCCATTGCCAATAGACTTTTGATCTACAGTTTAACTTTGTTTTATTTAAGAGGATTTTTTGTTATTTGCCCAAAGAATAGTAGGCTGAATATCCTTAGTCAGCATTAACAGACACTTGCCAATTTGAAACTAAATAAAGTCTTTCTATAAGTTTCATGCTTTTTCTAAGCAAAAGGGCATATTTTATCTTTCCATTTAACCATAGGTGACCACAGATTTATTTGTACTTCTAGCTTTTAGTTTTGTTATAATAAAAATTATATAGACCCTCTGTTCTGGGTTAGCATTTAATAATAAAGTTTTGACTACCCTAAAAGAAAGGCTGATCTCTTTACAGCATTTGACTGTACTGTAATTTTTTTTGGATTACAGTAAAAGCTTGGAACTGAAGGTTAAAAGCACTTCTTGAAACAGTGTATTACATTATAAGATAACAGCATTGATTTCTTTGCTGTCATAATCCTCCTTGTTAATTACAGAATACTAAAATCATAAGCATGCATGTAAGAGTTTCTGTTAATCTCTATCTCTTGTGTTTTTGGTTGTTTGGGGTTTTTTTTAGATTAAGTATGAGTTGCAGCTTGAAAAAGAGTGTCACCTGCACAATCTGGAAAATAAACTTGGAGAGTATATTGCTTCTTTAGCCTTTCAAAAGACTGTTAAAAAATCCAAAATGCTGGAGCTGTATACTGCTATCATAAATGTGCAAGCTTTGCTCTTTGAACAACTGAACACATCAAAAACCCTATCAAAAATGGAGTGTATTCAGATTTTAGAAGCACATAATCCGGTAAGTAGTGTAGTTGTTAAAACTTCCTTGTAGCTTCCTGTTAGGAAACAGCAACTGTTAGAGTATCTTTGATTTAGCTGCTGGTTTGCAGCTTCTGATGGCCCAGACTTTAATTTCTGTGAGTACGTGCACTTCAATGCATTCAGTAAAGGACATAAAGAGAAGGACAGGCAAGGGAAGATTGTGTGTTATTATTTTTTATTTTTGTTATAGTTGCATGCAGTCTGAAAGGGTGGTATTTTGGTGGCTACTTAATATTTTATTGATTGAAAGAAAGACAGTTGAGAAGTGATTTGGACTCATGACTGGCAGAGTAAATTGTTATGTCTGTCTTACAGAATTGCACATGTTATAATGCTGTCCATATGCAATATGCAAACCATAACCCCATCCATGATATGCTTCAACAGTCAAGTTTTTAGAGATTATCTATACAGCCTCCTACCTATCACACTCCAGGCACACTGATGTAGTTTAAATAGTAGAAAATCTGGAAAAAAACCCCTTTCCTTCACCATATTTATTACATACTTGATATGTGCCAATTTTCTAATCCTTTTTTAATACTTCAGTGCTCCCTTTTCACAAGGACTTTCTTTTTCTGCATCTGCTATTTGAAACCATCCAAGTGAGGCTTGAGGAGAGCACTGGAGTAGAACAAACAAAATGGGTTTTTGAGAAAAACCTCTTTGCTAGAGGGCATCATTAGTCAGCTATTGCTGTGAAAATTCCTTGTTAAATTTTAATATGGTCATTTCTACTGAGTTTCTTATAGAGTGGCAGTTAGAATGCTTATATGCCTCCAGTTTTGCTTGAATTTGTGTTAGATTTGTAGGAAATAGTGAAAGTTGTATGTAGGAAGAGTATTTTTGCCTTCTATGCCATAAGTGTGAGGGGGCTTTTCAGTGAAGTTGCCTTTACCTTCTCTGTCCTTGAGCAAGTGAAGAAAAAGGATTGAAGAGGAAGCAGTAGTGAGATATAGTATAGCTAACACTGGGTTAAATACTGCTGATGAGGCAGAGGAATAGATTAAAATTCAGCGTTTTCTCCAAGGTGTAGGGTAGGAAGTGGGGCTTTGAGATAGTAAGCAATGTAAAGGTTGAGGTGAGACAACAGTGGCATTGGAAATGGGAATATGAGGCCTTCCTTCTGGTGTCAAGTTTGACTTTTTGACCAAAGTGAGATCTTCAGCATGGGGGATCCAGTCCCCTGAAGACTCTGACTTTAACCTTTTGATTTTCAGAGCATTTTATTTTAACCCTAACTTTATCAGACTAATTATGAATTACTGCCTTTTAACTTAAATCCCTTTGATATTAGCTGTTGATTTGATATAACTAAAACTAGTTAGTCTGAGTTTCTCAAGCTGTTTCAGTGGGTTTATGCAGCTTACAAATTAATTTGAATGGTTGTGTTCCTTAGTTCTGATCTCGGCCATGCTGGCAGTGTACTTGCTGGATGTCCTCTACAGTGGAAGGTTTCAGAGAGCACTGACTTTTAACACAATGAAAATTGAGTCGTAGCTTTCCTCATTGTTCTGATATTCATAATGTGCCAGTCATGTTTACTGAAGCTGTGCAATGAATTGAAAAGTGTAATGACTGCAAGTGACTGGGTAGAATAGGAAATTAATAAAGTAATATCAGAAAATTTGATACCATCATCTTTTTTCTTCACTCCAAATGAAATTTGTTCTTTCAAGTTATAATTTAACTTCTTATCATCATGCATTTTCAACCTCTAGGAGATTGAAGAACTTGACAGGAAGCTGGAATATGAGATGTTGCATAAGGAGTCAGCACAGCAGCATCTAATGAGTAGGCAGAGGTGGATTCTGGATGGTTTGGGTCTCTCAAATGAAGCTGTGGACATGAATGTAGAAAGACACGTGACAGTTCTGTTAAGACAGGCCATGAATGAATGTAGACAATTTGTAAACCTGTACCAGCAAAGGTAAGTTCTTTGGTGTAAGGTTTACTATGTTACTGCAGTTCATATGGTCCATAAGATATTCTGGTGAAACAGTAGGAGGAATGTTCTTGGAATTTGGGAGGAATGTGCTGGGGAGGGATCATGCATCTGTGTTTGAACTCTGCCTTCTTGTGCTGTGGCCCAGAGCATAACTGAGGAGTTGGGAATATTGAAATAAGAAATATAAAATAATAATAACTTAGTAGCATATAAATTCTGCTGTGTGTTATGTTACATGGCAGTCACCATTTTTTTGACAGGAATAGTGGAAAAATAATGATACTCCTTAGCATTAAGAAGGAAAAGAATTTTATTCCTATTACTTTGTCTCCCAAGAAGATAGGGAGGGACTTTAGAGCAGCATGATCTGCTGGGGTCAGAGGAAATAACTGAGACAATTTAAATTGAATTTCCATCTTCACTGTCATACTGTAGACTGAATTCCCTGGCACACAATTATTTTTGATGAGATGTATAAACTCCCCTTCAATTTCAATTTTCCCTGGCCAGTTTTTAATTAAAAATATCAGTAACAAATAAAATGCCTCTTGGGAGGTATATAGAAGTATCTGTCTTGTCATAGTGGCTGACTAGCCAAAATGGGTGATAATTTGCAAAATTGTAGCCTATTGTGTTACTTTTATAAGGGTTACAGGAGGTAGAAATGACATTTCCAGGTATATTGCACAGTATTAAAAGCCTAGTGCATTTCAAGCTCCATGTAACATCCTCAAAGTGTGCTTTCCATTAGAAAGAATGTTTTCCACAAAACCACTGATATATTAAAAATGGCTGTGATAGTGGTAAGTCTGTTTCAATTCTGAAAGGCTGGAGCTCTCCTCAGTTTAGATGAACAACTTTCCTGTTGCAGAAGTAAAGAGTCAGTAGAAGATCAGATAAAACTCTGCATGAGTATCCACAAGCTGGTAACCTATCAGGGAAACTTTCAAAGAAACTGCAACTAGGCTTTACTTGAAAACTTACTGGAAGAAACAAGTTTGGTACTTCTGTACATTGCAGGATTTGTAGATGAGGTCATCATGTTTTGGTCTAGAAAAGAAAAATAATCACCAGCAATGAGGAAGTTAACAGTTTGATATCATATTTCAGCTACAAAAAGATCCACAACTTGCCTTAAAGTGTGGTGAAGAAATTTAAAGTGGAGACAAGAGGAGGGGGACAGGTTGAATCACATTGCTTTGGAGTGATTCCAGATTTGAATTGTGTGCAAGAGCATAACCTTAGATTCTGCACTGATGTTTGCTTAGGGGTTCAGAGAAGGAGGGAAGAGAATTTGGAATATTTTGGAAGTTAGGTTGCTCATGGCAGATTTGCTGACAGACAGATATGCTTCCCGAATGGGTGACCTTCAGATTTTGTTTCCTATAATACAGTCATTGCACCTGTGAACATTTCAGTGTTAATTCTGTCTTTCACTTCAGCTTGAGAGATGAGCAATGGAATTGCGTGGTGCTTGAAGATCTCCTGGAAAATATAGAAACGAATGCATTTTTGGCAATTTATAGTCAGGTAAGCGTGAAATTGAACAAAGCTTCCAAGTTTAAATTACAGCTGTATCTGGATATCAGCTTTTCTTCTTTTTTGGGAACCATTAGATGTATTTAGAGTTACTCTCTGCTAGTAGTTTGCAGCCTATACTGTCTGTCACTTCAGTTAATTCTGAGCTACTTTCAGTCTTTTGAATTTTACTGAGTTATACTTCTATTTGTTCATTTACGATCCTTTCAGGGTTTGTCTTGTTGCATTTCATTCTGTGGAGAGCTGAAGTGCCTGATTTTCTGGTTAACAGACAGATTTACAGTTGGATTTTCATGTTAAAAAAAAAAGGTTTTGTTTAGATTTTGATGAGTGTTAAGAATGATTTGCACTGATTATGTTTCAAGATTAAATTACAGCAGGACTGCTAGTTAAGATTTCTAGCATCATTACTCATACTTGATTTCAAAATGAGTGTCTTGTCTTCAGGTAATTTGCTGTGTGTTGGCCACTTATCAGTCCTACCAAGGCCTTAACAGTGAATCCCTTGATTGACCCATTTTATCTGCAGGCTGATTTTGGTTGAGATATGTAGCTAGCATCAAAAAACACCTGGTGTGGAGCAGTTTCATGTATCCAGATTCATGGCCTCCCAGGGGCAAGTGTGGCCAAAGTCACCTGTATCATGAATTGGGAGTTTCAGAGACCACCATGTCAAGGGAGGACCATTTTAGTCTGAGTATCTCTCAGCTTTTCCTGTGTCTTAGTTTGTTCCTGCTGAGTCACTCCAGAGGATCTGTTCCATAACCTTACCAAGCACTGAGGCCAGGCTGACAGGCATCTTGTTCCCCAGATCCTACTAGAAATAGCAGGAGCTGGTAGAGAATAAAGCAGTACTAAAGTCATGATGTATATCCTTAAAAAATAACTGGTTTAAAGATCCTGAGAACATTTAGCCAAAAAGAGCAGAGTAAGTCTCAGAGATCTGTCATGTTTATTCTCACTTAATGTTGTATTTTGTAAGTTTCTAGAAGAGCAGTTTTTAAAGACTAGAAATACAACACAGTACTATAGAAATTAGATTAGGTCGCTGTATTAAGATTTAAGCTCTTATTTGCATTCTTCTCCAAGGAAGAATCAAATAATTTCTTTCACTAAGTAGCCTGAGCAAACATCTCTTTGGTGTTCAACTTTGGTGCTTGGTCAGGCTAAAAATACTTTGAGAGCTGTACCAATTTACTAATCTCTCATCAGTCTTAGGATTTTGTCTTGTTAATTCTGTGTCATCTCAGTGGTTTCCATGGAAAATCTGTAACACTGAAGAGGCCAGAAAACTTTGGAAAGTGGCTAGTTTTCTTACCTTTTCGAGAGGATTCTCTGCTTGAAAGACAATTATGGGAAAAGGAGGTTGATTGATTTCTTTATTTTGTGTGGCTGCTTAAATTTGGTTTAAGGCTGCCTTGCTGGTGACATGTTGTTTCTTTCAAAGAAGAAGATTCAGTTAATCAGGGATCTCCTAGGTGAATTCACTCCTCTGAAATGTTGTCATGCAGAAAAATAGGCAAACACTTACTGTGGACAAAGAACCTGGCATGGCTCTTCCTGCATGGTGGGACCTTGTTGGGTTTTTTGTGACATGGGCTTTGTAGTCACCTCCTCCATCAACACTTACAGGAGGGTCTGCATAGTGGTGATAACTCAGCTGTCATGAGTCATTGTGTTTCGCATGACTTACCTAACTTCAGCTACTTGAGTTACACTTAGGGCTTGAATAGACAACAACAGCTCTTTTTTTCTGGCATTCTTTGAGACATTTAACTTGTGCTTTCATTTGCCCTACTCTTTTCTTTCCACCTAGTTCTCAATATATTGTTGAATTTTTGTATTTGATACACATGAGAGATCTGCAGAAACACCCTGGGGACACTGTATTTATGACAACAGATTAGAAAATAGCAAGGGAATTTTGGTGTTTGGAGTGGGGCAGGAAATGGGGCTGAGTGTCTATGTAACAACTAAATTTGAACTCAGTCTATTTGAACATTATATGAATATGCTTTACTACTGAGCTTTGGGCAAAAATGGGCAGGACTTTTGAAATCAAAAAATACTACCAAAAGAAAAGCAGGTGTTTTCCTTCACTTTGTAAAAAGAGTTACAAGCTGTTCCCCGAGCTTATCACAGAATCTGGTTTTAAGAGAAGCTGAACAATGAAGTGATCAGCCATGACAACGTGTAAAGCCATATTGCTTCCTTGCTATCTTGAAAGGATTTCCTTATAGTAGTAGAGTAAGCTTTACATGTTAGAATATAATTGCCTTGTGATTTTTCAGGCCAAAGGGCATCAACTACATGCCCTAAGCAAATATGTCAAGATCAAGTGGCTATTTAGCATTTACATTGCCAAAATCTCAAGTGAAATGGACAGCCATTATATACATGGGCCACTATGGGTGGGTAGGAACAGTGAACATGGAAGTGTGACCACTTGATACCAAAATTGTAACTACTAAAATAATCTTCAGTAATATATTTTGTTTCCATAATGACTGTTTATTTAATAACAGTAATTGAGATGGGCTAAAATTTCTTTTCAATGCTAAATTTATCTGTGTTCTACTCATTTGTTCCTCTAGGAGCTGCGTCTAGCAGGTTATTTAGCTAAACTGACCAGGGTGCCAATGGGGGTGTTGCACAGGGTCCTGAACTTGCTGCTGCCTTCCAGCTCACAAAGTGAGGTTCTTTCTGTGCTCGATTCCATCAGTAAATATTCAGACGGTGTTGTTGAAAGTGACAGTAATACAGATGAGTCTGGCAGCTGTAAGAAAAGGTAGGTTATGATGTTTTCTGGTAGACCACTGCAAGACAAGATTGTTGCTTTATGTGTATATGTATTTGCTGGACAATCAGATTGACAGCTATAGAAGAAAAGCACGGGGTGTAAGTTTCCTTTTGAACTTTTTTTCTGGGCTAAAAATACTTTAAGACTACTACCTTATTTTGTGAAATATTTTAACGGTAATAAATTGATTGATAAAAAGTTTAAGATTTTTATAAGTTCATTAATTAAACAGTTATTTCAGAGATCTATAAATCCTGTTGGGGTCATCTTCGTTCTGTTTCCTGAATTGGAGTTTGTTAAAATATTTTTCTTCTACTTTTTTTTTTAATAATGTTCATAACACACTGGGGTTTAGGTGTCTTTAGATCTTAAAGATGTAAAGGAGGTCCTTCTTCCTCATTGTGGAAGTTGCAACCTTGCAGATGTCTATCCCTTTGTAGTTAATTAGTGAAGTTCCAAGTGACCATTGTGTTTCCCTTTTTTCACAGAGACTGGTAGCTCTCAGGGCTTTCATCTCTCCCCTTTAGCCCCATTAACATGAGCAGAAATCTCTGCAGTAACACCAGGGGAAGTTCCTGCACCTACTCTCCTCCCAACTCCCTGCTATGACTTGGGAAGCAGACAAAAGCAGATGTTGTGGCACTGAGCCCACTTGTTGACAGATGTGGGTTGTCAAGGAACAGATAAGAGTCCTTGGTACCATGCCCTGAGGTGTGATCTTAGCTGATTTAAATGATTTGTGGCAGGCCAGCAAAAGTACTTGAGCTCTTACTGACTGCTCTTGTGGTATTGCTGTCATGGTTTGGTAGCTAAAGTCAGAGAGGGAAGAAAAATGTGTATATTTGGGGATTTGCTGCTGAGAATTTTTCTTTCTTGCTCCTTCAGGAAGAGCCAAGAGTTGTGGCAAACGCTGGAGGACAAAATAAGGCAAGATCTGATAAACGGAAGTTTAGAAAAGCTTCCTTCTCTGAACAAGAGAAAAGACAGGTAAGGAGAAATACATACCTGGGGGTATTTTTGTTTATAGTTTATTTAACAAGATTCTTCCTACAGCTGTTGGAAATCAGAAAATTAGTTCATAAGTATGCATTTTCTAACACTATTCTATTCAGTGCTTGTGTTTCCTACAACATATTTACACATAATAAGCAGTATAGGAAATACCTAAAAAGATTTTTCTGTACATATATCCACAAAATTCTCACATTTTCACACATATTCCCTCATCTTCCTTATATTTATTTATTATAAGATTACCTGTCTTTCTGCAGTTTTGTATCTCAGAAAATTATATGTGAATTATTGGGGATTAGAATGAAAATTACAATTCACTCTGTTGAAATATGATTTTCTTTAGCTTCCAAAGTCACCACTCAGGTGGCAAAGTATGCTATAGGAAGTTATGCATTTTTTTGCCTCAGTTTTTACTTTTCAACTCAATTTTTTTCCATTAATGTAGCTTGATAAAGAAGAAGCAACTTGCTGTCTTGGAAAAAGCAGCATTCATTCATCTGGGATGTTCACCTGCACATCCTCCTGTGGAACAGCCTGATCCACCTGCTTCTCTGAGCTCTGCAACTGCTGAAGCCATAGAGCTGTTAGACACAGGAGAGAAGATATTTTTGTTCCGTGAGCGCAGTGATCCAATACTTGCTTTGCATAATTTTCCAAGAAAAAAGAAAAAGAACTTTCTTAATTCTAAAAAGGCTGCTCATGCAAACATGGACTCATAAGAGCAATTTCCATTTAAAGTATCAGTTAGAGAAGAGGAAGGTATTTAAAATTCAGTAAAGTGAGGAAGAATGAAGTATATGGTTCAAATAACATGTGTGTTGTTTTAATCTGATTTGTCTGATATTGGAAAGAGATGTAATTTCAGAATGGCACAGTTAGTGACGTGCGTCTTGCATTTTTAAATTCTTGTCAGTGCTTTTTTGCACTAGGTGAAATATGGATGTTCTATGATGCACATTCTGGCAGGCAGGACTCTGTGTTCCTTCACTACATTTCGGTCATTTTTGCACTGATTTTACCATAGCTGTATTTTTGTAATTTATACAGAATGCTATTTATTGTATGTAGTAGGCACTGATTTGCTATTCTTGTATTTATATTTTTGTGGTAAGCTGCAGTATAGCAGATTACAGGAAGAGATGAAGTGGATGAACCATGTCCTCTCTTCTCTGATTTTGTTATTCTAGTTAATATACTGTTTAACATTGTGTTCTAATAGGCTTTGCATGTTACTTCTGCAGTCTGTGTTCTACAGTGACAGCCGGTAGTCCAGATCTTTAGCATTTTCTTGTGTACTTAGCCTTAACATCCTGGAGTAACTTCAGTGTTTCGCTGTTTCTACACTTGCTTCAATTGAACTGTGAGTGTGGCTACAGTTCCAAACTGTTAAATATTTACAACCTGTTTCAGTCTTTCTCTTGGTGAAGCAGTGTCATCACATTTGCTCAGTAGAAAAGTGAAAAATGTAAATGGGTGTGTATGCCTTCAGAAGCTCTTTTGATTGCAATGCTGCCAATTTTCACAATTTCAGGTATTTTTGAAGTTCTTATTCCTGAATTTCTCTAAATTGATGAGAATATAATTTTATGCTAAAAAAGGAGTTAATTTTAACCAGTCTAGTTGACTCAAAGAATCCTATAAATATGATTCCTAAAAAGAGGAACAGGAAAAAGCTAATTAAAATAACCACATGTATTTGGTAATACTTTATGTTATTCAAACCTATTTTGGAGGGGCTGTAACTGTATTCGAATGCTATGCTCTGTGGCCACTGCAGTCATATATTTTGTATTTTTTCATGTACAGATCTTCTCTGCCTTTTTATTAATAGGGTGCCATGTTATTTAAAAATTAAAATGTTACAATATACATGTATCTGCAGTTGGTGTTTTTTTCCCCACTTCTCTGACAAGTTTAGATATTCATCCCACAGTAAACAACAATTAGTGTTTCCTGTCACTACTAGCATTAGAAAATGTATGCAGTAATTAGACTGACAATCCTAATTATTATGTGATTGCATTCTTCCATCTTTTCATGGAAGTATTTGCTGTCACAGAAAGAGGAGTCTGTCAGGGTTGTGGGAGTTCAGAGCTGCTGTTTTAACTGTATCTGGTATTTCATTCCCAAGGAATGGGTGGGTCAAGACCCCTCCAGGGTCTGTCCTGCCCTGGAGGTGGGCCAGAGCTGTATAGGAGGAGCCTCAGGTGTTTCAGAAAGAGGCAAGAAAGCAATTGGAAAACTTGGACAGCTCATGGCTGTAAGGAGCTCTTGAAAGCTGAAGTACCTTCTTGAATGTCAGTCCCTTCTAGGATTTCTTTGCAAGCCCAGACTCTTCACTGTTACAGTGTAAGAAGAAAATTACAGTAACTCATCACAGATAAGACATGGAGGCCAATAGCTGTAATAGGTTACAATAATAAAGTGCAATATCTGAATATTGATTACAATATCAATTTATTATCCTTAATAGTTAATCTCTGTGTTTAGCAATAGAAAGCTGATTTGTAACTCTCTCACACCTCATCACAAATTTGAAGCAGTTCAGTAACTATTCCAGCAGGGAAAGTCACTCCCTGCTATGAGTCACTGTCATATTGTGCAGTACATATTCAAAGAAACATCCAGATCTTAACATCTCTTGTGCCTTGTGAAAGAGGTACTAACTAGGAAATAGCCCACTTCAGTAAGGAGCTGGCTTATATTCGGCTTTGAGTCACTCAGAGGACAGAGGGCCAGCTGGTGATTGTGCAGTTTTGTGTGTGTGCCATAGGTATTACCATCCTTATTTCACAGCTGAAGTCTCCCAAAGAATGTGTGTGCTGTACAAGCCATTCAAATTCATCCCATTTGGCTTCACAGTCATAAATACAAGAAATAATATAAGGCCAAGTTCTTCAGTATTTGAAACATCATCCAAATCAATTGTGTTCCCCTGGAAGATCATTGCTTGTCCCGTTGTCCTTGACAGTTCCCTGTGTACTCCCATCTCCATTGCACTGTTGTCTTCCCTCAAGTTGAAGCCACTGGACAAGAAACCAAAACATAGGAAGAACAAGCAAAAGTACCTGTCCTTGGACAATGATGCTTTAATCCATACATAAGTAAATAACAGCTTACTGGCAATGGTAAATTTTATTGAAGAAATTATTCTCCATGCTAGACTAATAAACTAGAGCTTTGGTATGATTTTCAACGTGTACTTCAGGAATGTTAACTTGCAGCTAACAGCCCTTATGCCCAGGGTTCAAGATTTTCAGGAGGCTTAGTTATGCACAGGCTCCTCATCATTACCAACAATCCACTTTTCTGCTCACCTTGCTGTATTTTTGGCTTGGGATATCTGGATACTGGATTAGCATGCAATACATATTCCTCGCTGTGGCAAGATTTTAAATAAAATATTACATTTTGAAGGTTGGTGGGGTTTTTTTAAATAAAAAGGATCCTACGTGATGAAAAACATTTTAGAGAAGATGCACTAAAAATATCCTGCAGTGATTGAGGTGAAAATGCTTCTGTGAAACAAGTGGGTTGAGATTTCCTATCATAAATTTATATTTAATTTCTTTAACTTTGGTATTGTGTGTTAATTTATTTTGAAGTAGAATACAAATGCTAAGCCTAATGAAGAATAATTCATACCAAGAGAGAATAACTGGATGTTCTGGGAGAGACTCTGTCAAAGTCAATCTATTGTAAACAAAAGTGAAAATATCTATATGGACCTGGCACTTCCCTACAGAAAAATGTAAAAATGTAAGTAAAAGGATTGACACTTTGGTAGAAATAATTGTTATGTTTAATAGGTTTTATCTTCACTGATTACTGTAACTGTTTCAGGTTTAGATGAATTTTTAAAGTGATAATGTCTCTTTAATAAGGTCAGTTCTGCAAAATACTTGTCTGTCTTAGTTGAACCTAGGGAGCTCATGCTGCTTTCTTTCATTATCTAGTATTTACCCAGCTGCTATTTTAACACCTTCATTTCTTCTGGGGGTGTTAAGTTTTTATGCTGTTACCTTTGTACAAGCCAGTGCCAATAATTACACTGCCTTTTGTCAACAGCTCCAGCTTCCCAAGAGACTGACAGTGGGATTTTCAAAGCGTCAAATGCCAGGTTCACTCATCTGTTGTCTCGTGCTGTGCTTATGCAGCCTTAGGTGTACCAGCATAAAGCTTATTTTCCTTGCTGAGTTATAAAGCTGCATTGTCACAGGCTCTTGAGGGCTGTGTGAGTTCATATGAATACTGTGCAAATGATGAACATTATCCTCCTAGCTGAGTGCTCCAGGTAGGATCTAGCCTTGTCCACATTCTCCACTCAAGATCTCCTGTAAAAATGACTGGCAAAGCCCACCAGCTCAGGTCTTCAGTACTGTCTTCCTACTTGTTTTCTTGTTACTCACAGGGAGCAAGGCAGGGAAAGTCAGTCAGACTCCACACTTGTGAAAGACTATACAGTGGGCTCATTGTTTGCCTTTGTGTTGCAGACAAACTGTGACCTCATTTTCATTTTAATCTCGTTAATATATTTAATGAGAACTGGTAATGTCCACCTCTGTATTTAAGAAGTCTTGTTATCTAAAACCACTAATTACTTTTCTCACCTCGGCTGTATCCAAAAGCTTGAGACTCACACTGACCAAAAGCAATTTGTTTTCTTCAAGGTTCAGAGATTCCTCTGGAAAGCAGAAGACAGACATTTGCAGAGAACTGAATTTTGAAAAAGTCAACTTTTTTTGGAGCACCTTCTTCAATTATGCCAGAGAAACTACCTCAGAAAAGAGGCTGTGTATTTTCAACCACTTTTGTTTGAAAAAAAAAAAATTACCAAATAAGAAAATAAATTAAAACCTGCAAGTGGCAGGTATCATTCCAAGCCAAAATAGCACTCAGAATCTGAGGGCAGAACTTGGTAGATTTGAGCATTGCTGATAGAATTTAGTCCTTGATACTGTGTAGTTGAGAATGACAGCTGATTACAATATGTGAATGATTTTATGGTTACTCAACTGAGCACAGATATGCCTATGCAAGATTTCAGAAGAAGTAAAATACTTCTTTGAGGAGTATGAACTTAAAGATCATTATAAAATAACTTGAGTGGATAGATGTGCAGTGTCTATACTAAATGGGACAAATGTATAATTGTCATATTTTACCAATATATTATTGTTCTGCTTATGCCTTGACCATCACTAGTAATTAAATCTTGTCATGTCTGCCAACAGATTTTTATTAATTTGCTGTTGACTGCTAGTAATTCATCACTCTAAAGTTACCATTTTGATCCTTGCTTTATCCTTTCCTAAACCTTCCTTTTTTCCCAGGAGAATGAATATGTTAGAGATCGTGATATTCCCCGATGATTCAAACCCACATGAATCCCCACTTTTTTCTTTAATTTTTTAATTTGTTTTCTCTTCAGTTGTAAGGTTAGATGATGGTTTAATGAACACTGAGTAGCTTTGCCGCTGCCTGAAATGCTGGTGGCCAAGTCTGGGGTACTGTACATTGCTTTTCTGCACACAGTTCTCAGAAACAAATGTAATATGCCATGTTTTTAAAAAAAATCTAATAAACCCCAAACAAGCTACAGAATTCATCAGTATGATTTATGTGGCTTTATAAAGAGATGTAAGCCTTTGAACAAATTCTAGAATGCAACTATCTTTTCATAGGAGAGAAGAGGAAAAGCCACATCTAACCAATTTGATTAAGTGTTAGATTCAAAATTCTGTTTACTAACTTTTCATCTTATTTATGCAACAAACCAGTATGCTCTTAACATGAATGTCTTTTTGAAGGGCTGTAGTACTATTTGTAGAATATATTCCGAGTTGCATAGGTAATGGAAAAAATGAACTACTGGGTTCCATGGACTGGTTTCAGTCACATGTCTGGGTTTCAGACAAGAGCTGGAATGGTGTGGTTCTCCCTTATATGAGGAGAATGGCTCTGTGCAGCAGCTAGTGAAGTCTGTAGCTTTCTAGAAACTGTATATTCCCAGTTGAAGTAGATAATCCTTGGGGAGGTGGTTTTTTTGTTTTTTTGAGTGTGATTTTTTTTTTTTTAACAAGGTCTATGAGACAATATATAACTGTAGGTTTACTTTGCAATCTCTGAACATCATCCCAGCTGCGTCAGTGCTAAGAAGATGCTTAAAGCATTGGATTTTATCTTGGGTGTCTGCAAACCCAAACAGTCACTCTGTATCATCTCTGCTCAGAAAGCACCCAGGATGAAGTGATTCCCTACAGATCAGCTCCTACCTTGCCCTCCAGAGCCTCTGTCTTTTTGAATGGAGATGTGACAATTTGTCACAGCTACTGGGATCCAGAATCTAAGAAAAGCTCTGGACTTTTTTGTCAACTCCTTTCATTCAGTTTTAATTTTCTATCATGAGAGGGTTAAACAAGAAGCCTGTGTGAATCCCAGTGGTTGGGTGAATAAAGATCTGGGAACCAAGGCCCCGATTCACTTCATTTCACTTGTAAATAGAACAACAAGTGAAAAATCCTACCAAGAGTGGAATAAGGCAGTTTGCAGCCAGCTGTTGAATATGCAACATGGCCCTTCATGGGAATTCACTCCCAAATAGCAGTGGAGTGGTGGAAAGGGGATTTGTGAGCTGTCTTCTCCAAAGCAGGCATAGAGAAGCTGTGGATTCAGCAGATTTCCTGTGGCTTTTTGATGCAAAGCCAAAATCTGTAGCACTAATGGTGCTTGTGCTGACAAAGATGTTTGAATGCATCTTGTATATTGCTGTTAAGAGTAAAGTTAATTTCTTATACCAAGCACAAATTGTGAAAAGAATACAATGAGGTTATAAAATGACTTTAGAGAAACTGTATTGATGCCTTTGTGTCTGTGTTTGAGAGGTTTTCTTCCTAATTGTAGTGTATGAACACAGCACTTCATTTGGAAGTAATATTTGCTAAGGACATGTGTCTAAAAATTATGATATGAAAAACTCCATAAATTTTGAAAAGAAAAAACACCCTGCAGAAATGATTGGGTATCTTCCTAGCTGCTCCAGTTTTTATGCATATGAATAGTTCCTTAAATGTGATACTATTTACATAAATAAGGATGTCAGGGTTTGGTTAATATAACCCCTGCAGACAGTGATTCAGTGTCATATACCTCTAGAGAGTAATTCAGTGTGGCACAAAATCCTGCTAGCATGTTCTGGCTGTCAAAGCACACTCTGGGCTCAGGGAATGTGCTGCAATTTGTTTTGCTGTATTTTGACCATCTAAATGTCATGGTGTCTAATCGAAGCTAAATGTCATGGCTTTCCTCATAACTGAGAGACAGGTACAGACAGGCACTAGCCCAGGATGGTTTCTCCTTCTCTTGGATCTTTTTGCTGTGTATGGCTTCTGCAAGGCAGAGGTGCATTTTCATTGTGCATCTCAGAACCTCTTTGCAGAAATGACACTGAGTTCCAGACATCATGGTTAGGAGAGAGAATAACTGTATTTTATTAGACTAACAAATATATTTGGGCAAAGTAGAGGAGCTTTACTTCTATTAAGTAGTTTTTCAAACAAAATTTAAACTTTTCAGCTCTTGGCTGCAGTTGCTGTGGGAACAATTTCAAACAAGTATGGTATTAGAACTGGTCAGTGTTTATAATGAAGGAATGTCTTTCATTTAAAAACAAAACTTGTTTAGCACATATTAAACAAAATGAAAGAAAAACATTTAGGCTGGTTTGTTTCCATTTTCCTTTTTCCTCTTTTACTAAATTCTTTTGAATAACTGAAAATCTTTTTCCCTTTTCCCTGATTTTATTTAACAAGGACTTTTTTTTTTTTTACTAGAGACAAAATATATTACAAAATACTTGGATAAAAGAGCTGTTTATTTTAAACCAGTTCTTAATGGCTAAATCCACAATCATGTGACCTTGTATTAGTACTAATAATAGGATATTTGTTTAGGGATCTAACATTCAAAGAGTTCTTCTCTTAAGACATCTACATTTCAGAAACCTTGAACTGTCATTTTCCACAGTTAACTAAATTTTAATTTGCAATTATGTGCCAGTGGTCCCAAAGTAGTCCAGTCTCAGTGGGACTACATAGCTTGGTGTCTGATTGATCCTGAAACATATTTGTCCTCTAGAAATTAGGTGGGGGTGGCTCAGTGGAGGCTCTCCAGCTGTGTGCAGCATTTCCCAGAGCAGCATTTCCTGTGTGATCGCTTGAGGGGCTGGGCTGGCCAGGGGGTTGCTGACTGGCTGACATAGATCACACTGGCTAGAGGAATCATAGATGTACATGTTCTTTCTTAGTTAAGAGTTGGGTTTTTTCTTTCTAATCCCTTCCTAATGAGTCATCAGGGCTTTACAAGGTGTTTTTTAAACAAGATATTTTAATATTTCGTCCTCCAGGAGCAGTCAAATGTATGTAGAACAGTCCTAGAAATCATGTGAAGATGCAACTTGATGCCTGTATGGGTGGAGGAACTCACTGTAAGCTTGAAAGCAGAGGTGTTCCTCCTCACCAGGCTGAGTTGTGTTACTGCCAGAGAGGTAGCCTTTGCACTAAGTCCTCCAAAACCTTTACTGTAGTTGTCTGAAGTCTGAAAATCCAGTAATTCAAGTGCCTTATTTTCAGTGGGTGGAGAAAGTGAGGCAACACAGTCATGTGGGCTTTGCATCAGACTCTGGCCCCTTGGAGCAGCCAGTCTGAAGGGAAGCTGGGTAACTCCTGTGCTCTCTACCTGCTGGTGTTAAGCAACACTTTAGCCCATCACTTTATAACCATCATTACAAGAATTTTGGGTGAGTGAAAAATTTCTGGCAGACACTTGAATTTTGGCATTGTCACACTGAGAAATATGTTTTTGATGAAAGCATTTAACTTATTGCTGCCAGTTTTCATGCCCAACAGCTCTTGCTCCTTCTCCAGCTTCTGTGAGTGAGGACTGGGGCTGAGCCCTGGGGGAGTCAGGTACAGACACTTTACAGGAAACTGAAGGATATTATGAGGCCAATGTGCTGAGGATGCTGCCATGCTCAGCTGTAACTCACCATGCTGTGAGAGTCTTGGTTTTATTGCTAAAAGAGATTGAGACAACTGAGATTGTGTTAATCAAAATAAACACCATCAAATTTTTAGACTCATGACAGTTAATATCTACAGAGCCTGCAAGGCTGTCTTGGAGGTAGTTTTGCCTGGGAGTGAGTGCATGGCTGTGTTGCTGAAAAACTCAAGAAATCTGCTCCCTCTGGTTGAGGATGATGCCATTTTGTGCAGGAACTGCTGCTGTCGTGAGCTGAAATGCACATAGTTACTCAAGTGCCATGCAATTGCATTACAGAAATTAAGTGTTGGTCATATCTTTCCATCAGTCCCTACAGGAAATGTTATGGTTTGGGGTTTTTTTTCCTAGTTCTTTCTGATGCTTGAATTAAAAAACCAGCAAGCTAAGGATATGGATGTTCTTGGTGAAACGCTGGTGTAATATTACACGTCTGTGAAAGTTTCACTTGGAGCCAGACCTTGAGCACAGATCCACCAATGTTAACAGATGTCTCCTAATTGGTACCCCTTGAAGCTCTTTTGTTGATGCATATGTTTCTGCTACATTGTTGGTTTTTTTGAAAAAATCTCTTTCTGCTTTAGCAAAAACACATAAATACAAGAAATAAATACATCTGTGCGTACTTCCTGCATTTTAACTGGAAACAAACCCTTAAACCTGAAATCTATGTCTGCCCTATTCATCCTTGCATACCCTCCTGGTGACTAGGGAATTTTCATTCCATTTAATTCCCACCACAGCTAAAATACAGAATTCTAACTGCTTTGCTTTCAGCCTGTCTGGTAACACTGAGCAGCCTTGCAGGGCATAGAAAATTGCAGGTGGAATGACAGCTGCCAGCCTAGTGCTGCACACTGTGGGCAAGTACATCAAAACATAATTTCCACCTCTTTCTTTTACTCACTTTCAGTGATTCTTTTATAATACAACTGTGTTTTAGCAATATGGACTTCTCAATATTTCCATTCCCCTAGCATTTGTTTTGATCAAAAATGGTAAGGAAATACCACTACTGCCATTTTACAGGGGAGGAAATGAAGCATAGAATACCTAGATTTAAGGAAAGAGAGAGTGTAGCATCTTTCCAGCAGATGCTACCATGTGGCATTTATTCCATGAACATTGATTAGGAGTAGATGATGCCATTGCTTCCCAGTGAGGGGTAAAAAACAGCTGATGCAATTTCACAAGTGCCCTAAACATGAACGACTGTGAGAACAATTGAGGGGGGAAAAGAGCAGTATGTATTTCTTGAGCTTGCAACAATTTGAATGAGGGACTGAAAGTCTTTCACTTCAGATAATGCAGAGTTGTCATTAAAAAGAATACCTTTTTTACTGAGACTTTCAGGTATTTCTTGAGCATAATTTTCATTTCAAAAGTGCTTTATTTTCAATTTTATTGTGAAAGTAATCATTTAAGAAAAGAATATGATTGCAAAGTACTTAGTGTGGAGTTAAGGGCTATCCAGCCAATTCTACCACTACTATTTCAGTGAAATGTGTGTGGAGAAAGAGATAGGGATGACATGCCAGTTTCTTTTGTGAATAGAAACCTGTTGACATTGCCATGAGGTTAAATGAATATAATGTCAGATCTAAAATTCAGGAGCATGGATAGGTTCGTTAGGGAGGGTTTCAATCAGCATGCAGGGAGTATAACAGCTTGAAAAATGTGTGTGTGGATACAGCTTTCCTGAAGCTGTGTTTTCATGCAGCAGCTCCTGAATACCAATGAATGTCCTGGCCTGGCAGAAGTAATCACTGAGTCAGGAGTTGGGGCTGGGCTCAGAGTCACTGCTTACATTGCTTTGGATTAGTCACTTCATGTTTTGTCTGAACATAATTGTTGGTTGTAGTCGATAGTAGGAAAATAGCTATTCTGGTTGCCTTTTCTTGAATCAAATCTTGATTAGTTTCCAGAAAGATCACAAAAGTAGCATTTGCTCAAATTTCAAGTGTTTTTATTAAAAACAGGTCTGCTTGCACCCCTGGGTCTTTTGCTCAGGTCTGTATTTATTGTCCTGTGCTCTGTGCAGGGCTCACTGACTTGGCAACAGGGAAAAGCACATCCTTCAGCATTTGCATTGCATTTCACTGCTGATCTGTGCATATTTCCAAAGTGAGACAAAAGGGGTTTCTGGGAAGGGAAGACTTAGAGAGGCTTAAAACCCAAACTGGCTGAATTGTGAGTCCTTTTTCTATAAATGTTTCTGCAAGCAGTATAAACTTCTGAACTTGTCAGAAAAAATCAAAAGGCTATTGCTCCAACTAAGATCAAAAGTCACCTGGAAGACAACATGAAAAAAATATCAAGCTCTGATTCAGGCTTAACTGACAGAAAAATTGAGAAAACCTATTGTTCCCTGTCTCAGTTCCTTACCTTGGTCCATAATCTTTCAGGTGGTGTGAAGAAGCCAGGTGGACTGACAAGAGCAAGCCCATCTCAGGGATGTATTTGGTGACCCCCACTGTGCAACATCTCCACACCATCATTTTCCTCCTCCGTGGTGACTGAAACAGGTAGGGTGTGTTTGAGGCTGTCTGCACCCCGGCCCCAGCCCTGGAACTCTGCTTACCAGGATCTCTTTCATGTCCTGTCCCTTCCCTGCGCTGTTCCCTGAATGCAACATCCATCTCCTTTTGATTCCTTTTAGGAAAGAGGGGGGGAGGGGCAGAGAAAAAAGAAAAAAAGAGAAATAAAGAAGACAAGAAAAGAGAAGAAAAGAGAAATAAAGAAGACAAGAAAGAAAGGGGAAGGGAAGGGAAGGGAAGGGAAGGGAAGAAGGAAGAAAGGAAGAAAGGAAGAAAGGAAGGAAGGAAGGAAGGAAGGAAGGAAGGAAGGAAGGAAGGAAGGAAGGAAAAGGTTAAAATAAAAAATAAAAAGGCCATGTATCTTTAGCAGCTGCACAGTCAGAGAGGCAGCAAGAGCATCTCTCTCTGCAGTGCTCCTCTAGTCTGAGATTTATCAGGTCTGGACAAGAACTGAGCATCTCTGTTAGTTTTTTGTATGCTCTCATTTTGTCCTTTGGGAAGAAAAAGCAGCCTTCATGAGCAGTGACAATTCCAGATCCTCTCTTTTTGCAGAAGAGACAGCTAAATACTTTAATGCCCTTAAAAAGAGTGACAAATACATGTATTTTTCATTCAATAGAGTTCCATTGTAAAGCTAAAGAGAAAAAGGTAAATGGCATTGTTAAATTTAATTTCACTTTGGCTTTCACTTTTCAAAAGCTTTAAGAGTTTTCTTCTCCTCCTGTATATCTTTAAGAGAGGGTTAAAAAGATTTACTGGAGGCTGTTGCTATGGTGCTCCTATCAAGGTATCTGCATTCAACCCTCTGAACCTTGGTTAGTACTTGTACATGTTTACACCTTTGTCTGTCTGAATCTATTTGCTCTATCAAAATTAACACAGTGCACCCCAGCTGGTAGAGAATGTGTGCTTGGTTTTCCTTGAGAAAATGCAGAATAAATGCAATGTGAAAGAAAGGTCTGCAGGCCCTTTTGTAACACTTCTCGAGTTTTTTGTAAACTCAGAATATGCATGTGCAGAGCAACATGAGAGATGCTGTACTTGACAATGTTTGCAAATCAGGACAAATTAGGTTATTTCAATAATTAATTAATTTTAATAGCATTTTGAAACAACTGAAGTCAAAGCATAAGATGGATACCTTTTCCAAACACACCATCAGGCCAGGACTGAAATTACCATTAATGAAGTGCAGTGGAATTAAAAGATGCTGTTGTTTTCTATAGGATGTGTTGAACTACACCGATATGTGAGTGAAGACTACTAACTGCAAGAGCTTGTGTTCCTGATGGCTGTGCATCTTCTTCTTTGTAGTTCTCTACTATCCCTCCATTTGTGAGCTGATGGCAGTGTTGTCTGTTTAGTTAGTACCATCAGTGGATTTAGGTTCTACATTTGTTATCCTCTCTCCTGAGGTAAATCTGATACCTGGAGAAATACAGCTCAAGAGGGGCTGTGTGATATGTGCGTTTTTTCTGATGAGACCTGGCAGCATTTTTGTCTGTGACATGGATATTTACATCACTGGATAATCATACCTGCTCTAAAATGCAGGCAGTTTCCTATTGATTACTTAAAAAAATGTGTCCTTATTTCAAAGGAGAGGATGGCTTCATAAATGGGGGCTTCTGTATTAGAAGAGAAAGAGCAGAACAGCAGTCAAAAGGAGTGAGGGTCTCTTGGCCTTGGTGATGCAGCCTAAGCACATCACCATGAATGATCTCCTTGGAGCCAGGGAGGTGTTTGGTTCCTGTGTGACTTCACTCAGGGTTTACACGTGTACTCTTGCCTGTCTGCTTTCTAAGCTGTCTGTGTTTACTGTGCTTACTGTACAGCTGTTGTACAGTTGAAGAGAAGGATAGAAGTTTCTTATTTCTAGAGTAAATAATATGAAAACATCACTTTGAAAAACACCTCCTGATGGTTTGGGGACAGACAGTACAAGTTTTATCTCGCTATATTTTGGTTTTGTGCAGTGCTCATCACCACAGTGTCTGAACCTCTCACAATGCATCACCACAACTACTTTCCAGAGGAGGAACATTCTTCTTGTATGGAGGGAGGGCTGAGACATTCATGGTCTGGTTTAGCACCTGAGAAATCTGATGACAAACCTATTTGCTAAAGGTCAAACCAGGAGTCTGTCTGTGGCAGAGCTTAAACAGAATATCAGCTCAGTACTTTCACCTCTGGACCATTTTTCTTCCTCTTTTTCAATATCTTTGTAGTTTTTATGAGTGTTCTCACTTGTCAGAATTCACTCATACACCTACATCTCCAAGATGATATATTATTAAAATATTTTGGCACTTGGTATATATGTTCTGGTTAATATTTGCAATCAGTTAGAAAGTGCAGTTTCCAAAATGAGAAATCAGTGCACGAAGGAGCAGTGATTCATCTTCTGTTGGAATATAAACCAGTGGTAATATCAGACTGTTATTTTCTTTTCTTGAAGTAGATCTGTTGGGGTAAGCTGCTGTATTTTGCTCTGCTTATATATCCTAAGTTTGTTACAGGTTTTCTCCATTGATAAATAATTCTCTAACCATTTTTTTTTACGTGGCAACAACCCATATAAAATTGAGTTTTATATGTGACTAAGTAATGTCATAGAGTAGTTGTCCTCTTGTTCTTATTTTAACTCCTGTTTTGGATAGGGCTTTTAGCAACCTCTTGAATTAGTTAAAGATGTCTTTGCTCATTGCAGGGGTCTTGGGCAGATGAACTTAAAAGGTCCCTTCCAACCCCAACTGTTCCATGGTTCTATGATTTTGGTTTTACAAAGGTACCAAGGTAAAAGGTACAAAGAGAAAGGTACATTTTCTCTTATTGTGGCTTATTTTCTTTGCAGGATAATCTATCTATTTTTTCTGAGATACTGAATGTCATTTTTAATGTGTCATGAACTTTGCCCCAATATCCCACAAGATTACTGTGAATTTACTTATTTTATCCTTTTTTTCTTCCTGATTCAATTGAATAATCCATTACTGTATTTATATTCAGTGATAAAAATTTTAGTAGCATAGACATATTCCTGAATTCCTTTTAAAAACTGGATGCAGTTTCAGAGAAGCATAAGTAATGTGGAATATGAATGAGAAAGATGGATTCCTGCATGAATTGTGTTGAAACAGCCAAATGAAATACTCAGAACTTCCTAGGAATAATAGAAATCATGGACAGAGAGATCATAACTCTCAGCAGAGCAGTTATTGCTGTTGAATGGCACTGTGGGTTTAAATGATACAGCCCATGTATTTTCAAATGAGTGCAGGAGTAGGAGAGAACTAATTTAACCCAAACCACATTTATGGCAGTTTATTGTGCTAAAATGTAGGCAGAGTGGATCCTGAACAAAAATGGTCCTAATGAAACAGAATCAGTGTTTACCAAGAATTACTGTCTTCTGAAATTTGATAGACCACAGACATTGTCTGAAATCTAACAATGAAAACCTGGTTCCAGATTTCCTAATGACATTGGGAAGTTTTTCATTCAGTTCAGAGAATTTGGGTTCTAGCCTTTTTGAAGCACAGTTTGCCAGCCAGTCTGAAAGGCCTGGCACAGTTGAGTGTTCTAAGTGCCATCACTGTTCCTGGAGAGATGCTGACCCCTGTGTTTATATAACTCAGCCATAGCAACTGCCAGCAAATGAAACACAACATTTTTCTGTCTTTCTTGGTCTCATAGTGAATTAGCACTGAATTCTTTGTCTATTAAATCATGCAAGCCACTAGAGATATTTACTGTTAAACTGAAAAACTGTTCACTAGTCAATCAATTGCATAAAAACCTTAAACAGACCAAATAAATTGTTCAGCTGAAGCTGTTACAAAATCTATTACAGCAGGAAATTAATTTCAGTTCTTCAATTAATTTAATGAAGTGACTAATTCAATTAGTTTAGGTTTATTTTAAAACCCTGATCTGAGGACTCAGTCTCCAGGTCCACATATTTTATTATTGTCATTCTCCACTTCTTCCAGGTCCCCAAATTCCAAACTTGTCTAAATGGCAACTTCATTTAGCTTTGACACAAACTACTCAGTGTAAGTCTTGCATCTCTCATTTTTCTGCTTATCCCATTAGACTTAAGTTCCTGGGCTGAACAATCAAGATTTTTTTTTTCTGATTTGATCTATAACTAAAAGTTAATTCTTTCTTTTATTCCAAGGTCCCCACAAAATATGGGGAAATTGTTGAAACCGAGTGTCATTTGACAACAATTGGAGGATCAAAAAGGAACAGTGACAAACTTCCAGATGAATATGCCCCTGAAGAAAAATGCTGACATCCTAAATTTTTCCCTCTTAGCACTAAATATGTTGATAACAAGAGCTGTGTTCTCTGTCAGGCCAGGCTGAGCTGAGGCTGACCTAAGCAAGGTCAGCAGTGCAGCAGGTTTGGGTGGTGTCTCTAGAGGAGACTATATGATACAGAATACAATACCAAAATGAGTTTTGGAGATATTTAAACCTTCCTTTTATTGCATTCTAATGGGAGGGGTATTTTGCAGTTAAAAAAAAAAAAAAGTGCATCCTAAGTACTTGAAGGACTGTTTGGCTGCTCTCATGCACACTCTGTATAAATTGTTTAGCTGATGACTCAGTCTGATACCAGACCTTTTCCCCACGTCTGTTGTAGGGTTTTGTGTAACACAGTTCCTGAAATTGTATCACAGGACCAGCTATTACTGTCATCAGCTGGCTGATATGGAGTGAAATACAGAAAATGAGCCTATTTTTTCAGAAGTATAGGTGCTTATGGAACCTGTGGACCATTGTTAAGCAACAAAGCAGTTAAATCTCAACATGCTAAATACATGAAATGATTTTAAAAGAGTTGGAGTTTAGTAACTATTGAGATTACACAGTGAAATTAGTAAGAAAAATTTCTAACTGTAGTTTACATCCTATGAGATATTCTTCTACTTCAATAATTTTTCGTTTTTAATTTTTAAAAACGCTGGGGAAAAAAAAAAAGTTTAACATTGCCTAGGTTTGATTTTCCTTATTCCCAAAAGACGAAACCCAAGTTTTTTGCTTTACCAAAAAGAATAAAGAATTATGAAAATTTTTCTTTGGAAAGTATAAGTTAACTTTTTTTCTCAGAAATTTTGATTTCTGAATCTGCCAGTACTCTTCTATGAATTTTCTGAGCAATAATATACTTAGAATTTCCACTAAAATGCAGAGATTTAATTCAGAACCATTATATATGCTGTAGGCTGCTGCACATTCTGTAGCTAGTTTTCACTCCCACCTTTTCATCTCTATTTATAGTGAAAAAAGGTGAATTTTATTGCTGAGAAATAAAATGTGAATACAAAATTAATTCCAGTCAAGCCTAAGGATGAATATTATTAGACTATGCCACTTTTATTTAAATTTCAAGAGCAATTTTGATAACTAGACATCTGCTATTTCAAGAAGGCTTTAGAGAAGATGCAATAAAAATTATAATGACATTCTCTGATAGAATCCACTTCCAGAACAAACTAGCCCAGTGATGACACTGACTCTTGGTTCTGCTTGGGTTTCATGCTCAGCATAACCTGACTCATCTGAATTTTTGCCATCTACTACATAATTCTGATGGACCATGAACAAAATGTATCATCTAGATAAGATTCCTGTAGAAGACACATTATAATTGATAAAAAGTCTCTATCTCATAGGAAATTGGCAATTTCAAATTACATGCAGTTGAATTTCACAAGTGATTGAACAGGATTTTCACAGTATGAATGTAGATGCTGCTGAAGCTCTCTGTGTAGGTGACGTGCTTCTCTTTGACCACCAGCAGCTGGACCTGAAGCAACAAAGGTCTTTGTACTCCTAAAACTAAGTTCTAAAAGGGCTCTGGCTTCTTGTGTGTCTGATCTCCAGGTGAACCTTCCATCCTTACCTGTTCCCAATTTCTAGCAGGCACTGTATGTCACTCTCTCTTAGGGAATACCATAACCATCCCAGAGCTCTCAGACTTCAAGGAGAAGGTTACTGGGACACAACACGGTTTCTGCACTAGAGAGAGTGAAATCCTGGTTCCATGGGAGTCAGTGGTAAAACTTTTATGCATTTCAAAAGGATTACAATTTTCCCTACAGCTTTATGTTACCTTCTTTTGATGTAAATACCAAAAGATCTTCAATGACAGCTGAATTTCAATTCCATCTAAAGAGAGCAGTTCCAGTAGAATGTATTAGGTTCCTGTTGACCCTAATAAGCTAGGAGAAAAAGTCAGCAGCAACACAGCTGTATTGTTTGGAAGGAAGACACATAACAAAGATGATAACATGAAAAGGGTAGGATTTTAAAAGGAAGAATCAAAAATAGTAAGCAATGTCTTGACATTAGCAGCACAGGAGAATAAAATATTTTTGTCATTGCTTTCAGCTTCCATTTATGCACTTCAGAAGAAAGCCAAAGACTAGAAATACTATCTGATCTAGGCAAGTTTAAAGACTTTAGAGTATGTGGAAGGACTCGAGAGTTGTGTCCATGCGCACTAAAAACCTACATATCTGGGAGTTCAATTCTCCATCTGTTCCCTTTGCTGAGATTAGCAGGCATGTGTGATTCTGACAAAACATTCTATGCCGTCTTAAATGATGACCCCAGGAAAATATTAAAAATAGAAAACTACTTCTCAATCATTAAACTTTTCCAAGGAGCTTAAAAATTCCTTTGTAGCTGTATTTCCAAGTGTAACTGAACATAGCACAAGAATGAATTCTTGGAAATTCAGGAAATCAGAACAATTAATTATCGGGCACACAGGTAAGAAAGTGTTATTAATACTGGCTTACAGTGTCTGTGTAATGTAAGAGTAAAACATTAGTGATCAGATCCAAGATGCCTGGCTTTGCAGAGTCATTCCCTGCTATTCCCTGCTGTATGGGAAAGCAGGGGCTGGAGAATGACTCTTCCCCTACCCAAGCAGCATGTGTAGCATCAGCCCACCTGGGAGAGGAGGAGCTCAAAAGTCCTAGATCTCTTCTGGGCTTTGCTTCCCTTGCCCTCCTGGACTGCAATCCCTACATTATTTTTTGGGGTTTTTTTATGAAGTGTTCAGCTCATTTTTTTATTTCAAGCCATACTCTGAAGTAAAGACAGTTCTTTCTTTTTTTAAGTACCATTCCCTTGGTAAGTAGACATATCCTTTCAGCTCAGGCACACACCAGACATCTCCAACAGGTAAAATGGGACTACACTCCATATCTCATTTCACAGGGCTGTTGTGTGTAAAAACAATAGATGATTTCTGAAGCTATAGGTGTAAGGCTTGGCTTTATTCCTACCCTCAGCTTTTCCTTATTGCTTGCTTGGAAGCATTTATGTGCAGGATCTGCTGCATATGTATTTATATGCCTGCTGGTGGGGCTCCTGTTACAAGTGACCATATTGTGTTCAGAAACAAGGATCTCCTATGCTTGCTCCTGATTCCCAGCTGAGACATTAAAATTATCTGGATATACAATTGTCCACTTCAATGTCCACTGGAACTCTGGCAGTGCCCAGGAGTGTTTCCTTATTGTGGGCTACTTTCCATGTGAATGTCTTGCCTTTGATAAAACTGTGTAATAAAGCAAGATTAAAAGGTGGAGTATCTTTTCAGAAATGGAATCAAAATTAGACAAAGACAGGTGCTGAATACTTGTATAAAATATAAGACAGTAAGAACTTAATCGTAACATGGATATGCTTAAAAGACTATCAATACTTACACATTAAACCTTATGAAATCACTTTGAAGGAAGATTAGAAATTTGGGATTTCTTTCACTTCCCTCCCTGCTGAATCCAGACATTGATTAGAAGAGTATGAGAATGAAAAATCCTGTACTCCTGCTTTACTTAGGGTCTGATGGCAACAGCCAGCACAGTGCTCATTTCCTGTCACATCAAAGCTGGGTGCCTGATCCCTTCTCTGAGATGCCTGTGGAGCCACTTCTCCCTGTGCAGAGGCACAGCCACAGCTACCCCTGTGGTGAAGTGGCCGCTGATTACTCAGGAGAAAATTGCTCCAATTCACTGTCTATCAACTGCTCATTTTCACAAGACACAGGACTCTCACACCCTATTGTGCAATAGTTCTGTGGGATTTTGCAACTGTAGATTTGTTACATCTGCTGCCTTGGGAGGGACCCAAGGCTCTGCTTTTGCTTGTAGTTTCTCTTTCCCAGCAGTATATATTAATGAAGTGGGATGTTGTTCTGTTGCAGAGTACCAAAGTCCCATGGCATTTACAGTCTGGGAATTTCTGGATTTTTCACATGATTTCTGCTGGAGTTTTTGGGACCAGATAGTAACTACTGAAATAATACATGAACCTAAACAAATAAAGGGAAAACTGGGAACACCCTGTCTTGACAGATAATGGAATCAAAGATGAGCCAGTCCCATTTATATTCTGCTTTTTTAATTCAAAACTAATGCATATTCATGACATTTCTGAAGAATGTGAGTGCTTCAGAGAAATTCACCTGAGCAGTGAGTCCCTTCCACAGGCTCTGATGGCCTCAGGACCCTGTGAATATGTGTTTCTCATTCAAGGTCTGTAGCAATGGGATGCAGGTAGGCAAGAGCATTTGTTTCTACTGTGCAGGTGAGACCTTTCCTTTTAGAACCTTTCTTCCAAAGTGAAGATGGTTCAACAACTCTGTGATCAGGGACCTCACATAAAGTGAGGAGTTTGTTTGATGCTCTCCTCTGCCTGAGGACTGTCTAATCCAGTCTCTAGGTAAGGCCATTAAGCACAGACAGAGGGACATTTTCTCTTGGCCTGGATTTTACACAAATCTTTAGACAGTGTTAACTTGGGATTGTGTTTAGGTGCCATATGTGTTGAACTGTGCCTTTACAAAGAAGCCCAAACTGTGCTGTGATGATTTTTTTGCATCAGTTTGCCATGCTGGGGACAGCAGGTGAGAAAGGTGATAAATTGAAGCCAGGTTTCTTAAAGTAAAGTATAGCAAAATATAGATCTTTATCTTCCTTCTCAGTAAGAGGTGAATGGAGAAAGCTAGATCTCTTGAAAAAAATCAATTTAAGTCATATGCCAGACTTGGATAAAACATCAATCAATGAGTGGTAAAAATATGAAGTGGTAGGCAAGGGACCAAAACTATTTCCAGTATAAGTGATGTTTTTTCTATGTATTTGTTTGTGTTTAGTTTGTCTATACCTCTCTTCATGCTGAGCAGAAAGTAAAAGACTTGAATTTTTCATTACTGGCCATCTTTCCTTCAGATGGACCGTGGGAAGGCACTCTTCACTTCTCTAGCAGGCACTGATGGCTATTAAATGAGGATAATATCAGTCAGGAAAATTACCATCAACATGTCAGAAGAAAAAAATTTGATAGATTTCCATTCAGCAGCTGCTACCTTTTACCTTGAAAGTAGAAGAAAATGCTTCAGCTGACACTTGCTTTTATGTTGCTGCTTTGATCTTCCAATGGAAATGGATCCATAATAGCACTAGTGACTTCCCTTGCTTCCTTTACAGTGGAAAGACCTTTTCAGTAACATGATTTCTTGATAAAAGAAAGAGGACATAGTGCTCCTTATTTTGGGTCACTGCACAGTCCTCTTTTTCCTCTAAATTTTCTGGGTGGACAACCTCACAGGCTGGCTGAAATGTGTTCACTTGCCAGTTTGTTTTTGCAGCAAATGAAATGAATTTTCTCAGCCTTATGCACCCTATCTTCCCTCTAACACACATTTCTGTTCTTTTGGCAGAACAAAATTCTGCATGAGTGTGAATGAAGGCTCTTGCCTGTTGCATTTTTTGTTAAAAAAAAAATTCAAACTCACTCCATCCACTATGCCATATTCTTCATCCAACAAAAAGGATCATTCAATGTAGTTGTGTTTTGAATAACATAAGTTCAAAACCAAGCCTCATTTCAGGATATGTTTTAAATGTGCTTTCATAAAATGGTTGAACTTACTTAAAAAAATGTTTGCCATCTAAGAAAATGTTTGTCATCTAACAAAAGACAAAATCAAAAACATACAGACAGTAAGATATGTTGAAGGAAATAATTTTCTTCTAACTGATGTGGAAAAAATGCCTGAAATACATCAAAGCTACCACTGAAATAGAATTCATTCTCATTTTAAAAGGATGGAACTGAGAAGTGTTCCAGTCTCTCAGGATTCTGAGTTACAGTTTGAACACTTTCCTATGAATACTGATTAGAGAGCAGTAACTTTTTGTCCTGTAGTTGATCTTGAGAACAAGTAATATAGATGTGAGACTTGAACAGAATGTATTTGAGATTTTTCCTTAATTTTATGTTGTGTACAGCACTCATTATGCTCTTCTTTACAGCCCTCTGTAAAAAAAACATCATGTTTTCTTTTGTAATATTTCCCCCCAAACTGAAGATTTGTAAAATAATGTGGGATTCCTCAGAGACTGGGGGAAAACAAAAACAAAACAAAAAACCAAACCAACCAAAAAACCACAACCCCCCACCAAACAAAAATATCATTTCTTTCTCTCACATGTCTCCCTCTCCTGGAAGGACATATTTTAAGTTCCCTAGGCTTTAGAAAGTTTAAGTTTCTGGATTAATTTTTTCAGCATTAAGCTGTCCTGATAATTGCTGGTGTAGGGGTATAATATCACTAGGACAGCTGCAGAACTGAGCTGAACAGAGACCTCATTCCCTCAGGAAAAGTAGGACTTCTAGGCATGTCCCAGTGCCTAGGACATGTTAGTGGTGAGCTCTGTATGTGTGACACAGCTGTTTGAGCCCTGAAGGGTTGTGAGATCTCCCTGTGAAGTAAAAGAAAAGGGCTCTAAGCACATGGTCCTGGATTTCCCTGGGCCTTGTGCCTCAGGCATCTAAATTTATGGCACTTGAATACTTTAACCACTCAAAGCCCTCATTAGAGCTACCTCATAATTCTGCACCCCTAAGATCCAGAAGGATCCAGCTAAGCCTGTTTCTAGGAAGGACTCCACTCACTGATCTCACATCCCCAGAGCAGAAATGGCATCCAGCATTGTTGCAGCAGCCCTTTCATTAGAGGGTAGAAATGAGCAGAGACACAGACTTCTTTTTTATCACAGCATGAAAAGTGTCCTGGTTTACTCCTCTTTACAGCTCAGCCATCCTGACCCCAACCATTCACTGACTCTGGCAGCAGCAGCTCCTGCTGTACGTTTCCCTTGCAGCCTCTGGCTGCTGGTTATCTCCTGCTAAACTCTGACTGCAGGAATTGGTTTGCAGACTCTGACTGCAGGCTTTTACCTGGCTAGACTGTGACTGCAGATTCCAACAACAGGCTCCAACTACAGACCAGACTGACCTCACAGCAATGATTCTCTCTCCCCAGGATCCTTCTTCTTCATGGTGATCAAGGTTCCTCCCCTATGATACTCCTCCTTCGAGGAGGAACAACTAACCAGCAGCTAACCCACTCCCTTTTATCCCACTCACCCTTTTTGGATATAGCTGTTACTCACCAGGGCGAGGCTGAATTGGGTAATTAACACAGCTATTACTTATCAGGGACAAGGTCACCTGTATTTCCTTCTCCTATACAGTATGGTTAAAGAAGACCTTCCTTTGAAGTACAAACAATTACTGCCTTTAAATATAATAAGAACTGATTTTACTTGAAGAGGAGACATGTTGGGAAGCAGAGATGCTCAGTTCAGAGTTAAGTGGAAATTCTTGAGAGGAACAGGGTCTTTAACACTTGGTCATTGAAAGTGAGCAAAAATGGAGAGGTACAGAAGGGAAGTTTAAAAAAACTTCATTGAATTCAGATGTAAACCGACAGAAATTTATCTGATAGCATGAGAGAAAGCTCATCATGTGCAAGCTTGTTGCAAAAACCTCTTTTGCTATTAATACAGTACATCCAAGTAACATCCAGCTATGGCTGGAGCAACACAAATGTGTTTAATGCTTTTTTTTTTGCTTAATGTAAGCCAGTCTTGCTTGCTTATATTAAGCAAAACACCCTTGTTTTGGAAGGTACTATTTAACAACGAAATATTATTAGATTCCAAATACTGGGCGTGGGTGTTTTTGCTGTCTCCTAGAAGCACTCCCTTCTCTCCAGCCCATTCTAAATACATTTCCAACTTTTCTAGCAGGAAATCTGCAGCTCTCAAACCCCTGGAGAGAAAGCAAGATTTTATTTTTGAACACACTTGTATATGTGTCTGCCTTATGTCTCATTATACTTCAGCACATTATTTAGTTTGGAAGATTGAGGCTTCTGCCATCCATGGACAGGAAAAATCTGTTTTCTATGTTATAACTGTTATCCTATGTATGTTTTCCTGTAGATGTGGCTCATCATTTGTAAAGGGATATATATTCCAAAGCTGTTGATGAATGTGAGGCAAATAAGCTATCTCTCACAGCCACCCCTTTTAATTATAGATTAATATGTATATGCCACATAATGGGCATATCACAGTGTAAAAGATCAGAAGGATGGTTGCATTATTTAAACAGAATGAGTTTTAGAATAAATGTCTTCAAGAAAAACACAAGCATATTTTCAGCACCTTTTAAATCTCGTAGCAGTCATTTATGAACTGATTTAAATAGTTGATAGGAAGTGAGAAAATTATTTTTGAAGTGTACTAAATGGAGAAGATTTAATTTGGTCTTCTCAGCTAGTACAAATAAATATTCCTTCTTCAAGGAGAAAAATACAGTCAAATAATTGGTTCATACATATGTATGTTCTCCAAGAACAGCAGGGCTGTGTCCCTGCTATAGATACTGTCTCAGTAAAACAATAACCTTGGTCCTACCATAAGGAATGGCAGCACTATGGAGTGAAGGTGAAAATCAGTATTGACACACTCAAGGAGGGAAGGAGCACGCTCAGTGAGTTAAACCTGTTGCTGTAGTACAAACATGCTAAAGCTGTGCAACAAAATACCAAGAGTTTCACTGTGCATTTAGCTGTTGTACATAGACACAAAAAAACCCCAAAAAACTTCAACTCCTTTTTCCCCAAAACCCTACAGTATTATGAAACATGATAGTGTGAAGTATTAAGCAACTTCATGCATCTTAAATATGATAATGCAGCCTCATATCAATAATTTAGGGTTTACAAGGCAATTGTAAACACTCAGCATAATTCACACAGAAGATTTTCCCAGAGAGGGACAGCACAATGTCTTAGAGACACAGAAATCTTCATTTGTGTGGGAAAACTGAAAATACTGTGAGGGAAAAATAGAGAAATATGTCTGTGGTGTGTGTTACCAGGGGAATGTTTGTTTTTAAAGAGGAGACAAATTACAGTGAGGGTAATATGAAGTAATGAAGGATCCAGAAAAGACATTTGGTCTGGACCTATTACTCTTCAAAATAAAAAGAAAAAATGGCATAAAAGAATATATTATTATGAAATGGTATTATTTTTAAAATGTAGTTCCCACTATTTGACCTGTAGGATTCAATATTGCTGCTATGAGCTTTAGCAGATACTTTATCTTGAAAAAAAATAGTGAGAAGAAGGTAATGAAAGTTAGTGCTAAGGTCTGAGAGCACACTGTCAATTCCATATATTTTCTCTGATTTCTCTGCCCACACTGTGTGATTATGCCTCCCATCTGGAAAAAAAGAAAAAAAAAAGAAAAAAAAAAAAGCAGCTATGACACTTACTCAAATAGCTGCACTTATAAGATGGGGAAAATATTTCAGAAATCTCTTTAAAATATATGTTAAAACACAAGACAAGCAGCCTTACTTTATTTTATTTGCTGCTCAGTATTAATGTGTACCTCAGAAAATGGAACATTAAGCTCAGTACTGAAGTGAGAGGAATGCTGGCTACAGGAAACATTTTGAAACACTCTGGTGGACTTGGTGGGCTGTCAGCAGACTCTGAGCGTTTCCAAGACCTTTAATTCCTGGAGTTCGTGACTCACTAGGAACAGGGCTGGAAGGCCAGGTGTTTTGGATGACAGGTGATGGCTGAGGTGGGGATGTGTCTGGGGCGGGCATTTGGCTGGACTTTGGAAAGGCAGTAACTGTTCTGTGTTAGAGTGTTGTTGAGCAGTGTTGGATTTCTGTGCTGCAGTGCTCACATGCAGATGTTTGCACCCCACACCTGGAGCAGTGAGGGCCCTGCCAGACCTTGGGGAAGGCAGGATTTATGGAGAACCATGAAGGGTCTTGACAAGGGAGGGCAGAAGCAGCAAGCCAGCTCTGTTGAAAGGTCTCCTCATGTTTACATACCTCATTTCAGCTCTCCACATCTGCCTGCAGCTGGATTTTGCAGATGCAGTGATCTTCTGCTCAGCAGCAGTAGCCTTGTGTGCTCCGGCTGGCCTGAGCTGGGCTGAGGAGGAGGGACAGCTCACAGCTGCTGGTGTCACTGCAGCAGGCTCTGCCAGCCCTTCCAATACGCTCCAAGATTATAATGCCTCAGCATTCGGATATAAATGGAAAAATTGTGGCCTTAAAGGAGATGTTGAACATAGTTGAATATAGAAAATAATCCATAAATCTGCATTATATGGGTACTCATTGCATTTGTTAAGCTGATTTCACTGTTGCCTGCTGCCCCGAACACTTTTTCCAGTTTATCCCTGGTTTTGAGATATTATCTTACAAATCTAGTTCAAACTGTAGACTCAATGCAGGAGTGTCTGACTTACCTTAAGATGTGGTATAGCATTTATCATGACAGGACTCAGGACTTAGAGCAGACTTAGAACATTCTCTCATTGCTAATTAAACACAACAAAAAGATATTGCCTCAATACCTTTGCACAGAGGCTGGAGAATATTATAGTCAGTACAAAACTGTGTAGAAAAGTCCTAATTAAATTGTATAGTACTCTTCCAAGAGGGATTTTTCAAGTGCAAAATCATCACTGTGGGAAAATTCCAGGACTGTGTTATAGCACACATCAAAACAATGGATAGTAAGAAACAAAAAATTCTCAAGAGCACTAGTTCCAACATAGTTTTGCTCATGAAAGTGTCTGTGGCTAAATCTAATTCCATTTAAAGAACAGTGGTTTTATATAACTCTGTATTCTTGGGCTTTTAGAAGGATTTACATATTATGCTTGTTCTCAGTTGTGTTTCTCTTAATGGATATAGAAAGTTACAGAAGTTTTTATATGCCTGCTTTATTATTTATAATGGACTTAAACCCACAAACATTGCACAGCAAAGCTCTCTGCCCTATATTATAATTTTGTTTCTTTGGAAGATCTCACGAGGACAGTTGGGCAATTTGGGAAAAAAAAAAGTTTTAATTGATTAGATACATTGCTCCTTTCCAATTAAAAAGGACAAAAAAAGGAGTTTGTGACTTTGAGCCAATTTGATTGATGTATAGAGCATAGCTAATACCAGTCATTATTGAGGTCCTGATTGTAGTGTGTGTTTTCTCACAAACATGATTATAGGAAGCTCATTTGCATTGCTAAATGAAGGCTAAAAAAACCAAAACATTTTTCCCTGCCGGCCAGAGCATAGCTGATTCAATCACTAAAATACAAATAAACAAATGTAACTACTCTGACGAAAGCTGAGATGATTAAGCACAACGTGCATAAGAAATTAATCATTTAGCTACTAGTATGCTTTCCAGAAGAAGAACAACAAAGCTCCTCTTTAAAAATCACACCACTCTATCATGGAAGGTTTTGTGTGGCAGCAGGAGGGTCTCTAAAAGCTTTACATTATCTTTCATTCAAAATTTATCACAGGGTAGCACGTGCTAAGGGACTGAACTGCCATGGATGTGTAAAGAAAAAGTAATTCCTGCTTTCCCCAGCAGGACTGATGGCTTCAGCTGCTGCAGGGGCTATAAGTTGTTGTCCCTTTTGCTGCACTGGAAGGCAGAGTCTGAGCAGCCTGGTACTGCTGACAGGGAGGTCTTTCCTTCTTTTGCTTCTTAATCAGAGTCTGCATAGATGGACTCACATTTTTGTGGATGAAATCTGCATCAAATATAGAAATAATGGAGATTGCTTGCAGGCCAGTGGTTTGTTCCAGCTCTCCTCTTGGGGCAGGTGCTGGAGCAGTGAGGCTATCAGAAGCAGCCTATTAAACCTGTAGCTTTTTTATTAATATGCTTTGAATATATCCTTGCTTTCCAGCTCCCACCAAAACTGTAAATGCACCTGTCCAAGACCTCTAAGCTTCTCCTATGCTGGCAGTCACGTTTTTCATAGCAGAAGTACTGGCATACCTAACCGTGTGGAAAACAGAAAAATGCTTTGGGTCTGTTTCAGCCAACTGCAGCCTCTCAGTACACTCCATTACACCAATATTTAGGTTTAGTTTAAATAGTTAGAAATAAGTTTGAAATTGTGACCACAGGTTCCTGCAAATAGAAAACATCTAAATGACTGGAATAGACGGATCAGTGCCTATTATTTCCTCTATAATGTACTAAGCTGTCATTTGAAATAATGTGCCAAGACCTACAACCAACCCTGCAATTCCCCCAGATCTACTGGAAAATCTTCTGCAAATATTACATTAATCATTTTTGTCAAGGCTACAGATGAAAGAAGCCATTTGTACTTTATGACAGTTGGTAATTAAACATTTACAGTACTGTGCCAATATTTAATACACAATGTAGAAGGAGAAAACTGAACAGAAGGTAAATCTGGCAGAGTTTAATGTGGAGTGATACTGTGGGAATGTAGATGTGTGATCAGAACTGCAACACCACAGAGCAAGAGGCATTGCAATAAACAGTGGTAGCAGCAAACTGCTTTTCCAGTTGTGTTAGACTTCTTTCTCTCTTTCCTGGAACAGAAATGAGAAAAATATTTTTATCCTTTAAATGACTTGGAGAAATCAGGTGAGACTTTGGGAGAAAAGATCACTGCCTACTTTTGCAAGACAATAAAGCTGTATAGAATAAGTGAGTCCCAAGGAGTTTCTTCTGGTTTTATGGCTGCCCTGCTTTCTTTTTGTCCTCCATCTCTCTGAGTATATTGTAAAAATCTTCTACATCTTATTTAGGATTTTCCTCTTTTAATTTCTGCTGGAATGAAAGACATTCTGCTGGAATGTATGTTTGTCTCTTTTCTTGTCACTCTAATACCACTTCAGAACTTAAGGATAAAAACCATTTAATGTCTCTTACTCCCATTGAATAGATCAGAAATGATTCCATTTTTTCCTAAGGATTAGACTGCAACTCGACAAATTATCTGTGTCATCACAAACCAGATTCATCCAACTAAATGTCAGTGCACAATGTGCATGTCCACATCTGAGCTGTGTGCACTGACGTTGTACTCCACAGAGGCAGAGCTACAGGGAGAACCATCTGCTAAAACAGACAGTCAAGACAGGGAATGTGCAGCACATCCTAAAACCATTTTTTTTCCCTTTTTCATCTCTATTTTTGAGCCTGGATCTGGCTAATTAATTTTTTCTTATATCTAAAGTAGGAGAGACAAGCCTCAACCAAGCATTTCTCAAGCTTGTTCCCAGGCTTTGTGACTTTTCTTATTGTATGTGTTTGTCCCCACGAATCACATTCTATTAAAAATAACCTCTCTTCGTTTTCTTCTACACCATTATCAGAGCTTCCTATGGCAAGACAATCCTTACAGCTATGTTAGTTGAAAGGATAGATGAAATAAGAGTGTAGGTGTTCCAGAGATCTGGGGGTCCATCCCTAGAAGCATTCAGGGCCATGTTGGATAAGGCTCTGAGCAACCTGATCTAGTTGAAGGTGTCCCTGCTCACTGCAGAGGAGTTGACCTTTAAATGTGTCTTCCAACCCCAACCATTCACTGATTCTTTGATTTGATATTGGGTCTCCATGGTACAGCTGAAGGCACTCACCGATCTGTGTAATAAGTTGACACAGATAATTATATGAAGCAGAAGGTACAGCTTGCAGTCAGTGGAAGTGCCATGGACTGTGGATAAAGCTGATTGGTGCCATGATTTCATTTTTTTGCAAGCACTACAGTTTGAGAAATGATCGTGTGGCAACAAGCGTGAAATTAAAGTGTCTGAGTGAGCTTGCATTCATGCACAATTCTCTGTGCAAATATATTCAAGTAGATGCAATCTATTGAATAACCAGGCTCCTCTCAAAAACAGCTCAGTAAAGCACTGGAAAAGACATCCGGCAACAGACAGATCAGACTGCAAATATTTCGTAGAATCCTGCTGCTAATTAAATTCTATCTGCAGTAAACTCCTCCTCCAATTTTTAATGCAGTCACTGATGATCTTGTACTATGTAGATCTTTCATTCTACCCACTTGTCATTCTACAAACCCAGGCTTCCTGGGGGCTGTGTGCATTAGCTGGCAGTGCAGCTGGAGAGGAGAGGCTCTGCTGACCTGACATCCACATGAGCCACATTTGTGAAGTTCCATTTCAGATTTTCTCTTGCTTGTTCCTGTGGTCTACAGGCTCAAGGTTGGGCAGATAAGTTGGGCAGATAAGTTCTCTCTTGGAACACATCTGGTTTTGTATCATCCAAAAAGCCTCTGATTTAAGTGCTAAAATATGTACCAAAATGCAGTAGGGCTGTAAGGTTGGGACATTTACTTCAAAAATGCCTTCCCGGCCTCAGTTAAGGTGCTAGCACAGTGGCATCCTATGTGGTTGATGTACAAAATCACCCAGAGGAACTCTTCTTGCTCAAAATAACTGTAATCACAGAAAAAGCATCAAATGTGCAATTGCCTTTTCCCTCCACGTTTTTCCAGCTGGAAAACCTTACATGGAAAATCTCAATGAATTACTGGTTCTCCTTATAAACACTCCATGTCTCTAGTCTATATCATCTGATACATCATGGATCCTGCAAATATTTACCTATTACATTTACCTAGCAACTTTAATTTCTGTAGGATTACTCAAATGAAGACAAGATTTTCGTTCAGATCCAGATCAAGGTCAAAAATCCCCATTTGATTTTGATTGGAACAGAACAATATGTGTTTCCAGAAATAATGTAAAATCTTTTCTACTTTGGTCTTTCCAAGGTAAATGATTATCAAGGGAAAAAAAAAAAAAAAAAAAAAAAAAAAAAAAGAGGGAGGGGAAATATTTTNATGGATGGGAAATAGTTTATTCTGGGCAATGAAATCTGTCCTCCTATGACCAGAAAAAATTTGCTCCTTTGTTTGATCCTATGATTGTTTCAGTCTATGACCAGATTAAGCAAGTAGACCAACACCATGCTCATGACAGATGTAAAATCTTTACCTTTGTACATTTGTAAACTGTTTGTTGTTGATGATATGGAACACCATATCATTTCATGGAGTGATAAAAATCTGTATTTGCAAAAAGTTGTGACCAAAATGACATATGACACGAAAGAAAATTTACAATAGATTCAATTACAAAGAACTTTGTTTTGTAAAAGATAGAATGGAAATGATCCAGTAAAAATAGATTATTTCAAATAAAATGTTTTTCACTTCTAAAAACCTAACCTGTTTTTTTAAAAAAGTTGAAATGAAATTTGCTTACAGGTGGTAACCCTTCAAAACAAAAGCACAATTGGACAGAATACACATGCATTTATTATCAAAATGTGGATGTACAAATTGTAAAATACCATAAATGTTTGGAATTTTGGCTGCTGTTTAAAATTAAAGGATTTCATGTCAGCAATATTTTGACTAAAGTAGGTTTCTTTCTATTCAAGATAGTTTCATCCAGAACAGATCCATGAAAACAGAGACACGTGTAACTTCTTAATATTTTATAACACCTAGCTATGGATCTGAGCAAATTCTTAATGTTTTTAGCTCTCCTTACTAACCTGCTTTTCAACTCTGGCTCAGTCAGCCTACTGTTACAAGTAAAAAGGTCTTTCTTTGCCATGGTTACTATATATAACTAGTGTGTCTGATCCTGCATCCACTAAAGTCACTAGCAAAACTTTGACTTGGCCGGGGTCACATCTTTTACAACAAAGCAGAACACATGATGTTAAAGAACAATGTGAATACACTCACACTGCAAATTTTTCAATGAGTTTCAATGGTATTTAAATGAAATTATTTGTGTTTGGCCTATCTGACACTACATTAATGTATTTACATCATGTACAGGTGTTATAAACTCAACAGCAGGTGCTTAGAAACAGCTGTGTCCAGCAGTTTCACAAAATTTCAAACTGGACCATTTCAATTAACATAGAGATTGGGGGTAATGTTAAAGCCATCAAGATAAAGCTGACCTCAGTACAATGTTGTCTCTTGCAAATATCCAGGAACGTGACAATCTTTGAGAGGCTGCCTAATGAATTGTTTCAAGTTTTCTTCCAGGATTTTGAAAACAAAAGTCACACTTAAAAAACTGTATTTTGCTGCTGATGGTCATTTTTTCCAGTGGCAGAGTCAAGAGGAGGGCAGAGTTGTACGTGGAAAATCTCAGCCAGTGTGCTGTGTGGGTTTGTCCTTGGCCAGGGCTCCTGCTTTTGGAGGGTGAGGTGCAGGAGCAGGGTGTGTCCCTGCCGGGGTGGGTGTGCAGGGCTCATTAACTGCTGCAGCCCCGGGTGCAGCCGTGTCCCAGCAGATTGTTGTTCCTCCCGTCCTGCAGCTTCTCGTGGCTCTGAAGAGATGCTCTGCTGTCAATGCTGGAAGTCTGTCCACTTTGATCCTGCTGTCTTCTTAATCTGCCAGGGGTGAAAAACATTGATAGAGCTGTCATGTGCAGGTAGCTGTACTGGAGGGGCAGCTGCTGCCTGCCCTGTGGATAGCCACATACAGGTTCCTGCTCCATTTCACCTGCATTAACTGCTTGATAGCTGCCATTTCCTCTAAACACTGATGATTGCTTCCTCCTAAATATGTTTAGGTCTTGGACAAATCCTGCTCTCCGTAAAGCCTACCATAAAGAGCCAACAGAGGAGAGTGCTTTCTCTGGCTTCAGCACCTCTGCTCAGACTGCAGCCTCGTAAAACCTCTGGGTAGCTGGAGGCTGATGAAAGCTGTTGACTGGGCACACAACAGCTGCTCCCCTCTGTTGTCCTACAAAACTATCAGTAACCTTAAACCAGTAAAAGAGAAAAAGCCCATGAAATGAATGTATTTTCAATATTCGTCTTGGTAGTACTTCACATTACCAAAGCTTCATGAGTGGTTTCAAAGAACAACAGCAACAAAACCCTATGCTTAAAGGCTGCAAAGTTATCTTCTTTTGACATCCTTTTCTAGAGAACAGCAACAGCCTTAGAAGCACCTGCAGTCTCCCCCAGCCGTGTTATGAAAGAGCTTCTCAGGACTTCTGCTCAACAGCAATCTCTGTGATTTTACTGTAATTCATGTTATATTCAGTATTTTCCTCCAAACACTGTGTAAAATACTTTCAGGAAAGATGTAAAGATTCATTGGGAAGCTATGTGTTGGGAACCCCCCCATTTATTTTTTTTTTTAATTGAAACATGAACAGGTACTTTTTTAAAGGATTTTTTTTCTCTGAGTGTTTCTTTTCTCAAAATGGGAAATAGTATTCCTGAAAAAGGCACCAAGACTTCTCACCAGAGACACTATGGAAGAGCTCTTTGGTACAGCAATTATAAAAGGTATATATATGCTATACTCCAAAAAATCCCCCAACTTTGCAAGTAATATAGAATACCTAGAAAATAGTCATTAATGGAAAAGCATGTAAAAATCAAATTTAAAGGGTCTATTTCAAAGCCTTAAACACTTCCAGGTGGCATAAACAATATGGAGACACCCTACTGAACACTCAGAAGAGAATGGGACATGAAAATACTGTAATTAAACAGATGAATAGAGGAGGCTATTAAAGCAAAAAATATGGGAACACTATGTAAAAGGGCAGACACATTAAATGAAAAACTGTAAGACAGACTGAAAACAACAAATTAGAGGAACATATTGCCAAAAGCATTTTTGGTGATTTTTTTCAAGTGCACCAGAAATTCAATGGATACCATTGAGTCTATAGGTCAATGTGTGAGTGAATTATTAGAAGATAGCACAGAAAATATGAGTCCCTAGCTGAAAAGCCAATTAATTATCTTCAACAATGTTCATGACAAATTAGCTGAGGAAGATTCCTTTCCTTATGAGAAATTTTTCCATCATCTCCAGTTAAAACATTAGGGAAACAGCTTTAGAACCAGTTGCTTAAATTAACATTAACAAAGTATCAAGACAACGGATTTTCACCCAGGACTCTCAGAAAATTTTTATTTCTGCACAGCTGAATGGAGAATGTAACTTACTCTTCAAACAGTCTTGGCACCATGGAAGACAGCAGATGTGATGGCTTTGGTTGTGTGTTGGTTTGGGGTGTTTTTTATTTGCTTGGTGGTTTGGGTTTTTTTAACACGATCTTCCAAAAAGATCCAGGAGACTACCAGGAGAGCAATAGGGTTTGATTTGAGACTTGAAACATCTCAGGATCTGAGCTACTGGTACAAGACTGATGTATTTGTAGGCATCGAGAGAAAAGACTGCAGTGCTTGGAAACTCATGTTGCAAGTGTGGGTGGAAAGCCTTGCAAACTGCTAAATAGAGGAGTGAGAAAAATTTTGGCTCTGTAGAGATCTGAGGCATCATTGCATTGGTCTAAGACATGCAAATGCTTTCTCCCTGGAATTGTATATTTCCTTTGTTTGTAAAATGCTGAAAAAGAAGGCATTTACTGCACCGCTCAATTTAAAAGGAAAATAAGAATTCTCTCAATAACAACATGAAGCAAGAAAACACCAGTTTTTTGTCAATTGAAAATCAATTTTTAATTTTTTTTTTGAGAACCTCGTGAACTGGCACCAAGGCTGTATGCATGTAAGGAGGACAGTGGAGAAAGGAGAGAAATAAATCCCATGCTGAGTTCAAAGGATGCCTCTGGCCAGCCTCAATTTTTTTCACTCTCTACAGAGGTGATTAATAATGCTGATTTATTTCAATTATTTTCTTTTATCCTGTTCCCTACTTCCCAAGTCTCCTATTGAAACAGAATATGGGGATTTGGAAGTGCTGAAGAAATACATTATTTAGAAGTGCTTCACTGTATTCTCTTTCCAGACATTTTCGTTTTCTGTATCTAGATTCACCATGCACATTTCAAACTACCAAAGTAAGCAATAGGTTATTAACCTGATGATGAGGTAAAAAAATTAACTGCTATTTAACTCTTTAATAATTTATCAATCACTTTATTCAGTTATTAAAATTACATTAAGGATTTCACTCTAGGGGTTTAGTTATTGTGGGCATACAAAAACCTGCTTAGCAGTGTACTCTTGGGGATGGGAAACTGGACTAAGAACCAGGAGATGCTGATTCTCTTTCCACCTCTGTCACCCTTAGGACAAATTGCAGCACTTTTCTGTGTCTCAGCTTCTCTCATCAGGTGTCAAAGCAGCTGCTGTCAAGAATGAAGAAAGCTGAGAATTTTGTGTCTCTAAGTACTGCTCTGTGTCTCACAGGCCTGAATGAAGCAAGGAGTTACAGTCTGGTGTCTGATAACTAGAAAAGAAGGTGGCATGTATAATCACAAAAAATGTAATTATACTGCATGTATAATTATGCATGTATGCATTATTCAATATATAAAAATACAAAAGTAAAGAGAAAAGACTGGCTAAAAGCTAGCATGGAAAATAAAATATTGAACAGAAAATGACTGCAACAACTACAGCAGGACGGCATGAAAATCACAAACATCAAATGAAAGCCAGTAGCAAACTTGGGACCACCAGGGAATTGTTTACAGCTCAGCTTTGTTCTCTACATGAAGAAGAATATTGAAGTTTGTCTTTAGGCTGTGTAGTAGGATAAGTTCAATGACAAAGAATGAAAAGTTGCCGATTCAACATAACTGTCAAAATTGCTAAGATTTGCAAGATTTAGCCCTCCTCCCAAAGCACTGCATTTTCAGAAAAAATGAAATAAGGCAATTGGTTTGTATTTCTCTCTAGCTCAAAACTGCAGACCCAGGTCAGGACACAAAGAAATGCGTGTGCACCTTCTCTTCAGTTAAAATATTGGACAGTTACAGAAGTGAAATTTCTCTCTTTTTGGTGCATTCTTGATTCCTTGGTATCAAACCTGGAGTGCTTTTCTGTCAGATGATCTAGGCTTTTAAAAAATGTGAGTTCCTTGACATGTTTCCTGTAATCATGGCAAAATAAATGCAGTCTGAGCTATTCTGTTCAAAAATGACACTAGTGCAATAAATCATATGTAGGAAGCTGCTCTCCAGTGGATGACTTATCTTGCCTTTAAGCTGGTGCAGCTACAGGCTGTGACAACTTTATAAAAGCCCAGGGAGAGTGAATGGATTGATGGAGGCTTTGTGGTGGATCTGAAGCTGGTACCTGTGTCTGTGCTGGATGCTGTTGGCTAAGAATAAATAATAAAATGGCCAACTATGGATGAAAAACTGAACAAGTGGTTCTAGTGGATATAGACATATGGAACAAAAAAACCTGCAGGGAAAAGAGGATAAAAATAAGTTTGAACAGTGTCTGTTACATTTATTCCATGACAGTCCTGTACAAATAGATAAGTAGCCTCAGAGGCAATTATTCTGGGAACTAAGAGTGGTTCTGGTGAACCAACACAGAGTTTTCCTTCCCTTCACCATTGATCCATGCAATATTGATGGTGTGTGACACTGAGCATTCCACAGACTCCTCTCCAGCAGCGAGGAAGAAAGAGGCTGTACCAGCTACTACAGGAATGCATCAAGAACAGTAACTGAACCTCCAGTCATATCTTGCCTTTGTCAGTATTTCTGGCAAAGAGAAAGAGCCAGTGTGAGCCATGAATTGGTTTTTAAGGTTCTTATTTTCCAATACTCCGATATTACAGTAGCATTCCTGCAGCATTGATTCCTGATGCTGGATCTTGAGTCTGATATTGGGCAGTGGAAGGGAATTCAGAGAAGGGGGGAAAATTCTAGGTCCAAAACCACTATAGCAGTAGAGAGCACTGGCCCTAGGCTTTGCAAAATGTGGTTGCTGTGTTTGGGAGCCATGTGAGTGCTGTTACACTGCCTGTCACTCCTGGCTGTTTGCTCGGTGTGCGGTGTCACATTTGTGCAGCTGATGCATTCCTCAGTGGGTTCTTGCCAGGACCTTGCCATGTTCTCAGGGTGAAACTGGAGCCTCAGAAATGTGAGGAGTTGTTTCAAACTGTGGGCCTGCTCTCAGCAGCCGTGAGAGGACAAAAGAGACCTTCTACTGACAAAAGAGACCTCAAGCCAGGCAGAGCTGCCCCTCCCCTGAGACTCCCACACTCACCACATCCTAAAGGAAACTCTTATTATGAAAAATCTGCAGGTGAGTTTGCCAAGGTTGCAAATCAGGTGTCATGGGTGTGGAGGTAACAGAACACTCTGAGTGGGCAGTGCGTTTGCTTTGCCATTTCTAGATTTAGCACTTTACCTTGGTTTCTTGATATTTCACTTTGCTAGAGAAAACAGATGCTTTTGCTTTTGGTCTGGGGAAAAGAATTTTAAAAACTAGTTTTATTGTAGGAAACTAAAGCTTATTAATGAAAGCTTTTACATCCCTTGGGATAAGTCCTGAGGAATAGATAAATCTGTGGAATATTTATCCCAGTTTTTCTTCACGAGGAATGGGGACTGAGATCAGAACAGACAAGGTATGTCTATGTTGGCTTTTTGAACTTCATGAATCCTGGAGGACAGTTTGTTAAATAGTCAGAAACCCATCTCAGCTGTATGATTTAGCAGCTACACAGAAGTAATGTTGATGGTTTGTGCAGATGGCCTTGCTATAAAGATAATTCTGAGCATGTTGGAATCAGAGGAAAAAAAAGAAGTTCCCTCTCTGTCATGAGGAATGATTGTGCTCAGGAAGGAACTATTTCATCTCTGTCTCTGACCATGTCATGTGTTTTGTCTACTGGACCACAGATACAGAGGTCATAAGGGTTTTTTTAAAAAAACATTATATGTCCTAATGTCCAAATCCTATATTTTTAGAATTAGTTGGCAAATAACATAGCACTAGAAATTTTTCATTCTCAATAGAAAAGATCTAGCAATAACATTTTATGAAGGACTTAAGCTGGAAAGAGACAGAGAAAGGCTTTTTTTTTATTATTATTCCAGCCATAGAAGATTATGCCATATAACTAAAATTGCTGGATATTATCATGATGGAAAACTTTTGTCCAAATAACTTTTGCAGGGTGGTATAATTCTGTAGAGGGACTCCCAACAGTGTCAATCTGTCAGAGCTGGGGAAACCCAGAGTGTCCAGACAAGTTGGGAGAAAGTTGCTAAAACAGTCAAAACAGTCAAGGATGGAGTGAGAGATATCTTGGCACACACTTATTTTCAAAAATAGTGGGCTGTATGCAGGTGCATCTCACATTCCTCTCTGAAAACTTCAGCTATTATTTTTCTGCCATCATTTTACTATCAAGTGCAGGCAGTGATTGTAGAAATAGTGGTAACAGAGCACCACTTCTGGGACAAGAAGCAGCTTGGATTGTCATCTGCATTCCTCTGTCAGGCATAAGATTGGACTTTGATCTACAGTCACTTCATAATTTTCTGCCTGCATGTTGTAACGTTTCTTATAAATTGTTTCCTGCTGTGTTCTATTTTTGTGAAAATGGAAGAAGCTGGCAGTATTTTACAATCGTAAATGAGTGTCACTCTTTCTCTTATATCCCCTTTATTCTGCTCACTAGTTTTATTCTGCCAGGTTTTCATTCAACTATATCTTGTAGTGAAAAGGTAAAATAAGGAAGGAAGAAAGCAAGGGATCCTGATCAAGTTATTTTTTAACTGAATAAGCATAATGGAAAGAGTATTTTTACTTTTCAAAACAAAATAGCCAGAAAAAGTTGTCATAAAAAACTGAAAATTCCCAAATTGCTTTTTTTTCCAAAAACTTGGCAAAAATAAGCCTATGAGTTGATCAGAAATTCAGACCATTTGCTTAATTTTTACTTTCATTCATAAAGAAGAAAATAGTAACTTTGCTCAGTGTCAATCTTAAAGTATCATGTTTGTCCAAATATGATGAAATTCCCCAATTTGAAAAGACGTGCTCTAATTTCATAACATCATATAGCAGAAATAATTGTTAATCCTGCTTAAGTTACCTGGTAACCTGAAAATCTGACAAATTATTCACCCACTTCCTATTCTCCAGTGGTACTTGGGAGGGGTTTCATGACTGGCAGCAAATTGAGCACTGCATGGGAATGTAATTCCTGTGTTTTAGACATCAGTCCCATTTGCTCCCAAAGGTCAGGATCAATGCCTGGGAGCTGAGTGAGTGGCACAGGCTGCCTCACATCCTCATGGCTAATCTCCAATCTGCAAACCAGAGCTGTTGTGTTCCAGCTGTTGTTGGGCAGCCCTTAGTCTACGATAACTCCTGAAAGATGAAGGGATTGGCTTCAAAGAGTGATTTTGGCCTGGGAGAAATGATGCCAGGAACCATGCTAATAATGGAGCAGTATGGAAGACTGCCTGTGTACTGCCTCTGGTAGAAAACAGCAGTGAAGGTGGAAAATGCGGATAAAAGAAAAAAAAGCAGTAAAAATGGAGGAAGGAGAGTTAAACACTTTAAAAATGAGGAAGGATTCAAAAGAATCTCAACCACGAAGATCTAATTAATTAAGCTAAGCAATTATATAGCTAATCAAAACTATTTCAAAAGACAACTGTTTATAGCTAATGTACTTTTTGGTTTATTAAAAATTCCTCTTTACACCTAGCAGAGGAGCAGAAAGCAAGGGAGAGTTAATAGTGGGCTTTTCTTCAGTCTCTGCACAGAGTGATCTCAGAAGTCTTTTCAGGAAAACAGAAATCACTGAAAAGTGTATGAATTTTCTAAGCATTTCTGAGTGAACAAAGAAAGGCACAATCTTGCTCTGTGCCAGAGAAATCTTCGGGCAGACCAGGGCAGAATCAAGGAGCTGCTGAAGCAGAGACAACACTCATCACTCAGCATCATCAGAGCTGAATCACACAACTCCAAAGTGAAAATTAGTCTGTAAACTTAGATAATTTCCCCTTGATCCGAATTTTGTGTAGAGAACCAATGTGTGCAGAGCAGCTTTAAATGGAACACAATCCTCCTCACTGTCTATGTTATAGCAGGTGTGTGTTTTGGGAAACCTGGGTCCAAGCAGTAACTCCATCTAACCACTAGCCAAGAATAGATGTCACGAAACTTTGGCACTTCCTTGATAATGTTTACAGCTATGGCTTGCTTGTTCTTGGTCTCTTGCCCCCAAGGCTATGGACATACACTCAAATGCATCTGCCCCACAAGTGATGTTTTGTGCTGCATGAGATGCCCTTGATTACCTGATACAGAGAGGGTGGTCAGACCACAGAGCACCTGTGCTTGCAGTACTGGCATTTAGAAATTATCTGAGTGCACAAATGTGGGATGGATTTTATGCCAGGTAACTGTAGACAACTGAAAGATTAGTTCAGGTTCTCTCTGCAGGGTAAATAGAGTCACCAACCCAGATCAATTTCTTCAGGTCTAAGCTATCTAATATATGTGTCACAGATCAATCTTGGGAGATACAAGTCTCTCCTCACTGATTACTAAAGGAGCTTAAACTAAAGAAATGATTTTTAGATACATTAATTTAAAGGAATACAGGCTTGTTGCATCTCTAGAAAAACATATCTGCCTTCCCTCTTTGAGGAACAGATTCAAAGCCCTTCCCTGTTTAGTGCTCTACAAGCTCACCACTGCACTGCTTAGCAGAGCCAATTTACTTCTGGATTAGAGGTAATTTGCACCCACACGGTTCAGGCATGCAGAAATTGAATGGTCCCATCAGTCTGTAACACAGCACATGGTGATAAACTCTGCCAAGAGCTGGGTAATGGAATCACCAATGAGAACAGGGGTGCCATTGTCTGTTCATCCATGCAGACATGCCTGTAGCATATTCAGGCTTGGCTCTGCCAGCAGTGGCTTTTCTGCATGGCTTGGTCTATATCTTGAAAAATACTTTGTCATCTAATTCCCATTTATTTCAGATGTCTCTGAAAAACCTTGTGTACAGCCTGTAGGGTAGGAGATGTTCTTGTCTAATCACTATTTAACTCAGTCTGTCTTTGACTCCCAACATGCTGTCTTGGTACCAACTGCTTTGATAGAAACAGTCAAAAGCTCAGGTCTGTTTTCCTAATGCACTGTGATGTATGTGTTTTGATAGTAGACTACCAAGTAATTATTCAAATAACTATATTTTTACTCTATTTAAATTTAAATGAATGCTTTTCAGATGAAAAGTTATACTTTATTACAGCTGAATGTGAAAAGTAAAATTTTGGGGGACGTATCCCCATGTAGTACACATATCTTCTTTTACCACTGACACTCATGGCATTTACTCCCACCCTTTCCAAAAATCCTTGGGGAAATATTCTTAGAGTTCGGATAATTGATTCAGGCTGATGGTTCCTGCTGAGTAATTACACTCAGCAAATGGCTGTGAATAGAATTTTCTATCAACCAGCAATTTATAATCAGACCCAGTGGGCTCAGGTGCACATATGGCGTGAGGGACATGTGAAACACTGTATGCAAAAGGCAAGTGAAAAATTGTACTAAGTGCTGTAGTATGTTGACCTGTACTATCTTGAGATCTGAGGTTCATCCTGAGATTTGATAAAGCAAAACAAGTAAAGACATGAAGCAAATAAATGAAGACTTCAAATGATGCGCAGTTATTTAAGAAAATGTGACTAAACCAACCAAATAACACTAACACTGAAGCCAGGTTCAGATGGGTAAAATAGGTGTCTCTTAGAAGTGAGCTATTGTCTGTTCAAGACCAGGTGCATCCTAACCAATATTGGCCTTGTTCAGCTACATTTTAAAATGTGAACAAGCTTTTCTAGTTTAAAATATTTTGCAGATCCACATCTACAAGGAACAGGAAAGCAGCTATGAAATTTCCTACTAATATACTGTGTTTTAGACCTTTGGGGATGACAGGGAAAAAATTTTCTTTCTAGTTGGCCAAAATTCAGTTTTAAGACTATAGTCATCTGTCCAAAGGATATTTCTCAGCAGTGTGGGCCAACCAACATTTTCAAAAAACACATTAATTTCCTAGCCTGCCTTTGGTGTGTATCTTGCAGGATGTAGGCTCAAACTTTTGTTCAGCTACCTGCAGATGGATAGATCAGATGAAGGTTGAGAGATCCACACTGTTGCAGTTCCTGAAGAAATGCAGCCTGTGAGGAAACTCACATTGGAGCAGGGGAAGAGTGTGAGGAGGAAGCAGCAGCAAGGACAACATGTAGTGAACTGACTGCTTTCCCCATCCCATGTGCCCCATGTGTCATGGAGGAGGTAGAGGGTTTGGGAGTGAAGCTGAGCCCAGGAAGAGGGGAAGGGTGGAAGGAAGGTGGGTTAAAGATTTAGGGTTTATTTCTTACTATCTTGATCTTTTAGTTATTGGCAATAAATTAAATTAACCTTCCCCAAGCTGAGCCTGTTTTGTCCATGACAGTAACTGGTGATCTCTCTCTCTCCCTGTCCTTCTCTCAACCCATGAGCCTTTTGCTGTATTCTCTTTTCCCTGCCCAGCTGAGGAGGCTCATGACAGAGTGACTTTGGCGGGCACCTGGCTCCCAGATGCTGTCAACACACCACTCAAATCAGTCTGGCTCTGCTTAATTATTTGACCTGACAATAAACATTCCCAGGCTGGCATTTGCATCTGGTAGTAGGCAGGTTCAGCCCTACCCTTCTCCCAGCATCAGACTTCCAGGAATTAAAGGCTGTGGGTTGCCAGGGAACAACCAGAGCCTGCACTCACCTCTCTGCAGGCTCATCTCTGTCCACCTATTCCTCATGCAAGATTTCTCTGCCCCAGACCAAAACTCAGCTCCACAAGGAGTCTGATCAACTGCAGCTCTTTCATTACCTGTAGGATGGAAACCCCCAAAAGGAGACTGAGCCAGGAGTCCACTTGTGATTGCACAGCAGAATTTGCAGCTTTCAGTCAATCACCAAAGGTCTCTGCACAATGTGTGGGAAAGGTGGTGCAAGAAAGAGAGGCTGACCTAGGTCTGCATTTCTTTTCCTATTTCCAAAAGGATATATATGTATATATACATACATATATGAAATATATGCATACTTGTAGATATGTACATTTCACTGTTCAACCCTTGTGCTATTGTGAAGACTATATGAAAATGCAAATCTTGTAAGCTGTGGTAAGCCATAAATGCACATATGCAGCAATTTCACCTAACAGAGATTTCCCTCTCTCATAGTGGCCCCTTTCAGACACTAGTGCATGCTGTTGAAGAACAAGCTGAATGGAGACAAATGTCTGCTGTGGCATATTCCCCTCACCTCTCACATTTCCAGATTTCCTGAACCTATGACTGCATCAGAGCCCTCACATCTCAAGGACCTTGATGGATTTTTTCCCATGAATTTCTCTAATCCTCTTCTGAATCTTTTTGTAGGTTAAACATCCAAATCACCACTCAGCAACATGCTGCATTTCACAAAAAGACATGGTTTGTTTTCTTGTAAACCTGCAGCCTGATAACTTTGTGACCTTGGGTTACCACAAAGAGTGAATAATCATTGCTTAGTCATCTTCTCAATAAGTTTCAGAACATGCTATTTTTTATCCTTTTTCTGTCTTTTCAGTTGCCTCTACTCTGAGTTTAAATTAGTTCAAGTTTATTAAACCCTTCAACATGACCCACATCACCCCCTGGCCAATCCTGTTTTCCTTGAAACCTTTCTAAGTCCTTTTCAACCTTTTTGAAATTAGGAAGCAGAGCTGTGCACAGAATGGAAGATGCAGGCGTATGTATATGAACATATATTTATTTGTAGCTGTTTTTTGCAGGAACATATCAATACCTTTCAGTCTTCCACTAAGCATTGTGCAATCCACAGTCCTTTCAAACTCTCTCTCCTTCATAAGTGAAGCTAATTTTGAGTCTATTATCCTGAAGGTAAAATTTAGATTTTCTTCTTCTGACTCTGGGTTTACCAGTACTGAATTTGAGCTGCCATTTTCTTACCCTGCAACTTAGAACCATGGTCATCATTATCTACTGCAGCTCTTTGCAGTCAGATTCAGTTGTGGCTAGTCTGGAATCACAAGTGAACTTTGTGACCTCACCATTCACCTTCCTGTCCACCTCATCTATGAATATATTCAACAGACACATGGACATCAGAGTGGCTGGCAGTGGTAATGTTATCTCATTACTGCTTGTCTCTGCATTGCTTCAGCAACTGGCCACAAAGTGCTTTCTTAAAACAGGACAAGGAGTTCACTCTTCAAGACTCAGTTTGTGGAGACTCATAACAAGTGAAAATTTATGTCAGTGTGGGACATAAAGGGAGATGTAGGTAATTACCTCATGGAGGTAATTCTCTATGACAATGGAACAGTCATGACATTATGCAGCCTTTATTTATCACAGATATGATTTTCTCCATGTAACCTGCTTAAAAAAATAAAATATTTGGTACTCAGAATTACACAATTGTGCTTCCCCTCCAAAGTTTGACGTGTACAAATGAAGACTCCTCTCTCTTCTGCCTGTGAATTGGCTTCTAATTAGTTTTTATGAGTTGTATTTGTGTTTAGTATTCTGTGAATAGAAACTAATTTCTGGCCTTCAGTGCTGAGGCTCTGCATCTGTTATCCTGATCCTTCCAGGACCACGTTTCAACATGGAGAATGTGCTGACAGATGCACCCCCATGTAACTTTCACTCCCAAAGCTGGGTGGTGAAATGTAGCTATTATAATGATATCATTACTTGTTTGGGAAAACTTTGACAATTTTTCCTGAAAGACTTTTAAAATGAAGTTCCAGATAATCATTACCCTTTGCGGTTTTTTCCCTTCATGAAACTGTGAAGGGAACACACTATTGAAACAACAGCATTTGTATGACCACTTCTTTCTCCAAAAAAAGTGAATTTGAAGGTATATCTATAGCAAAATAACTAGTTTGGACCTGCTATACTCAGACTTTTAGTTGGTTTGGCTCACTAAGAGGAGAGTGACATTTGGATTGGTAATTCTAAACCAGTAATAAAAAGGAGAAATCAGAGGCAGAAGTGAAAGGGCTCGTGTGAGCAAGCAACAGTTATTACTGCCTGAACACAAACTAGGTTCAATCACAGCCAGAAAAGCTTCTTTCCAATTGCAAGAACAATCTCCAAAAGCAGCCATATCCATTACAAAAGGGAGAAGAAAGGTTCAGTAAAGAGCAGTGCAACCACTAGAAACTCTCAGAAAGAAATGGATTTGAACTGAATTAAGGTCAGCAGAAGGGGCAAGAAAAGGACTGCAATCTTATCTAAAAAGCATTCCAATATTAGAAGGATGATGATAAGTATCTCCAGAGACACTGACATAAAATCTGTATTAGGAAAAATACTTTCAATGAAGTACACTGCAAACCATTATGAATATTCAAATTCAATCAAACTAAAATTAAAGAGAGTACTCAGGGACTCTAGATTTGAATCTGAAAAGACAATTAAAAGGAAAGAAAAAGAACTAAAATGAGAGTGATAATAAATTTGATCTTATAAAAAAAGGCAGAGAATATTAAGTAAGCTTTTCACCTGTGATATGGAAAAAATCAGACAACAAGTTTTTAAGCATCTTAATATGCTTAAAATATGCTCCCTCAAGTTTTGCTGTTTATTCTGGGAACAGAGAACTGTGTGTTCACCTCGAGCTGTTCAGGATCATTTATAAGAGAACTCGATATGCTCAAATGGTAGCAATGATAGCAGGAAAGACAGAGTAATGTGCTTCAATTTGTGGCAGATTTTTTAATGTGCTAGCATTGAACAAATGCTGACAAGAGGAATAAGGTGTATCAGTAGTTTGGGACAGAGACAAGTCTGTTCAAATCAGTGGGGACAAGACAACTACTGCAGCATATTAATATTAAGCAAAACCCCTTCAAATTCAAAATCACTAGTAATGATTTGAATTTTTTTACTGGAATTATTAAAAACATGGATATTTTCCTAATCAGTTCATTGCATTTGTTAAAATAGTTTTGCAGAATTCTAACCCATTTTCATGTATGTTGGATGTATGAAATACATATTCTACTCAGTAAAATGTGCATGTTTGATTTTGCTTTCTTTAGCAGGCTGATAATTTTGATTAAGTGAAGCATCAGTTGAAGGATTATTGCCTGAGACATAAATATTTCTTGTGTTTTCTTCTCTGCTCTTTGCTTTCTTACATATTCAATCTTAAAGGCATCTTTCAGGGAGAAGAAGAGGCTGAGCACCATAAAGGGTAAGAAATATGATTTCATTATATGCAAGTATTAGGTATTTTTCTTAATTTCTGGTCATTTCAGATTTTATATATTCATAGAGATGTAGTTGTAAAGATCTGTTTAGTGATAACAGCATAAAAATAGCAAAATAATCTGTGCTCAACTTTTTAATAAAGCTACAAGCAAAGAGTATCTGTACAATCTCCCCCACCACTGACACACACAAAATTAAAAAAAGAAAGCTTGAAAATGTAGCCTGCAGCTTCTAAATGATATCAAAATCTTGAAAAATTGCTGGCAAGTCTATGGGGATACATATTAAGATACTGTGAAATATTTGGTGCTGCATTTCTAGATATAATAAAATATCCATATACAGAAATGGAATTAAAACAAAGAAATCCTTATTTTGCCACAAGAAAAAGTTGGCAAACAGATCCCTGAAACTACTTCAGATAATATTTTCAAGCTAATCAGTGTGTGGACGATTTGTGTATTAGAGTTTATTTAGTTTATGTGTTCAAAACTAAGAGACTACACTGACACTTTTAAGAATAGAAAACAAATCCTGCAAAAGGATTTTCCTATGTTATTTTACTTTAGATCAGGGCAGTGCGTGCCCCTCTCTTGAAGGTACTTGAAGATAATGTCACTGTGGACAGATGCCATTACCCCATGTCATATCAAAAGACACACACACACACACACACACACAGACACACACACACAGACACACACAGACACACACAGAGACACACACAGAGACACACACAGACACACACACACACACATTTTAATTTGTAGCTCACGTCCACTGAAATATTCAGCAGAAGATGCCCTCGGATTGTGTAAGGGGTACAAATCTAACTTTTTTACCCACTGCTGACAATCATTAACTTCATGTCTGTCCATGAAACCCTTGCGTAAAACATTCTTCCAAATACCAGTTTTCCATTACTTAAATACAGAAAGCAATAGAATTTGCAATAGAATATGTGCACATTCTCTCTTTGTCTTCATTAACTGAAACTTTTAGCATACTTCAGACTCTTCCACTATGTTTAAACACTTTTTAGCACACTGTGGCTTTTCTCTCCCTCCCCCTGCTCCTCTTGCCTGCAATCTAAGAGTTTCTGATAGTCTCCTGAGCTTCTTGACAGGAAAGAAAGCATTGCAAGATCTGAAGTGTATGTTGCAGGATGAAAGACACATAGTGGAAAAGAGGCACAGCATAGAACTACCAGCAAGGCACTCAGTAAAATAAGATTTTGCTTTTCATAGCAGATATTTTACAAGTATTGGATTGCAAGATGTTGTGAAACTGAGATGGTTAACACCACAAAATTAACTACATATACCTGACTTTATGTTACTCAGTTAGAAGCATCTGATTTTTTTTTCTTTGAATCCTTGTAGTGTTCTGTGACATTGAAGTAAACTGAGCAGAAGGCTTAAATGGCAATAAAATGTAGATTTTTGCTGCTGAGTATAATGAAGGTCTAAGGAAATACGCATATAGTTTCAACAGTTACCATGTAGAGGAACATGGAATAATATCAAAACATGTTGCTGCATTAATCTGAGACTGATTTAAAGCCCTGTTTGGGATTGACACCTCACATAATGATACAATCACATTTTAACAGCTATTACATCTGTAGGAACAAATGGTTCATGTCTTTCAGCATCTGCAGCTATTCCTAAGAACCTGATGGACCATGTGGCTTTGGAAACCCCTCTAGGCACAGCCTCAGCCTGTACATCCAGTCCTGAGGGTGCAGAAGGTCTAAGGAAAGCCACCCTGAGTTCCTCTCATGTATGCTGTGTAGCTTCTTCTGGTACAATGGTGTCTGTGCCTGCCATTGCTCCTATTTTGTTCTCATTAACTTTAATTCACTTTGCACTTTGAACATTTGACGTCTGCTTCTCCCTTTCTTAACATTTTTTCTCTATGAAAAATATTACAGAAGCCTCTCCATGTCTTTCTTAAGCTATGATGCAATTTAAAAGAGAAATGTTTGTGATCTGGCTTTAGACAATACAGGATCTTTCATGGGTCTATACTAAATGTTCTTCCTTTACCTCGTCAAAGCCAATCAAGCAATGGGCAAAACACTTGCTCTTCTGATTGAAGTTCATGTGGTTTACCTTTTGCTTCCATTTTACTTGTACTCCATTTAAACTTCTTGATCTCTCATCAGCCTCTCAGAGTTTTTTATAGCTTGTATTGTTAATATAGTTGTGCAATATGAAACAAATGAAAAAATTTCCTATGCATAAAAAGATTTAAGAATAATACAGTAAAATCACAACAAGAGAAATTCTTCAAGGTTGTGAACGCATCACTGAGATTTTGAGTGTCTTACAAAATCTGGTGTTCCAACTTCCAAAAATTGCTTAATATTGTATACATTTCATATATGATTCCTAGAGTAGGTGGGAGACTAATATCTGGAAATTAATTTCTTCTATGAACAGCTTCTATGAAACTCATTAAATTGATTAATAAATGTAATATTTTTCTAATCTTGTTGTTATGATATTGATAATTTTGATTTTTGTGGGTTAAACTATGAAGTTCAAGCATCCGCTATTTAACTGATTCAGAGAATCCACCAAGATGCTTCTTATAACCTTCTATGGCTGACGTGGTCTGGCTTCTCTTCTTTATGGCTTTTCCAGAAACCACTGGCTTTCTTGTGCTAGAGGTCATGCAAAATAACATGAAAAATCTGCTGGACCTTCCTTTTCTTTCTAAGACCTTGTAGTTCATGTGAGCAGTCAGTATCAGTCAAAGAAATGTCCCACAGATTGTAACAGGAAGAAGGGCAGATCATGGCATAATTTCCTTTGTGCCATTGTGTGAAATGTGCAAAGCTGGCAGTTCCTTTCTCAGTTTTAATTACAGAGACAGTAATTACCTGCATTGTATGCATTAAGTGAAATAGTCACAACTTTTAAATTAATTTTTAACATCTTGCAACTCTACTAGAAAGGCTTGCATATATAATTGGGTCAAATAAAAACATGGAATACACTTGAATGAAATGCAATAATTTGAACAAAGACATAAACAAATCCATTGCTATGAGTTGTATCTGCTAATACAAATGGTACCATAGTGACTGCAACTCAGAGGCAGTAAATTATGTGAAATGCAGTGCATTAATTGAACCAGGAAGATTATTGATATCTTTGGGAATCAGTCTCATGCTTCTGTCAACCCTGACTGACCCTTAGATTAGAGTTCTTGCTTCATGTCTGGTATAAGGGTAATACTTATCTTTGTTGAAATAGTTAATGTTGAAATAACTTTTCTTCTTCTTTTTTTTTTTTTTTTTTTTGATAGTGGGGAAGTATGAACTGTTTTTCCATGTCAGAACAGTGCAATTCACATAATTAAAATTTCATGAGTTATGGCTTCCCTTGGTTTTGTTTGAGTTGTGAAAAAGCAGTACCTTTTATTGTATTCCTCTGCTTAATTACTGACAGTTTCTCTGGGGAGTTTCAGTAACATTTACCTTATATTTTTAACATACTTTCATCACAAGGTCTTCTGCTTGCTTGCAGAGACGCAAGAACTACAAAACCCTCACATCAGAGACTATAAGAGGAAGAAATCAATGGAAATCCAGTCTTTTAGGCTCTGCTGCTGTGATCATTAATCGCCTTCCCTTACACTGTGAGAAAAAAAATAGTTCTCAATTTAATTTTAGTACTGAATGCTAAAGAAGCATTAAGAAATGCACTTACTTCTCTCTGTTGAATATGATGAATTCTTTCCTAACGGTTTCCAAGCACTGCTGCAGGTGTACGTTCTTTAAAAAACAGCATGAATAGGTTGATTAAAAAAGATGAGAAATCATAGACAAAAATCACAACAACACAAACAACACTGAACAAAAAGGCTTATGAATGAATGCTATCAAGAGGCATTTGGAAGACTCATTAAATTAGGCTGTGATAGCACAATCAATCTCATTCTTTTGGATGAAGTTCCCCACAAAGAATTCTTGAAGATTTTTACATCTGATAGCTCTGGGAAGAACAGCTTGCATGAACATTCAGAATCATTAGGAATAGCAACATAATTTATAAAACCTCACTGGAATGATAATTCAAGTCTAGAAATTATCATTAATCTTCTTGGTACTCTTTACTGTTCATACTATGCATCTTTCTACAGGGGACACATTAGTCAAGAGTTGAAGAGACAGCTCTGACATATTTATAAATAACAAACCTTTTCACTGCATACTTTTCATTTTCGGTAGTAGTAGCAGATAAATACTCTTTGTAACTATTTGCCAATGTGTGGGAGGTGCTTTTCGCAACTGGCAACACTTTTTCATACTTTAAATGAGCATCTGTGATAATCTTAAAAATTATTATAGCTTAAATATGCTGTTACTATTTGACTGACATAAATGGTTGCCTTTTGTCTTGCTTTGGAGATGAATTTATTTTGTACATTTATGCAATGTATAAAGTGACAGACAGAGATGTTGAGTCTATTTTCAGAGGTGATAAAACTGAGTTTGTCTATTAGAGTGTAAACAAAATGCCACTGACTGCAGTCACAGTCCCCATCTTACCAGTGGGCAGGTTTCCTTAGCTCTGTCTTTGGATTTGTTTTTGGCAAGTCGCTTTTTCTTTTTATGGAGAGGCTTGGACTCTAAAATCATTTCTTCAAGTTCAAATGTGGGATCACAGTTCAGTCTTCCTTTCTGGTACAAAAGGATTCAAAGTTACTCTTTGAAGCATCGCTGTGTTTTTTTAATTTGCTTGGCAAATGTTAACAGCAGTAATAATGAACCAGCTCCTCAAACAAATCTGTAAAGTGAAAACTGTCCTTTTAGGCCTGGAGTAATGCTCAAAGTTTAAATAAGGAGATAAGATAAAAACGTATTATAAAGCAATTATAAAGAGTTAGATCCTCTTCCTAGTTTTAAACAGATATATTTCTAGAGTGACTAAAGTTATGTTATCCCAGTGAGAGAGATTAATCTGGCCCAGGGTCCTCATCAGAAGATCAGCTAGTGCTGTAGAGCATAAATGACACTGGTAATAGTGCAGAAGAGATGAGGACTACCTCTAAGACCTTGTTGAAATCCGATTTTCTGAAGTGTTGCAGTGGATTCATTTACTTAGATGCTGCCTATGAGAACAAAGGAAGGAGCAGGCCTGTTTTGTTATCAGCATTTATATTAAAAAGGACGCACAATATTATAGAATCCCAGGTTGGAAAGGATCTCAAGGATCATCTGGTCAAACTTTTCTGGGCAAAACCACAATCCCCAGTCTGGGCAAGATGGCCCAGCAACCTGCCCAGCTGAATCTTAAGAGTCCAATTTTAGGGAATCCACTGTTTTCATGGGCAGATTATTGAAATGGCTGATGTTGGGAAAAATTTTGCTCTTGTGTGCAACTGGAATCTTCCCAGGAGTAAGTTGTAGTCAATCCCTGTTGTCTTTTCCATGTGACTCCCTGTAAAAAGGGAGCCTCCATCTTTGTAGATGAATCTTTAAGTAGTGGGACATGGTGGTAAGGTCTCCCCTAATCCTGTTTTTCTTAAGGCTCTAGAAGTCCAGTTCTCCCAGCCTTTCCTCTTCTGGCCTATTTCCCACTCCTTTGAACTCTGTGGCCCTTCTCTGGACCCTCTCCAGTCTGTCCACATCTTTTTTGTGTAGTGGGGACCAAAACTGAACACAATATTCCAGGTGTGGCCTGGCAAGTGCTGAGTAGAGTGGGGCAACAGCTTCTTTATCTCTGCTGGTGATGCACTTGGTGCAACTCAACATCCTGTTGGCTTTCCTTGCCATGGCAGCACTCTGGTCACTCACACTGACCCTTCTGCCCACCTGGACCCCCAGAGCTGCTGGAGTTGTTCCTCCGTTGGGTAGATCCCACCCTGTGCTACACTCCTGAACCATGTTTTCCCAGGTTTAAGACCTTACACTTGTTGAACTTTATACGGTTCTTGTTAGCCCACTCCTACAAAGGTCTTTCTGCAGGGTACCTCTCCCAAAGTGTCCTCTTCCCCACTGTTTGGTATCATCAGTGGGCTTCCTCAGGGTACAGTTGATCCCATCCTCCACATCACTTGTTAAAGTATTAAGCAATATTGGATCCCTGGGGGTCCTCACTCGTGACAGGCTGCCAGTTTGAGAGGGAGCTGTTTTCCACCTCCCCCTGGGTGCAGCCCATCAGCCAGTTCCCCACTCATTAGATGGATCATTTTTCTATACCACAACACATAAATTTCTCAAAAAGGAGGCTGTGGGAAACTGTGTCAAAAGCCTTAGAGAAATCCAGGTAAACAATGAGAACCACTTGGCCCACGTCAACTGAGCAGGTTGCTTTGTCACTGAATACGATAAGATTTGGAAAGTACCATTTGTCCTTGGTGAATCCTTGTTGGCTTTTCCCAGACAGGTGCTTCATTCTAAATCTACTACTCTTTTTCTATTCCATCCACTTTGTTAAGGTTTCCTTTACCCATTACGCATATTACTTAAATATTTGGGGTTCTCAATAAAAAAAATGTTATGGTAATTTTTGATGCTTGCAGCAAATTTTAAGATTCTTTGTTATACCAAGAAGTCCTTCACAAAAAATTTGCAAACAATTTGAATTGTGTGGTGGAAGATGTTAAAAGCAACCTGTTTCTTCTGGGACTTCTGAGAGTTCAATCACACCATTGTCACTGTCAAGGTGGAAATACTAAAATAAGTCATATATAAATGACAGGTATTTTTAGTAACCAAAGACACTAAGCAGTAAAAGCACATCAGAAACTACTTGTATAATTTTTGGTGTCCTAAAATGAAACATTTAGAGATCACTACATCATTTTTATTCCTAGCAAATTCTGTATAGTCAGACCATAATATTTAGACATCTGATGCCTTTTCCTGCATATTATCCAACCATCTTTAACGGAACATATTTGGATTTTATTACTGGCATTTTACAGCTTATTTATATTTATTAATAAATAAATAATTCTTTAGGTTTCATCAATATCAGTTCCTTCCTTGAGCATCCATAGTTTTTAGATTTGACTGAGTACTTAAAAAATATATCACTTTAATTCTGAAGCTTTAAAAATAAAAGCAAATTGTATTTTAAAAAACTCTCCAACAATTTATGACTCCAAGCTGAAAATGAAGAAACTAACTAAACCATAAAGAAACACATGTGCTAGTTAAGTAAGAACTATGGTTATGCAATCAGACTATAAGGGAGACATTAACTTATGGGACACTGCTCCCATGGGCTTCCTGTATGGTCTCCTAGCTGTACAAGGCAGACAAACTCCTGACAGTCATGGCAAGCTACGGAAATTTATAAAACTCTCTGGTTTCAAAACACTCTGCAGGTCACAGGGCCCCAGTTCACCTTCTCACCAAAAGCTGAAAAACAAGAAATATTTTGTTGTGTGGTCCCAATTAATCAGTGAAAGTTTTGCTGATGCTACAAAGAGAAAGTTCCTGGAAAATGTGTGACCAAACTTGGTCTCATGAAACAGCAAAGTTTCTATGAAAGGAAATGTTGGGCTAGAAAAGGCATTTTGATTCTCATCTCACTGTTTTTCCTGATACACTTGATCGACCAGGTGGAACAAGCCCTACAATATCAGGCTCTTCACAGAAGAGTCTGGTAGAGTTTGTAATGAGACTTTCAGATTAATCTGGATAGATTAATTAAACATTTTAAACACAAATAAAACACAAACAAAGTGAATCCAAACGTGAAAAGGAAAGCTGTTTTTGCAGAGTCTGAGACTCTTGGAATCCCATGTATGTTGTATTTTTGGGTATGGGAAACTGGATCTCCTTTATAAAATACTGTGTTGCGAAGTTTTCCGCATGCTGACAGTTGTGGATTGAATTTTTAGCTGGGAGTAGGAAGGGTAAATAATCATTTGAATTTTGCCTGAGAAGCAAGTCCATACCTCTGCTATCTCAGAGAGCAGCTCTAACTTGAAAAAAGGAAAAGAGGAAAGTCAGTCTCCTCTCGTCTTGTAGATCCACACACCAGGAGATGGAGTCCACCAGGCCAAGAAGGAGCTTTGTTCTGCTTAGTTCTGCTTTTGTTCCTATTGCTTTGCTTAGGACAGTGACCTGGGAGAGTGTAGGGGAGGATCCTGGGATGGCACAGCAATTATTCCAGCTGCATGGACATCAAATATGAGTGAGAGTCATGGCCTAGCAGATATGACATTCACCTCTCCAACTTCTCTCTTGCACTAGGACTGAGCTACAAAGTGAAAGGAAGGAATTTCCCCACAGGTGAACATTGCTCTGGAGTGCCTAAAGAGGGGCCTGTCTTTCCCTTCTCCTGTTGTGCTTGTGTTCCTGGCCTTTCTCCCAGTTCCTGAGGGAGACCCTGCTTGCCCACCCACAGCTTTCCTCTCCTGGAGGATATTGCTTCCAGAGAGGCTCTGGTCAGGTGCCAAGAAGCCCAGCAAACACCAAGAACAATGTCTTGGCTACCTTTGCTCTGTTAGGCAATGCTCTCTCTCACCTTCAGCTTCTGAAGGATTGGAATCTGTCCCATCATGTTTATCATGAACTCTAAAGTGCATCTGGATGAAGTAAGGGTCTACCTACTCCACCTTCCTCATCTTTATTTACAGTTGCATTAAAAAACTTCAGAAAAAACATTGGTGTGCTACAAATATGTTGTTTGGACAGTAACTATGGTGCAATATGACCAAAAAAAGTGAAGCAGCATATCAACACCACAGTAATTGCTTTTTATTCATGGCCCTCAAATACATTTAACTTGAAAATTATCAAAAAGGAAATATCCAGAAAATACCAATAAAATGGGGCCATGGTAAAACCAAAACCACCAGATTCCTTCACAGAATCAGAATGTTTTATTATAAGAATCTGTCACAAAGGAAATAGGTCAGCCTTTTGGAAGACAATTTTTAAGTTGAAAAGTAACACCATATTAGGTTATTGAAAAGTTTTCCAAATGTTATTCAAATGTCTAACTTTCACAGCCACAACAGTCTTCTTAGTATTCTTTGTCTCAGAGTTAATTTGGACAATTATTTGCTCTAAGAGCTGAGATACAAATTTTGGAAAAAGTTTTCTTTTACTCGAAAAAGAACAAAAAGTGAACCAAGGTTAATTAGTTTTTGTTGTGATCTATTGAAATGGGACGAGTTTTCCCTCACCTATGACTGAGTAAATGAAAGTAGAATCCAGAGTAAATCACTGAAGAGAAATAAATACAAGCATAAACAAGTAAAATGGCAGTGATAATTAAATCAGAATTTATAAACACTATTCACCTGGAATATCGACTTACGTTAGGAACAAAGCCTGGGGTGACAGCTTTCTCTAGAACAGCATCCCAGTTGACATCAGCTAGGTATGGAGAGTTTTGGATATCTGCAAGGCTTGAAAGGCGGCACTCTGGGTCCTTAGTGAGGAGCTGTGATCAAGCACAAGGCATTTTCTAAGGGACTGGATGCCATATAGAAGAGAAAATGCATCACATACATAAATTGTATGATACATATTTGTAAGTAAGAAAATGGCTAGGGAATCTTCTAACAGATGCTAAAAGTCCCAAATAAAAAAAAAATTAAAAGTAATAACTCATAGGATATGAGTACAGTTTAATTGCCACCAGATGGCTGTTGCAGGCATGAAGTGTATAAATGTATGAGCAACAAAAGTCAGCTTACAAATACACAAGAGCCCACGCAAAATGAAACATCACAGATCAATGCCACCCAACAATTTGTATTTTCTCTTTAATTTTTTGGAAGATACAGATACACTGAGAATCCTGGCAGCAGTTAAAATTACCCACCTCACTGCTCTATCTATTCAAAACTAGATTGCTAATTGCTGCAAAAGACATATATTTTTATTACTCTATTCACAAATAGAGTGCACAAATATTTCCTGTTCAAGTATCAATATTGATGATATGAAATACCTAAAAGAGACAGACTATCTTCATGGTGTGGCCAGACAATTAAAGCAAACAAAAAACTGGGATTTCAGAAAGAAAACAAATTTTAGGGATGTATGCATTCAGAAAGAGCCCTACCTTGTAGCTAAGTGATGCTTACAGCAAAGTGGCTCAACTTTTGTTGTTGCAACTATAGCAACATGGGACAGGAAGAGATAGAGACATTTTAATTTCTAATCTCCCTGTCTGGAAACTGCAGAAGAAATTGAGAGGACAAAGTGGTCCTTCCTTCCCTGTCCCACTTGCACATCCATAGCTGGGGGGAAATGGGGCCAGAGCACAGACGAAGAATTACTGATCCCCAAACTTTTACTGTCACCAGTGAATCAGCTTTAAAATAAATTTTTTTTAAAAATTAAATTTTTACTTCTTTGAAGCCATGAAAAGCCTGAGACTAAGCCTAAGAATACTGCACCTTCTGAAGAGAAAATACTGCACCACTCACATTCAGAACAGCCTAGAACTAAGCTCTGCCCTCTTATCCTTGAAATGTTGACTACCTGATGTGTGTGTTTGTCTGATGCTTTTTCCACTGCTGGAGAGGAAGAGGAGAGAACAGAGGACAGAAGGTATTTGTGCTTTCTTACCTTTTTCAGTAGAGCTATCATGCCCTTGCACCATGTGGATGAGTAATGAACTCTTTCGATCTTGAACATATTGAGTATCTCATCAATGGGGGTGGCTGAATGAATTTCATAGGGCCTCTGGGACAAAGTTAAATAAATATCAAGTCAGCAAGAATGGATAACAGAGTGCAGACTATTCACACATTCCTGAGCTCAGTATTGTTTATCTTGAAAATATCAAAACCAAGAAAATACCTTATAACAATTCTGAGTCTAATCTTTGTGTGTGTGTTTTTCTTTGGTTGCAATGAATGTAATTACTCATAGATGATTTCTTCTGCATTTTTTTTGCTCTTGAAAGGAAGTATCAGTTCAAATGAGATGAATAAATAATTTTTTTCCTGGGGCATTCTATGCAAAATGTGGAAGGTTTACTATATTTTGCTTGTAATACTCATGATCAGTTCTTGCGACCTAAACTGACAAAATAGAAAAGAGGTGGCTGAAAGGAGCTTTGTCATCCTAATTTTATTGAGTAGTAGATAGAGAAACTAGAAACTGCTTACAAAAGTCTGTGTTAGAATTGCAGTAAAAAAGCAGACCCCAAATCCCAATCCTTCTCCTTTGCTTTTTTTAAAATCCAAAATTAACACACTACATGGATCTGCTGTCATGTGTTTGCAGTGCCTAAATTCTTCTATAAATGATAAAAAGCTCTGGCCTTTGCAGTTGTTTGTTCATAAAGTTTTCTCTGATTTATCTTTTATTACATGCAGAATCTGGAAATAAAGTACTACATATAAATTTATATTCTTGTTTATGTTCTTATTTTCTGTTCACATACTTGTATGTTTGAAGCAAGTTATTATAATTATACTAAATGTATTTTTGTAAACAAGGACAGAGAGTGGATTGCTTGTGAGTTAAGCTGTACCCAGCAGGTGATAAATATGTGATATGAGATCTGCAGCTAAATGCCACCCTAGCAGCAATGTGCAAATTAATGCATCATAATTCATAAACAACATAGTTACCTATTAATCCAATATCCTGAACAGCAAAGGGCAGATACACATTACCTCAACAAAGAACTGAATCATCCCTTGACTTTTGCTAGTATGTACTGGTGGAAGATTATAATTTAAGAATATTTCTAGGTTTTAGTAATCTAATCTGTTAAGGAATTGCAGTCACTCTTCATAAAGACCCAGGACATATCTTGATTCTGGGAAGATTCATACACATATTTGACTTTAATATGTATGAAACCAAGTGCATTCCAAGGTACTGGGGTGTTCTAAACAAAAAGTCAAGCAGGGTCTAAATCTTTTTGCTTTGATTCACATTCATTTAGCCCATTGTCATTTAGCTATACCATGTCCATATGGTAGGACCTAAATGTCTGCTTTAAATATATAATTTTCCTGGAATGGGTTCAAAACTGTCATTAGAAATACTCTGTCATATGCTTCTCCCTACATGTGGTAATGTTGCCATAGAACAGTTATTAAAAATGAAACTTTTATATGCTTTCTGTCTTCTAGAAGCAATCTACTGCTGACTTAACTTGGTATAACAGTGTGATCAGCTGGATCATTGAGACAGAATGTACACCAATTGTTGAAAATGGCAATTAACTCTAAAATTGGCAACCATAAGGAATTATGAATCATTAGAAGTTTTCCTGTTAAGGATGTTTCTGCCCATGTATTTTTCCTGACAGCAAAATCCCTAAAGTTCACCTTATTTTCAAGATTATTAGCATTCTAAAATCTTGGGGTTTTTTGAGATTTGCAGAGATTTTCATATTTTTATTAGTTAATTTGAACTATAAATGACCATTATAAGTTTGGTCTTTTGAGGTCTTTCACACCTCTATCTCCTCTGTTTTTCAGCTATTCAATCCACTCAAGGATCCTATCCCTTCAGTTCTATTTCATGGAAAAAGAAAAAAAATCTGGTTTGCTTTTTTCAGGATTTTTTATCAAAGTTTGTCATTAATTGTTCACATTGCAGTGATAGTCAGAATTGGGGAATCCCATCTACTACTCAATCCTTCACTTTCTCTACTGAATTCATGGTATATACATTTATTGTAGCATTTTAGCAGCTGTCTATAGTTCAGGAGCAGACTGACACATGGCACGGTTTGCATCATACAGTTTAATTACAGTTTAATTTCATGGATTTTGTGAAAAGATTGATTTTTTTGATGCACAGCTGTATGAATTTGCTTTTTTCTTGCTAGCTTTTTTACCAGCAGCTGGATTAGAAGAAAAATGTACCTACAACTTATTGAGAAATGTTAGCTCTACTATGAGTAACCAAAAGGTAGTGCAGAAAGCTCTGCACTGGACACAACATGCTCCTGTATCTACAAGGTCCTTTCAGGCAGAACATGGTTTTGGCTGCCTAGCAGTGGGAAGCCAGAGATGAGAATGGCTGAAACGCCTTGAACACCCTGAGCAGCAGAGGCAAATAAAAACAAAAAATCCAGCTCAATGAAAAACAACTCATTTTTACTCATTTTTCTTTTACTTATCACTTCTTGAATTCAGCCTGTCAGCATCATACGTTATGTACTGCTTCGAGGCAGAAAATCAAATTTGTGATGTTTCTTATTTCTAATGCTCCTTCCTTTCATGCCTCCTCCTGTTTCCATGCAGTAGCATGCACTAGGCTGCAGCTGCAGAAAGCCCTGTGTGTGTCCTGTGGCTCTGCCCTGTGTCCTGTGTCCTGTGGCTGTTCCCCGTGCCACAGCCTTCTCTTTGCCCAGGGCTGCTGCTGCTGGTGCGGGTGGGTGGCTCTGAGCATCCATCCATGTTCTTGGTGGCAGTGGGGCTGATTCCTTGCTGCTGGACAGACAGCTGTGGGAACCTGGAGGAGCAGGGGCTGCGTGCCTGCAGGTTTAGCTCTCAGCCTTGTGTGCAAACTGTGCCTTCACGGCCATCTGTTGCTCTGCCAGATGGGGCTTCAGAGCTCGCGGTTGTTGAGACGGCAACGTGCCGCTGGTTAAGCACATTTCCTCAAGCCACTGCTACTCCTCTTGTCATCACTCGTGTCAGTTTAGACCTTTTCTAGACTAGAAACATTTAGAAAATATACACCTTTCCTTGTCGATACAGTAGTGTGGGCTGCCAAGCCAAGCCATCCTCTGGGTTGCTCAGTAGCCAAGAGCTGCTCTTCAGGAAAAAACAAGCAGCTGTCTTGGGTGACTTGAGCGGGTTCAGACAGCAACGTTTTTATTGAAAAAAAAACCAACCAAACCGAACAAAAACCAACCAAACAAAAAACAACCCTAACAAAAATTGATTCAGTTTCAACTTTGCTTTGTTTGTAGCCAGATTGACTTATTCAGGAAAGACTGTATGGATCTTGGCAAATGGATATCATTCTATAAAGTTTTTCATTTATTAAAATGAATTTGTCACATCAAAGGGATCTTTTGTGATTAGTCTTGGGAGTTCAGCTTTCATTTACAATCATTCATTGCTGTCCTTTCTTGGAGACATTCTGGTGAAAGGGTTGATATAAAACCATCAGGATGTTCTCTTAATTTGCTGTAAGTGCAGCTAGAACTACTGTCTGTGACTAGGACTGAGGATGTATTATGCTTATCACTGCCAGACTTCAACTTCTCCATTCCAAAAAGAATGTCAGTCTAAAAACTCCCTAAGGTGTAAAAACTACGGTAGAGAAAAATTGATAATAATTGTTAGTTTGTTGTTTTTGTTAAGAAAAGTATTTAATAGTCCTCTACTTTGAGAGATGAAACTGTCTTTGCATGGGAAAGATCTTTGTCTCAGGAGCATGACTTTTGTTATTTCTGTGGAAATACAAAATAGATTGGCCAAATTTTAGGCCTTTGAAAAATAGTAGCTTCTGAAGTAATAATATGCAGACACTCTGAAATTAAATTTTCCATTTAAAAGTAGGAATAATAATTATTCTTGATTTCTATTTTTCTTTGCCTGTCGTCCTACATGAAATTGTGAGATCTTTGTGGGATGGATTGTCTGGCAAGACAAGGTAGCAGAACTGTGTTAGTGTCATAATATAAAAAAGCATACTGCAACGCAATAAAATCCCCTTTCCAAAACAGGAATGAAAAATAATTCTAAAACCCCCTAACAGCTGCTTTAGCTATGTCATCATCCTGAAATAGTAACTAAATTATTGTTTTCCATAGGGGATAGAAAATATTTAAGCAACTGACTGAAATCCTTTGAACCAAAATGGAAAAGAATTTTCCATTATCTTCTCTGATATTCGACCATGCCCAGGAAGATTTTTCATTAATCTTATTCACAGAATTGATTAGATAAGAAACAAATGCACTGGCAGATAAGCATTTTCTGTAGTTGGGCCAAGCATCTTAGGATATTACATTAGATCTCTTATGGTATTAACCAAGAGAATCAAAGATATAATAGAGTCTGAAGTAACTCAACTTCTATTTGAAAAAAAAAATTGTTTGCAATTCAGCTTTATAAAGAAGCCATTAAACATTAGGCCTTTCCTTAGCCAAACTGAGGCAAATTTTCATCATGTATTTGAGTATGGGGTGAAACTTTCCCAAGAGTGTTTTGAGCTGGGAAAGAACCATGACAGCATTCCTGACCTGGGCCTTGTACACTCAAATTTTATCCTGAAGAGTGTACTCAAGGGCGCTGCCAACTTGATATTTTTGTTAGATAGTAACAAAGTTGATCATTCTTACCCAACCCCTCAGTAATTCATATGCTGTAACTCCTAGCGACCACCAGTCTACTGGGTATGAGTATCCTGGACCTCCATCCATAAAAGCCTGGAACACTTCTGGAGCTAAAATTGTAAATCAAATCAAACAAAGAAGCATTTAATTAAGGTTAGACTATGGGTATTATTTCACAGCTGAAAAATGAATAAGGGCTCAACTAACTGGAATGAAATAGATTTGGACAGCGTTTTCAGGGTGTAGTTCCAGTGCTTTGTTTTACTGATAGTAAGCAACATTCACTGGTCGGGGTATTTCAAAAGTCAGTAATTTCATATATTAATTCTTACCTGGTTCTTTTAAACTTTAAGTTATGTGGATAAAGATAAGTAAAAGGAGGGAAATTCTTGGTCTGAAGTGTGACTTAGAACATTTAGGGTAATGTAAACATTTTATGAGAAAAATATCTGCAAGTGAGGTGATTCTTCCTGATTGATGAAGGTGTTGAATGTGGTAAATCTTATCCTTATTTTACATTTGGATAGAACTAATCAGACAGGTTTTAAATGTATTCAACATAGGAAAATTGTACTTAAATAGAAGTCCTGACACTGCTTTTATGATGTGAGAAACTGTCATGACTGGAAGAAAACACTCTGACAATAAAGTAATGACTTCCATAAAAGTAATTTCTGCGGAGGAAAAGAGAATGTATTTTCAAAACAAGGATCTACTTTGTCTGATTTCATGAAAACGCCTGTACAAATTTTACTGTAATTTCTTCAGAAAACCAGATATAAACAAGAGTGAAAATATTGAAATGAAATGAAATGAAATGAAATGAAATGAAATGAAAATCATCATGCTTTTCTAATGATTTAACAGCAGAATCTCAGTGCGCTTTGTGAAAACAACACTTTCACTGGACATTTTCTAGACAACACCTGAACACCCAACCATAACACCTGAACACTAGATTACAATTACCGTGTAAGTCTCTTCTGGCCATGATACCGAGTCTAATGTCCCACATTACCCCCTTATTACCATGGCCCCACTTTGTGATGAGCACACTGCAGTGAGTGATGTAGCCGGGTCACCCTTCTGACTGGCAGTTTGGGATTTTTACGGCATTTAGAGAAGCACCTTCAATAAATGGAAAGACATTCCTTTTAGAGGAGTTTTTGCAGTCCTTGCATTGTGGATGGCAACCTAATGATTTACAGCTCCAGACCTGACTTCAGAAAGTCTTCAAGAGCCAAATATAATAGAAGATTTCAGCATCCATTCGTTAGTTATGGCAAAACCCTAATCTGTAGAATAAAAAGCAGTGAATGTATGAAAGTGGTTTTATATGCTTTGATCAGCAAGATCATGTCTAAATATGTTTGGTATGAGATCTGCAGGCACCTAAATAAACATTTTTTTTGGAATACATGTGTTTGGAGAATAGATGACCAGTGGATCTCTGGCAGATGAAAACTTGTGCTGTGATCCAGCACGACATAAATCAACAATGCCATAAGAGTCATTACACTGAGTTAACTGTGTCTCACCTCCAGATGACATAGCTTCCCTTGGCATGCTATATCTTCATGTGTATTTCAACACTTATTTGCATGCTGTTGGTGTGTAGGCACATCTTACAGGTGTGCAGCCTATCAAATAGATTGTGAGAGTATAAGCAGGATTGTTTTATTACTTTAGTGGATCAGTGCACTTAAATTGCACATCAGGCACCAAACTTACATTTTGAATATCACCATAGGAACCTTGTAGTGAAGGTTTGCTTGATTTAGCTCCATTTATTATGGTTTTTGCCCACTGTGCCAAGATGATGTACAATATCTCATTACAGAAAACAGCCTTTCGGCATTTCTACTGAACTATGCAGGAATAATACTGGTTTCACTATTTCTTTTATAGCTTTAACATTTTAATAATGAGACAGATCACTATCTGATTTCTGTGAGATAGAGGTGAAAGTACTTTATTGATGTAACCTATGACATTGCCAGAATGGTGCAGCTGTTTTGCTAGTTTAGTGACCAAGCTATTGATTTGTATTTTATTTTATTTTATTGTTCTAAAATCCTCAAGGTCAACTCATACTACATTAGGTAGATCAGCAGAAAATGCTTTATTTTGCCCTGGAGTTTGGAAGGTGTTTTCTTACCTTAAGCTGATGGCATTCTTAGGTCAGAATATGAGCAGACAAAGGCCCGATTTTTAAAGCAGATAGCCCCTTTTTGCCCACTTTAACAGCATTATTTTCAGTCCCACTGGAATGCCTATCTCTATTCCATCAGCTCCAGTGAAGCAGTTGTAGACACTCTCTGCCCATGAGGGGGGACTGGCAGAGAGGTCAAATATGATTTGCAGTATCATATACAGGTTTTTTCTCAGGGTGAAATCTCAACCATGTTGAAGTCAAAAGACCTTTCTCTAATTTGACAAGGCTGTTAAATACCCATTTCACACTAAGCTTGTGCTTAATGTGTCTAAAAGACTTTTTAAACTGAGACATTAGGTGCAAATGAAGGGCTCCAGGCTGTGCGCAGACTTCTGGGCTCTGCCTGCTCATTCAGAAACTGAGCATGATCTTACAGAATGATAGCAAACCCTTCAAGTCATAGAATTAGCCAAGCTCTGAAGAACTACAGCTATGAAATACAGGACATAATATTATGTTTTGCTGTAAGAAATAACTATGCCTGGAGAACCAATTCAGAGAGCAAATTGGTTAGGATAAAAGCAAATAAAAATTCTGAAAGGAAAGATGAAATTCTGCATCGATTTTCTTTAATATTTTACCTAAATAGACAATTTGTAATCTTTTAAAATTTGAACTTTATCCCAGGGTCAGCTTGAGAAGCCATCCTGCAGTGTGCCCTGGGTAGGTTCTCCAAAGAATGATCAGATTTCAGCTTGCCAGCTTGGAGCAAGGGCAACAGTTCTGCTGTGTGCACCCGTTGTGAACATATCCTCTCTTGCCGTAATAGATTTAGGGTGAGAAGAATACTTCATCTTTTACCCCCATGAATCTACATAGGCAGAAGGATTCTGCCTTCGAGAGTTTGTGTAAATGAGAGTTCACACAAAGTACCTGCAAGAACAAGAGTTTCATATCTTTTTTCTTTAGCAGTTTCCACTGAACAGAGGCTTTTCAGGAAAATAAATGTGTTTAATATCAGGTTTGATCCTGCAGATTGTTTTGGCCAAGAGCTGTAGCTACAATCACATGCACTTAGGGGAAAAGCAGTAGATGTTTGTATGGCAGAAGCTCAACTTTTAAACAGTGAAGATAAATCAAGTAATAGCAAGTCTAGCAGCAAGAGTGAATTCAAAGAGAAGTAAAGAAGTGTTGCAATTGGTCCTCAGGTCCCCACAGCTTGCCCTGACTCAATTTCTTTGATATAATGGACAACTGCATATTCCTAGAGCTGCCTGAAGAATGACTCAACAGCAGGAACCCTTTCCAGCCTTACTGCTCACCCTGCTTTGAGCAGAGTTGGAGTAGAGGCTCCAGGGGGCCCTGCTATCACAAGTCACAATCCTGTCATCCCAATGAGGCTCAAGCAGCCAGCTCCTCACGGCACATTCGAGAGGGACTACAGAGGCCAGAAATCCTCAATGGGATCTTTATAGCTTCTTCTTCTTGGCAGTCTCCATGAACTACACTTTTAAAAGTATGGAATTAAGAAGCAATGAAGTCTTTTTGTTTGGGTTATTGCTTTTCATGTTTCACAAAGTGTGATCTGACACCTTTCATGCAGCTTTTTGAAAATGACAGAGAAACACCCTTTAAATACCAATGCCACTCCAAGATGTGGACATCTCTACTAATTTTAACAGAGCAAATAAAATCAGGAATGTCTCTTTGTCTTATATAATAATGAGTAATTGCACATACTGACTTTGGCAACTAGCCAAGCTAGTTGTTATTTCTCTCCAAAATAAAACCACATTAGAGGACAACATATGAACAAATGGAATGTGAAAGCAAATCCAGTGGGTCTGCATCTGTCTCAGAAGCAATGACATACTGGGGTATCCTTTACTCCTGTTCTGTAGGTTTGTGCAAAAGGGAATAATTTCTGACAAATCCATCCATGTATATAATGATCCACTGCAATTTTCATACCAGTCATGTGATCTGCAATGTGAATTATGTAGATGATGCATCTCGTATTGTATACATATTTTCCTAGAGATCTGTAAGAAAAATAAAGTTAGAAAAAAGGAAATTTTATGTAGCTGGTGGTAATTATCTACCTTTATTTGTGGAAAGATATTAGTGTCTAACAACATGATTAATGAGCTTGAAATAAAAGAATACCAATGTAAATGTAAATAATGCTAAACCATATTTTCACTATTTTTTCCTGTTGTAAAAGTCCATTTTGTACAAAGAATAAAATGTTTTAAGTAGGATTTCTGAAAATCTGCTGAATATTCATTGGTATCACAACTTCATAAATTGTAAGTGCTCTGGGTCTCTGAAATTCAGACTATCTTTTATTTGCTCCTCAAACGTGGGTTTGAAAATAATGTCCATGATAAAATGATCAATTTGAGTGTTATCTCTTGGTGTGGTTGACAAAAAGAATAGCTGCTATTATTTCTGATGGAGCATCTACATACTAACAAATCAGTCTATTTAAGCAATAGCTTGCAAGTCAGTCTTGCAAGATGGATTACTGTAAGGAGATGACTGTCCATGAAAAGCTAAATGTTGCCAGTGATATCTGGTCATCAATTCCTGCACAATGCAGGACCTGATGAGACATATGAGAAACTGAAAATGAAACAAATGAACAAAAACCCCTAGTGTTTTTGTATCTTGTTTGTTTGTTAATTATCCAGTTCAAGTGGATATGCCCAAAACATTTCTTAAGAATGAAATCCCTGACATTATTCCTCTGGTTGTCTAGCTACAGCTCTGGTGTCTATCTGCATCTCAGCAGAGACCCTCCATGTCAGTAAGGGAAATCAGAGGTTTGTAGTTTACTGGAGGGGTTGCAAAGCAATACACTCTGCTGTAGTCATTGCAGCAAAACACACTTCAGTGGTGAGGGTCTTATTGCAATGCCTGAGATTGCAGATTAGAAAACACATTCCAGAGTCATTAACTGAGATTCAGCATAGTATCACACTGCCAGATATCATCCTTCTTCCATATATTAGTCCCTGATCTTGGAAAAAAAGTTGTGTATAAATTGATATATACACATATATACAATACACACAGCATAAGCAGTATTTTGATTGATTAGCACAGGACAAGCTGTTAAAATGTTAGATGTTTGCAAATTTTAAATGTGTGAATGATGATGTATAGTACACATTTATAGTTTTGCTTTGCTGAATCAGGCTTAAGGCATGACACATTAAGCTGAACAAAAAATGAATTTGACTTTTGGAATAATATTCCAAGAACTTTGAACTGAGATGTTTCAGTGAAATATTAATAGCTTTCCCAGCACTGTGATGAGAAAATATTAATTTTCACTTTCCCCTGAGAAGTAAATTCAAAGAGCAGTAATTTTTCTGTATCATGTTTTAAATAGAAAACAGAAATCATACTACAATAATGATCAGTGATCTTCTATCCAGAGTAGAAGCTGTTTCAAGAGCAAAATGGAAGAAAACAACTTCCCTCTCACTGAATATAAATTTGGATTTGGTAAACTATCAATTTACCTCCTAGTGTTTACTTTCTCATGTGCTAAAAAAGTCTAAATTATAATGGTCAGCCTTCTGACTCAGAGCTTTAGACTAGCCAGCTGCTAACTTCTATTTTATAAGGCGAAATGCTGCTTAAAGCCTGGGCATGCTGGGATGGCAATTTTCTAACGTGAGGTTTATACTTGTTCTAGCCATGTAACTGATTTTGCACCATTATTCACATTATACACCTCAATAGTTTTAATACTCATATTTAATGCAATTATTCAATGAAAGTAAATAATTTATATACCATTACCTGAAAACAGACACGTCATTTAGAATGCCTTATTAGTTCTCCATATGGCTGTATAACCTCTCCTGCCCTTATTCAGTGTGCTATCCTCGTACAACCCTCTGCTTTACTCAACCACTGAACAGAACTCACTCCTTGACCTTGCACAGAGAAGCCCTCAGTGGCTGAACATCTGGATCAGCCTCAGAGAAACAACCTCGAGTTGCTACTCCTGCTGAAAGAAAGCCCAGCAGCAACAAGCATGTATGGTCTCCCATTATTGAACCCGAAATTGTACACAAACACCTTTGTTACATAGCTTTTGTATGGACAGAAGCTCACAGTGGCTGCAGGGCCAGTTTTTCCAGCAATTTTTAGAAGGAATTCTGTCCAAAAATATTCATTTGATGTTTGGAAGATGTTTCCAGTGTATAGACAGCAGCTGTTCTGCCCAGTACTGAAATTAGTGGGTCTGCCTAGCTGGGGATTTTCAGGACAGACTGTAGCTGACACACCAGAAGGAGTGTTACATGCTCCTGCACCACATACTCCCACCAGGTTAGAAAATACCTTTGCACCAGTTTATGCATGCAAAAACCAGGGGGGTTGGCCTGATCAAAAACCAGGAGTTATCCAGGGGGCAGAGAGGCCCTGTGGGGCACATTTGCCACCTCTGCTGGATCTCTGCTCCCCTCAGATCTGCCTGCAGAGCTCAACACACCAGGCCCTTTCAGGCAGGGAATAAATAAACAAACAAATTAACAAATTAAAAGCCCAAATCAAAACTACCTCTTGAACTCAGATTGGAGTATTTATTAACTGAAATAGTCAAGGAAATTATTATATTAGTAGTTTTGCTGAAAGATCTTAAAGGATGGTAGCAGGTCAGAGAACACAGAGGTGAAGAGCAGCTGGAGGGAAAAACTTCTTTCCTGATCTCCTGAGGTTCCTCAGCTGCTTCTGTTCCTACACATTAGTGTCAGAGTGGAACCAAGACCTGAATGCCTGCTAGCACCCAGTGTTTAATCCCTTCAGCCACATAGCTCCTAGCACAAGCTGAAAATCCTGTCAGTGTGGGGGGTATTTATTTCAGCACCTCAAAGTCTCACACAGCCACTCTTAGTTCTTGCTTATCAGGACAAACAGAAGCCTCCCTTGTCGTGCTGACATCAGGAGATGTCCCTGGGATCAAACGGTCAGGTAATGATATGACCAGAGAAACTCTGCAGACAGGCAGTCAAACTCCCTGTAGAATAAAGGTAGCATTTTTAAAAACCTAACCACTGCCTTGACTGCATTCAGAATGCAATGAGCTGCAACACAGTATTCAATTTCTGATCACTGTTTAATATGAGTGCAAGAAGGACCAAAGACTGATCACTTTTGAAAACTCAACTTAAAATTTTCCCTGCTATATTTTAAGCATCGGTGGAACAAATTTAGCTCTATGGGATAATTTCATCTATGTGAAAGGTTTATATCAGGACATCCACTGGCTTTCCTCTGAGTTCAATAGTACACCTACACAGCACTAATTAATAAATATGGATGACTCATACATTTTAGAAGTTCAGTGGACCAGTGTAAATCCACAATCCTCTGGTAATCTCAGGCATACAGTCATTCTTCACCATGACAGCAGCCTGTGAAAGGAGCTGTGAAAACCGGAGATAACAGGCCTGTGAGATGGGAATGGAGTAGCTGAAACCTTTCACGTAATTTATGACTGATTTTATTGACTTTGGATTCTTGTCAGGTATATTTGTGTAATAAAATGTATTTTATTGGTTTGGTTTGAGGTAAAGTCACAGTGCATAATTTGAATATCTTCAGTCTCTGCTGAGAAAAACAACAAAGACTCTACCTAGTCCCCCTAAAGCCTCGTACTACTAAAACCAAAAGCTTCCAAAAAAAACCAAAACAAAAATAAGCAACAATAGCAACAAAACCACATTAAAAACCCACATAAAAAACCAAACAAACTTTAACTCCTCCAAAAAATAACCTGTGAAAGGAAAGGGTTTGCAACACTCAGAAATAACACACAGATCTATGGAAATTGATCTTTCCAAAATATTTCAGTAAGGAAAATGCATATGCTATAGGACTCAAACACATGTAAACTTGCCAAAGTGAGGAATAAAAGAAAGGTGACACTTGTCATGTTTTCTAGATGTGTTTAACTGTTTAACTTTTGGGTTTGTAGCTGAGCATTCTATTGCAGGGTAGAGGGCCATCGCTGCAGATGGGTGCCCAGCACAGAGCATATTCTTTGAGACACACAGATATATCTTGCAGCATTGTTCACAAGGGAACAATTTAATAAATGTGTTGTTTTGGGTTTGGGGTTTTTTGGTGGTTTTTTTTTTTGTTTTGTTCTGTTTTGTTTTTTGGTTTTGTTTTTTTTTCATTTATAAAGACGGAACAGTCTTGAAAGTAGCAAGGCCTTACACGGGTGCTTCCAGTCAGGTGAACACACATTTCCCTTTCACACAAGAGGTTGGGGAATATCCTTCTGCAGGAAGAAAGAGCCTCAGCTGAACAGACCCATGCAGCCAGGGGCCGTGTCCTGCCCTTCACTGGCTTTCCTGGTCCACAGCCCAATTCACAATGGAGGGGGTCCTCTACCAGTGCTTGTGGTCATTTGCTGGCAGCAGCTGTGCCTGCCAAGAGCCAGCCTGGTCTCAAAGGACATTTTGCATTGCTTGCCAGGGAAGGATGACAGCCTGAAACCATAGGAGCTTACAAAGAGCTATTCCTACAAAAAAGCCTTGACAACACCCTCAATCACATGTGTTGTAAAAGGTTTGAGCAGCAAATTTGTGAAGGTAAAATCAGGCACAGGAGACACACAGGCTTCCCAAATCAGCAGAAGGCACACATTGCCTTCCACAGTCCCAGCCACCCGAACAGCACAAGACAAACTCCAAGGACCCCTAAACTCTAAGAAGATGATTTCATTTCAGCATTTCAGGTCATTGGCTTTGAGAGGAAAAGCTGCAGAAGCAGCTGGAAGCATCCTGCCTTGCCAGGCTGTTGGTCTTGTTCTTTTCACATATACTGCTGTCCCTGCCTTTGCTCCTGTGTGTGGCAGGTATTTCACTTATTTGAATGAATTGGCTGGGAAGGGGAGGACATGGAACTGCCAGGCTTTCTAGAGAAACACTCAGGCGCAGGTACAGTGCTTTCTGCATAAACATTTAATAAGTAGGGAAATAGGCAGGGAATATTTCAGGCTGAAATATTCGGGGCTAATGTGAAGTGGGATTAAGAAAGACTTCGGGACTAAAAGGTTAATGTGAAGTGGGATTAAGAAAAGGCTGCAGGAGCTGACTCACACCATGCTTAGCATTACAAGATAGGCATCTTAATCAGAACAGCTAGGGCATTTTTACAACACAATATCAATTCATTCTGTTTTCTTCCTGGAAACCATTTTTATTCAGTCATGCTGCATGTGAACAAATCACTCCCTAGCAATTTCTCAGCCTATTTCAATCAGATTTCAAAGAGGAATGAAGGCTTTAGAGATAACGTTTTTCTGTTTATTTCCTTAAATTGGCCATAGGAAGTGAGAAATCCTATAACAGCCTCTGCTAAGGGAAAGGCTGGAGAGTCTCCTCATATCTGATTAAACATAACAGGATCCACATGAGAGTAAGACTTCATAAACCTTCAAAAGTGGGGAAAAGCTTTCATCAACTCTTGTACCGTCATCGTTGTGAAAATCAGCATAGCATAAGGCATGTCTTACAGAAACTGCTGTTTCCTTGGTCCTGGTACTCAGCAACTAGTGAAGGTGACTTTGTCTTGTTACACCAAGGTTAAATTGTCGTTTGAATTCCTGGTAATAAACCCTTACCAGCAACTACAGAGCCAACCTCCTCAATTCTGTTTTTTTCTATTTGTCTTGTAGTTTAAATATCTCTTTAAAAAGTCACTTGGAAAGCCTTTGATACAGCCTCACAACCAGAAATCACTGCCACTGAAAAGTCCTTGTAGCATTTCACAAGGTTGGAATTCTTCACAAAATAAAAAGTATAAACTAAAAGAGGAAAGCAGCACCAATGAATCTGGCTATATCTGTCACACACTTAATATTTGGTTTGTTGAAGCTTTGATATCCAAACTGTGCCACAGTCAGAGGTTCCTTAACCATCACTTTTCATCTGAAACAGGAGTTTTACAGCTCTAAAAGCTTTACTGTCTTCTTACAGCTCCAAAAAAATGCAAGGGTGATTCTTTCTGAATGGTAAAGGCTGCAAGTGGGGCTTTTGCAGCGTCTCTGCATTTCCAAGAGGTGAGGAAAGTGCAATAAGGAGAGAGTAAGCTGGTGGATGGTGTGATAGCTTTCATAAAGGAAAAGAGAGATTTTTTTGGTACTGTTCTTCTCGTGAGGTTGATGGATATGGTGGAGATCTGATGAGTGAGGAGGAGGCTTCATGAGTGGAACAACTACGTGAGCTGAGGTGAACTTAAACCAGACTTTAATGTGAAAAGGTAGAATCTTTTCCCTGTCTCCCATCTTTCCCTTGATCTCCTAATGCTCTGTATCCCATTCCTGTGCTGTGTTGCTCATTTCACCACGCAGATAAATTATATATTCTTGTGATGCAAATATATCGTATATTCTTGTCTCAAGATGTGGGGATTTACAGAAAGTAACACAGCTGAATTTCTGCTGAATTTGAATGCACAAAACCAAACAGAACCTGATTAGAAAAGTGTAGAGTTCAAGCTTCTGTATAAAATAACATCCAAACAACATCCTCCGTCTCCGAAGATTTTCACTACTGACATACATATATAGTGTCAAAAAAAAGAAGTTGATCACATCTACTTTATGCTTTTACAACTTAAAATCCTTTTCCTATACCATTAGTCAGCCCTAATGTGTAACATTTTTTTACATTTTTAAATGTCCTGAAAACTTACCCATGTAGGGTTTTGTGCCAGCCATAGAAGAAGCTTTTTCTGAGCCTTTCACTATGGTTGCTACATTAAAGTCAGTGATATGAACATGACCTGCAATTACACAAAGTAAAAACAGAAGTTAAAATAGCACATCATACAAATATTCCTCACTTTATCCAACATTTAAGTGACAATGGAAAGAAACACAATCGGAAAGATAGCAACTTAAATGTTACTCTTAACTAGAAAAATCAATTTGGAACCACAGTGACTGAATACTCTTCTTTTGTGGTTGCACACAACACCTGTCTGCATTCCTGAACTGTTTTTGCTGATCACCCCTGAATCTTCTCATGCCATGAACAAAGTTGAGAAGTGGGCCCACAAGACCCTCATGAAGTTTAGCAAGTCCAAGTGTAAGGTACTGCACCTTGATTGATTGATGGGGGCAATCTCAGACCTGAGCACACACTGGGAGATAACTCATTGAGAACGGTTCTTCCCTGCAGGGAAGAACTTGGGGGATTTTGTGGATGAAAAGCTGGACGTGCCACAGCAGAGGGCATTTGCAGCCCAGAAGGCCAAGCCTGTCCTGAGCTGCATCAAAAGAGGCACAGCCAGCAGGCTGAGAGAGGGGATTCCTCTCCATTCTGCCCTTGTGAGACCCCACCTGGGGTGTGGTGACACTGGCACAGGTTGCCCAGGGAGGTTGTGGATTCCTGGCAGTGTTCAAGGCCAGGTTGGGTGGTCTCTGAGCCCCCTGGCCTGATCTAGTGGAAGGTGTTCCTGCCCACAGCAGAAGGGTTGGAACAAGACCTTGAATGTCCCTTCCAACCATAACCATTCTGGTATTCTATGATTCTCTCTGTCTCCTCAGATCAGTAAGTAACATGCAGAAGCAGAAAGTGAAGCTATGTGTGAAATTTGCCTCATCTCCAGCTACAGTCACCCCTCACAACTCAGGTACTTGTGACACTGTCTACAATTGCATCCACTACAGGTTACCATCAGCCTGACTTTTTGTGAGTCTTCTCAGGGCAAAGAGGGAGGGGACAAGAAAAATGGTATTTTTGTCGCACGATAACTATAAAATTAGATCTGTAGTAGCAGAAGATGTGCATATAACAGGAGCAGATCCCAAATGATCACTCATTTGACAGCAGGTGGCAAGATGAAAAAGAAGTGGCAGAAGTCAGCCTGATAATGTGCTGCCTGACCAGCCAGACAGATGATTTAAACATCACTAATGATGCTCAACGATGCTCTATTACTTTGTTCCGGGATAGTTTATGATAAGCATAGGTTCAATTGCTCCACCACTCAGAAGTAATAGTTGTTGATGCTTATTTGTCATAGGCAGATAAACTGAACAGAAATCCAGTTTGAAAATCTCTAGAGTTTTAATTTGAGTCTTCTGTTAGATTTTGCATCTTCGCTCAAGGACTAGTATTGTGGAGTGATGCAGATATTACCCTTCTCTGATTATATCTGGCAATGCCATGGAGGACAGGGGTGGGTACTCCCCATCTTAGCTCTGCACTCAGATCTGGATTAATATGTCATGTGTTGAACTAGACTCCTGAGTGACAAATTTGTGTGGGTTTTTTTTTTATCAAGGTCTCAGTCTCATTCAATCCACAGAATGGATCAGGGTTTGGGTATGATGCAGTTGTTAAATGAGGGAGGTTTTAAATCATGTTTGCTGCCAAAGATGAAAAGTGCATAACAAATGACTGATGCATTTTACCCTAGTGCCTGATGGAGGAAGAGCAGTCTCAACAAAATGTCATGCTGCTCCAATAATCTAACCTAGATCCTCCTCAAAGTCCACAGGAGATGTATCAGCCAACCTCTAATTGTGCAGCTATGCATGTGTGAACTGAAATTCTCTAAGGACCCTAATTTGGCCAGATCAGGTTTTGAAAGGGCAAAGGGAGAAGGTACTTCCCACTGCTAAACTTAAAGCTGTTTCTCCAAATGGGAGACATTGTAGAAGTTTTCAATGAAATGGTTTGCCCACTTTTTTAAAAAAACCCACCTTGCATTTTATTGACAGTTTTTTCCCTAAGATGCCCAGGCCAGGAAGCCCTCTACAGATGGCAGAGAAAAATCGTGAGGCAGTGAAAGCCATCCCTTTATAAGAGGTGGGAAGTGTTAGGCTGCCATAAGAAGAATTAGTGTTCACAGCCCAGCTTGACATAACAACTCCAAGCTGGTAACTCCCTGGTGGCTGGAGTGTAGCATATTTGCAGTTTATTTCTGCCATCATAAAACACTGTGGCAGAAGGCTTCTTGAAAATGATAACTGCAAAACAAAGCCACCTCCTGGCAGTAGTCTAAAGCAATTCTATACACTGTAGAATGAAATGTTGCGAGGATCTTGGTAGCCTAATATTTTCTCCCTTTTTTGACAGAAAATATAAATATAAATATAAATATAAATAATATACATATAGTTCTGCCACTTAAATGATAGCATTGTAAGTGATGCTCTATTAGAGTGCCAGTGTGAATGCCCGTTGCAAAACATCTGTTGTATCACATCCATTCAGACTGACCCAAATAGGTGATTTGCAATGAAAATTGCCTTTCCTGCAGTGCGTTGTTTTCTCCCCTTTTTATTAGATTTCTTTTCATTTAACAAAACCAAAATAGCACACATGATATGTTGTATACCTTGTGGGTTTTTTGTTAAAAATGCCTTTCTGGAAGACAAAGGATGGATTGTGAAAGTAGGTTCTGCACAGTTCCTCTGCATCCTGCTGCCCATACAGCAACAGGCAGCTGCTGTACATGAGTTAGGGAACAGTTTACTGCTGGAAAAGCTGCCCCTTTGCTTTTCCCCATCACTGGGCAGCTCCACAACCCTCAGACTGTCTGCAGGCTGCCTTTGCCTTTTGCTTCAGGGGCTGCTAATTGGTGCTGGAGTGAAAGGAAGGTGTTCAGCAGGCAGGGGATGTGCCTGGTGGGAGCTGGGGACATGGAGAGAGGCTTTGTGTGGGACAGGGGCAGAGCATGGGGGAACCCTGTGTGCCTGTGGTCAGTGAAGGAGGCTGGAGGGGTGTTGAGCTGGGGCTCTGCCTGCCTGTACTTACCACTGGATGATTTCAACTCCTGTAAGACAAAGGACTTGGGGGGGGGTTGGTTTTGGGGTGTTTTCTTTTGGTTTGTTTTTTGTTTTGTTTTGCTTTGCCTTTTTTGTTGTTGTTTGTTTGTTTGTTTTGGTGGTTTTTTGTTTGTTTTTTTTTTTTAAATTTCGTTCCTGGTGTGAATATTTTGAGAGCTAATTAGACCCCAGTTCTCTATAGGAGTCTTTCTAATCAGCCTCTAAGACAAGTTTTTACTGCAAGTCTTGCACACAGGAAAAGGGAATGTTGCTATTGCTGCAGTGAATATGCTGGGATTCCACCTGCTTCATACTGTTTGCAAAATTTCTGTTTGTGATAACATTTTCCCATCTTAGCTTCACACCTTGTAGTTTCTCTCCCTTTCTGGGTATGATTGTGAACAACTAAATGCCCAAACCAAGCCTGTGCCTTGGTATAATATTGAGCTAAGCAGAATGTCAATGTCACTTGGATTTAACTCTTGTAAACAGTGAAGCAGAGCAGTGCACAACAGATTCAGCAGACCTAACTAAATTCAAGTTATTCCAGGGAAAGAACTCATTGCTTAATCCTTGGAGCTGCATGATCCCATATGTATGATGGTAGAGAGAAGGAAGAAAAAGCAAATGAATGCATTCCTTTGACTGTCTGGAGTGTGGCTTTTTCAAATCATCTCAGGCTGCAGATTTCACATACACCAACACATACACCTGAAGATGAAATTATCTCAGTGGATATTGTTTCAAAATTGCATTTCTTCAGTCAGCTTCCAGTTAAGGCTCTGACTACCCCCAGAACAGTGTATGGCTTTGGAAAGCTTTATGCAATGTGACTTATATGTCTCACTTTTCAACATGGCCTGAAATTGCAGTATCTGAGGTAAACAGAAAATGATCTCTGTTTGGATTTATTTTTTAAGCAAATCATGATGACAATTAGAACAAGTCCTGAAAGTTGGCTGGGGCTAGCTGGCTAATATTCAGCAGAGGAAAATGTACATGGACTTTAAACTTCATTGAATTTCTGAAACCAATGGGGTGAATGAGATGTCAGAGAGAAGAAATACAATACTGGAGTTAATGCCATCAACTCATCAGCACCAGAGCTGATTGTAAATCTCAGAACAGTAACATTTTGAAGTACAGTCAAATCTGATTTGCTCTCACAAAGTCAAATTCTACAAAGAATTTAAAAAGCCACTCTGGGTTCATCTGTACTATGTATGAGAGCCAAACCTTGTACCCATCTTCACATTCTAAATGGAATGTGCAAAGATGCTCTAATATCCTACCACAAAAAATTGTGGGTCATAGGCAGCACTGAAGCATCTGATGGCAAAGTGGCAAAAGACATTTTCCACAAATAATGTTTGCTCTTGTCACCAGTTGCAACAAAATACTGGCCAAGGTCTTGGATCTGACCTAGCAGGGAGTCCTTCCTCAGTAAACCAAGCATGGATCTTGCTGCATCTTGTGAAAAAATGTTGTGGAAAACTTGACTGAGGGGGATTCAAACTCTTGCAGGTTTGAATTCTTGCAGATTTTTTGTTAGCAGATGGTAATGATGGTGTAGTCACTTAGTACAAGGCTAAACCTGGATGCAAAAGTAGAGTTGTAATTTCTGCAGAACCATCAGAAATGTTAATTTCAATGATGCTACCAAATAGCTATAGAATTAATGTTATCATCTCTTTAAAAAGTCAATTTACTAAACGGTTTGCCACTGCTTGTTTTTCTGCATTTAAGAAATTCTATGTCTCTTTGACATCCTATTTATTAGATCATGCAAACTTTTAAAGATATCCTTAATTTCTTTGATATTTAGAAAAAAATACAACATAGACCAGACTTAGTAGATTCCAGATCTAAATGCTGTCACTTCAATTATATTGTTCTAAACCATTAAAATGAAAGGAGTAGAAGAGGAACCAGAATTCTGCCATTGAGAGAATTCTAAAATGCTTTTCTCTGTACAATACAATTGTAATAGCGCTCCTGAAACACTATGTAGTCCTTTCAGCTGTCAGTGGAATAATTCTATTTCAGATATATGTTAGCAGAACAGAGAATTGCTTCTAAATTTAGAGATTAGTGTTAGTCATAAGAGGAAGAGCTTCCTGGGAAAGCTGAGAAAGAAACATAAAAAAGGGAGCTTTGTTGACTGAATTAATTTCCTTAGAGGGTCTGATTCTGGTTCAGAGAATAAACCCCAAAACTGTCTCTACTTTCTCTCCTCAGAGGTGGGATGTGTATCCTCTCCAGGAGACTATGCAATCATCCTCTGATGGGGGCTGAACACTATTTTTAATGACTGGTTATCCCATTCTCATGTACCACTATGCTTTTCAGGATCATCAATCATTTCTTTTTCCACTGATGCATCAGGATGTGATCAGCAGTGCTGAGATGTGGCTTTGATGAAAAGCATATGGTTCCTCTGCCAGAGTGATTTTGAATATATTGTATATATTTTTGTGGGGTTTTAATTTTTTTTATTTTTTATCTTCTGTTTTCATTACTTCTGTATTCCTGAGGTATGTTCCTTAAGCCTGAGGTATGTTTCCTAAGACATACAGATAAAGTATAGTGAAACTAGTTTTCATGAGCACAAATATCTATAACATGTATTCTTGGTTTATGTTATGAAAGTTAGCCAGTTTAACTGCTTGAAGATGTAAGGCAATGTGAGTGGTGTAACACTAAGTTTTGATTTCACCCAGAATAGGTTTCTTCAGTGAGGCCAAAGAAATTTAAGTCCCTGAGACAAAGTCTCAGTCAGAAATGTTGTGCATATCCAATTACCCGATATTTTGTGTAAGCATAATTTGTTTAATGAACTGTAAGAAAGACCTAGGGGTAAAGTCAAGCATATAGGAAACTTGTGCCATCTTAGTGGCCACAGGCTAAAATAAAGTTCCTTCCTGTGCACCTGGTTAGGCTCGTATTAGGTGAATTTGTTATGCTTACTCTGCAGCCAAATATATTTGTGGTGCATGTATTCAGCACATTTTTCCATTCAGTGAAATCTGATGATTTTGTTAAAATGATGTTACTATGTTGCAGCTTAATCAGAGCTGTTAGGGACTTCAAGATTAGCTTTCTCCTTGCAAAAGAACTTCTGTAAGGCAAGACTAAAGTAATTAGCACTGGACAGACACTTGCCTACTGATGTCACACATTTAGTGAGTGGAAGTGTGTAGACCCTTTACAGGCCTCAGGGAATTCCTTCCCCCAGCCACATGACAGGTCTTTGAACCTGTTTGAACCCATGAATTAACAGCTTCTGCTGACCAAGATTCGTGTGCTTGTCTGGAGAAATCTGTTGTTTTGTCACTTGTGTGCTATGAGGGAGCAGTATTCTGCTGCTTTGCAGAAAAGAGGACATCCAGCCCCAAACTTCCAAGCTGCCTACAGATAACGTTGTTGCTGAATAGTTTATGATCACAAAACCCCCACTTCATTTTGCATAGTAGTGCTCACTCTGGTGTAGGTTCTTCTTTGTGATGCCTGAGTCTCCACAGGAAAGCTCTCACTAGAAGCTGGTTTTGTGCACTAACTGACCTTGATGAGGGGCAAGGAGGGATAAAGGTGACTGTGCTTCAAAGGCTGTCAATCAGAGTAGATTTAACATACTCATACTCATTTTGTGTTGCTGTTGACATCTTTAATTCACCAGGACTTAAAGGCAAGCTATTTCTATTTCATGCCTGTTTGCTGATACTAGAGTCTTGGGAACATTAACACTTATGGGTCTGAAGCATTAAATTGCCAAAGTTCTAGATGGTTTAAAACTCCATTATTACTTAGCTTTATTAGCTTTCACGTTCCCAGGAACAAACATCATCTATGCAAAATGGCATCTCTTTAATCAACTTTAAATTGTATACTCAGCCACTCTGCAATTGATTTTGAAACATAATGCCATCACTGGCAAAATTTCAATATTATAGTTTCTCAGAGATTATCAGCTTTTAATCAATTTTGGAAGTAAACAAAGCATAAGACTTTCTCACAGTAGCAAGCACACATCTCCTTTTTCCAATTAGGCTTTTTCCTCTATGTATTTCTGTTCTAACTGATACAAGGGTAATGTCCTCCTTACTTATATTTCTCATATTTTCACCATAAACAGTTGCAAGAAGATATATGACATTTTAGCTAAATACTTATTGGAGAGAATATATGTTTAAAATTTAAGTTTAAAGAAATCAGCTGCTTTTCTTTCATACCATATCTTTTATCTTTAAGAACATGGAATTAGTAGTAAAAGTTCAAAACTGTTTATTGTTGTCTACTCCTTTGTATGCTATTTAAGCCAGAACTACATGTAGGGACACAAATTTTGCAGTCAAATTCCAAAATCCCAATCTAGATTTTAGAAAGTTTATTTTAGATATCTAGATGAGAAATAACTTGCTATGTGGAATTTCTTAGCCCTTCAGAAGTTCTAAAAGAGAAAATAAAATGCCTGGTACTGTTCTATTGGTAGGCACCTAAAAAGGTGTTATGGTAATTCACAGAATCCTGTTAATAAAAAACTAACTTCTCTTTATCAAGTTTCCCTGCTGATCCCAATTAATATTAAATTCCTTTGTATTCAGACCTTGAAAATTTCTGATCTGTACATTTCTTTGGCAATAGGAGGGAAAACTATGAAATCCACGAAGTGTTCTGAGGGAGCTTTCTGAGAAAGCCCAGATTAGGTAGGAATTCAACATCAGAGGCTAATTTACAAAAGATATCATGAGCATGTTACTGAGATCTCAGGAATTAGAGATTCTGAGAGAAAGCAATGCTCACTTACCATGTTCATCCAGTAGTATGTTGTCAGGTTTGATGTCCCTGGAAAACAAGGAAAGGAAAACATTACATTTTGTACCCTAAGGAAATCTGCAATTTTAAAGTTTTCTCGTTTGGGTATGAGGACTAAGTCACTTAAATCATTACAAACCCAAAGAAAACCATATAATACATAAAGACAAATAATTTGATCAACATATTTTTGCTGGCTTGAGAAAACATGCATACTAAAGAGGTTCTCTGTGTTTCCATTTATTGTGGTTTTGTTTTCATACGGTTAGCATAGACATGGGTCTGGTTTTCAAGATCATGTGCTTTCTAATTTATAGCAGCAGTAAAAACGAGAATGCAGATTTGCATCTAGAAGGTGCCTGATTGCTTCAGGGGCTCCACATTTGACAGAAATCATTTAATTGGAAACATAGGTGGTTTGCCCTGTCTGCCAGACCCTGCTAATCTGCCATGCATGGTCACTCACATACAACAGAGTCCTGTGGTCTGTCTTGTGGTAATTGAGTATGTCCAGCAGCTCTGCTTTCACTCCCAAATCCCTGCTTGGCTGTCTGTAACCAAGTACCATGCTGGAGAAAGAAGCAGGGATGATGGAAGGTGGAGATTATGACAGGCTGAAGCACCAGCTCAGCTCTGTCATTCTTGCCACAAGAGAACAACATTGCCCTAGAGAGTTGCACCTTCAGGATTATTTTCTGTTGACATAAGTTCATGCTGCTGGAAGGAGGGATGGAAAAAACTTTTGCCCACCAATGTCAGGCATTCCCACTCTCTTTCTTGGTCCAGAATTGTTGCCATTGGTGTGGAGCTGCTCAGGGAAAATTCATCTTGGCTTTGCTGGCTGGATGGGGCCCAGGTTTGGCTCACCCTGTGGCTTGGTGAGTGTGATGTGGCAGTGTTGTGTGGCACTGCCTTGGCAATGGCAGCTTGCACTTCATGCAGTTTTGAAACTGTTTGTTCTTGGTGAGGCATTGCCAGAGTGACAGAGACATCTGAGTACCTTAAACAACAGTTTTGGCCCTTGGGCTGAATTTTCCACTTATCTCAAAAGATAAGGAACCATAAACTGGCAAAATAAGCTCTTGAATGTCTGCAAATGAATTGCAAATACTCCCACCTCTGTAATAAGAGATGGCTTGGTTATTCCAATTTAAACATTTCCTAGGAAAGTCTTTTCACAATGTATCCATAAATGGAATAATCAAAAAAGTGAAGTGTTGCAAAAGGAAAATGTGTTACACCAGAATAATTTTTTTCCAAATTTAAAGTAGAGAAGGACTTCTAAAGTAAATATTATACAGGAATAAGATGGCAATTATAATATGCAATTGCTTGCATGATATGACCTCAGTCATCACCTAAATTTTACATCTTTATTGACAGAAGAAGGAAACATATGTTTTTCTTAGTATTTTGGATTCCACACTTTCTAGCCCTTGCTGAGAATCATATGAAATTATGAAGTATTTTAAGATTATTTTTGTAATTTGTGTAGTGGCAGCTGAGGAAACACAGGATAAATAAGAAATTAGTACGAATATTTCTCTGCACATTTGGAAATAATGTAGAATGAATGAATATATATATATATATCTGTGTAAGGAACAGGATCTCATTATCAACAACTATCTGGAATGGAATTTTGAAGTTATACCAATATTTCAGTGTGAAATACTGTGTCTTCTGCACAACTTACAGGCTACCTATAACTCTCTGATTCAGCAGCAGTTCTAGTTATTTGTGTAATAAAAGGAACATCTGTCCAAGAGCCTATTTCACTCAAAATCTTCCAGACTCTGAGTTCTGTCTTTCCTGTCTCCTATAATCACTTGGCATATAATTTATCATATTATAATATTTCCTTCCCTGATTTCATATGGGTGAAGTAGTGAGACAAACTATTGGAATAAATATATTTGTTTATATTATGAAACATGGTTGAGTTTTGTTTGAATTTGGAATTTTGTGTTTTGTTGAATTTGGTTGAATTAGCATAGGAGATTCTATGCAATTCTAAATATAATGTTGTATCTAATCTCTGAACTGATGAGACAGCTTTTGAAAGAGTTACTGCTCAGATGGTTTCTATATTTGCTAGTGGCAATATGGACTTTAGTTTCTGATAGTTGTTCTGTGATAAGAGTTGGAATTGGGATTTCCTGTTGAATAGTCTTTGTGGCTGATGGATGACTTGAAAATACAGTAATGTATGTAATACAGCTTTGTATGTAAGTGGAAGTGAGTAAGTAATAGCTTTGACAGCTGAATTAAATATTTTAGACTTTGTCTTCACAAATTTTAACAAACACAAACTGACTCTGCACTTCTCACATGGGTAAAAATACTGGGGGTCATACACAAGTACGTTTGTGTCTTTTTGTGGCCTCCTAAAATCAGTGATTCAACAGCATTCCAAATTCTTTTCTTCAGTTTGAGAAAATTAAGAATTAGAATTATACACTCATTAGCACTTCACCAAGAGTAAAGCTGATCAAAAGGAGAAATTCATCTTTATAAGCTACTACCATGTGTATAACAATACAGCACCCGGGGATTGCTCATCACAAGACAATGCCTTTTCTACCTTTTTTTTTAAAGATCTGTTCAAATAATTTGAATACCCGCAATGTTATTGCATCATTAAACAGACTATACGTTTTTATATTCACCAGAAAACACGTTGACAAATCCACTTGAGAACTGTATGTATCATCAAATATATTCTTCATTCAGTTTGTGTCTGTAACGTTCAGAAAGTTGAGTGGTGAAATTAGATTTGTGCTTATCTTTCCATGACTAATTTAGGCAGTGGCTGATCCTTGATACAGATGTGCACAAACCATAAAGCCTTTCCCACCTGAGGGGTGTTCCCCACTGTTGGCTTTGCTCATTTTGCTCAGAGGCAGGATGTAGCTGGGGGCAGGCACCACAGGGCGCATGGCCTTGCACACAGCAGCACAACCCCTCATTCCCTGGGGCAACCAGGTGGACTCATAACCCTGCCTCAGACCTCAAACAGGCTATTTTAAACTGCTTTTACAGCAAGGAAAAGTCGTGGGCTGTCTTAAGCCAGAAGGTAAGCAAGTTTATGAAGTAAGGCACTGCTGTTTTGGGGTCACCTGCCTGGGGCCGTGTGAGATGCGCGGATTCACGTGGCAGGTGGGCAAGGCAAGCACACTCTAATTAAATTCACTAAAGCACTGTTTTAGTAAACTTAAAAATTAAATCCTCTTTAGTTAGGCAATTTAAATTCAAACATACTAGGTAAGTGAAATTCTGGTTTGATTAAACATCAATTTCTCTGAAAAAAATTCCCATTAGCAAGATATTTAAAGAGCAGGGTGTGAAATACAGCACCTTAACTTCAGGATTTTCCTGTTATACGTATCCCTAGTTAAGAGAATTAATTGAAGCACTCATTTCATAATCCAAGCACTTTGAACCAGTTCATAGGAGAAATTGAAGGACTTTTGCAAGGATCACGCTCACCACAGTTTGGATTCAGACATGCCCTGGGCTTCTCTCTGACCATTCATCAAGCAATGACCAGCAGAGCTATGGAAGCATCCTTGATTTCATAAATACAACTTTGTCAGCCTGTACCAGTACTACTCCAACTGTTTTTGTACACGGAAATATCAGAGGCACATAGAAATGAGAGTAAAGAAACCTTCAGAGTCTTTTGCTCAGTGACAGGACAAAGCATAACTAACATAAAAGCTGGCTCAACAAACTCAAAGCTGCAAACAATTGAGAAGATGAGAAATACCACAATTTATCTGCCACCTCTTGATATTGCCTGTGAAACCATTTCTAGATTTCTTCAATTTCTACTTCTTCAATTGTCTTAGCTACAAATATCAAAATAAAGCTGCCTGAAGGGTGAAAGTCGAGTAAGAAGATGCTGCATATAATTTCCAAGTAGGAAAGAATGATTAATAATCTACTTATATCTTCTATGAATATTTAAGCTGTGTGTGCTTCCCATGTGCCTGAAGATTTTCTCTCTGCGTGGAGTAAAACTATGCATGTGGCTCAGCTCATGATCACTGCATATGCCAGTCAGAGCGTCCTCCCTGGAATGGATATAAAGGACTTAGGTTCAAGATTCTGCAGTTTTAATTATGTTTTGAATCAGTTTCTTTTTGATATTATTAAGTGAAGTAGAAGCAGGTTTCTAAATCAAGAGGTGGAGAAGTCATGCAGTCTTCGTCCTTGATTTTCAAGACCTGACTGCATAAATCCCAAATAACCTGTTCTGATCTGAAGGCTGACCCTGCTTTGGGAAGATCATTATACCAGAAGCCTCTGGAAGTCCCTTCCACCCTGAATTAGTCTGAGTCTATGAAAAATAAGGTATCCAAGTTCAAAGACTTACTTCCCCTCCTTTTGACTTCGAGGAAGTTCATGAAAGATTGAAGAAACGAGTGAGAGAACTGTATATGTGGAATTTAGTGAGCCTTTGATATAGACCATAGCAGTTGGCAACTAGTGAGAGCTTTCACCTCTTAAATTCTATCATGGGGCTTGAATGCTCATGAAGAAAATAGTATGAATAAATAGCTATCTTCATCTTGAAATGAGGTTAAAATTGAAATGCCCTGCAGTTCAGCACTGGAGAGGTGTAACACAATAACTGTTAGCTACATAAGTGGTAGAAAAATAAGGATTATACCATCTGAAAAGGACTCAGAAATCTCAGTAGGAATGACCAAATCTAGATTACTGTATTATCAGTGTTAGATAAAATGACAGGAATTATACATCATAAGGGGAGAATCTGAGATGCTCACCTGGATTAATGACCATAAATAACCTTTCAGAGGTCACACCTTTGTGTCCCTTATTAGATTAAATAACTATAAAAAAAAAGACTAAAAAACATGTGATGATGCCAGTTGCTCTAAAGCTTGAAATTCAGTACAGTCTCAAAAAAAAGCTTCATGTGGTATGATCAATCAGGACTTCATAACTTTTTGTCTCTGTTTTTACTAACTGGACTTGAAACATCACCAGATGTTTCTGGCAAATTCAACCATGAATTTCCCAGTTTTCTCAAGAAAAAATTGATGACTGGTTCATTGGCTACCACTTCATATTGATAACAATTAATTTTAAGTAGGTAAATTAACAAATTTACATGTGAATCACTGAAAATTCATTGGCTGACAGTGAAAGCAACCCATGCCTTTGAAGAATGCTAAGGGTTTTTTTCTCAAAGATTGCTTCAACACATCCACAGAGAAATTAAATTAGACGGATTTTGCATTCTCATTAGGATGCAAAAGAAGCAGGATTCAGACAAAGGCCCTTGAGGTCAGTGGAAGGATTACACTGTCTTCAATCGACATTGTTTCCACTTTAATTAAAGTTTTCCAGTACATTTTTCTCTTTAGTGCTAACAACCCAACTGTTGTGTAGGATAAACCTTAAGATATTGAGTTAAAGGTTTTTCTTAATCATGACGTTCATGTCTAATGGTAATAATTTTTTTTTCTTACATAGAAATAGGCATTACGACTAATACTGGGTGCACAGCAGTTCTCAACAGCCATGAAAAGGGCAAGGAGTTGGGAAATATGAGGTTCAGCTATGGATTATTTGAATTCACATGAGACATCACTGGATCAGAGCACTGAAGTGAACCATATAATGTATGATAAAGGGTTTTCTCCCTGAAAAAAACATAAACAAATTCTGATTTTCACAGAGAGGGACCTTATTTCCTTTGTATTTCTTATTACACTCACAAATAATACAAATGTTCAAGGCATGCAGTTTATAAAAGAAATGATTGCATAGATATTGAGGTTTTCTTTAGCTGAATTTATTGACACTTTGGATGAAGGAAAAGTCAATATATATTAGCTACTGTACAGAGAGAGATTAATTTTTCCAAACATATTTTGCTTCTGTGAGGGCAGCACAGAAATGAGATATCTTCCAGAGCTGAACTGTGCAGGGGACCTACCAGGAGAACTTGCACAAGAAATAGCTTCAATGATGTGTGATGCATCTTTTCTTCCTTTAATCAACACCTCATCACTCATTTATCTTTTTATTTTTATGTTCCTGACCAGCATTGTTCCTCGTTTCTGGAACTGCTCAATGGTTTTTTAAAAAGAGCATAGTAAGAAAGAGTTTTTTACTGTTATTTACTATTAGATGAATGGGAATTAAAGACTTTGACAGCTCCAGATCTCTGATTGCCTGTTCTCATACCAGTCACTTAGATCTCAGCAGTAGTTGCTGCCACTTACTGTACTTTCATTAAAAGATCTTCAGAGCCTTCCGTTCCTGTTCAAATGAATGTTGTGACATTATATGACCCTGTGCATCACTCTAATTTTGAAATTTAAACAGTTCAGTAAAACTGAAAATAAGCTGAGAAGATGAGGTGTTAGATTATTCTGTTTTTCTCTACAATTGCCACTCCTGGGTTTTAATGCTGAAATGGAAAATCCATAACTACTTCCAACTGCTTGTCTGGTAGCAAGCATTCATATACTCCCAATCAAACTCCCATCACCCAGTCCATTATCACATTTTGCAGCCTTTTCTTTCTGTGGGACAACCTGCATGGCAAGACCATTTTCCAGTCTGTAAGAAATATATAACTGCTGTAATAATTTTGACAAGTGAAAAAGCTCTCACCCATGAAGGCCTCTGGAGGCCCTACCTCTCCCTATGTACCTTTAGAGAATATCTGGGCACCTGGCTCAAGGCTTAGGTTCGTAGTTCCAGTTATATAGAAACAAGGGTCTGTGATGCTGAGTTGCATAGTGCCTGGAGTTCCACTCTAGTTTAGTACTATTTTTTACCAGGTGTCCATGACAATGTTGGATTTTCTTAACACTTGTACTAACCAATTTTATATAGCTCTGAAAATAATGTTGTCAAAGAAGATATCAAAACATGTTTATTTACAAATGCCTTAAATGGAACAAGCTTGTTATTTTCCAATTTTATCCCCATGTGGAAATATACAAATATGAAAACATCTTCAATTCTTTCCTTGCAGCAATAGGTGGCAGTAATGATATCTGCATTTGTCTGGATGGCCAGTGGGCTTTGGAAACACTGTTTTTGTCAGTTTTAACTCAGATAAAAATAGTTGTACTAGATATTGTTATCCTGGGTTGAAGAAAATTACCTTTTTAAAATAAAGGAATCCTATAACTAACCTTTCAAATTTCTGGGCATATATAACCAGACAATAGTCTTCTTTGGCTACATTCAACTTCTGAATTTGCACAGATGTCAAATTAAAATAAAAATATTAAACACAAACTATTTCATTATGTTGTTCTTGTTGAATAACCAAAATTGCTTTACCACAGAGGTAATGATATACTGCAATAGCAAGAAAAATAGGTAAAGATCCTTAAATGTTATAAAAGCTACAAATATTTGCCCAAAGGAGTCAGTGAATCTGTTCTTTGTCTCCTCTGTGTTGCATTGTATGATATCTCAGAGAATGGGATTGCAAAGTACCACTGCAGCCTCATAAACGGAGCTTTTATATAACAAATCCCAGGTTGTATCATCCAGGATTTGTCTTCCCGACACACTGGTTCTTTTTCAACTAAACATTTACAAGTACAAGCAACTTGCAGGCAATCTAATGGTTAATTGTCATTTTGCCTGAAGGATTTAAAGTAATGACAAATGTGACACTTCCTTTGCTAGAACTGTTTTCTAAAGTTAATGTTACACAGATACAGGTCTTGGAATTTCATGCAGAGCTGAAGGGAACCTGACACAACTGTCAACAGAGATGATGCCAAACATCACTACATTTCAAATAAAAAATCATCTTCAGCCAAATGTTTCTTCAGGTCATGTTTCTTCAGGAGGAGTCGTGCAAAATCACCACAGAGCAGTAACTTTTGATAATCTCACTGCTGATGACTCTAACCTTTTCTGTGTTGTAGAGTCAAGCACTACTCAGACCTTCTGTGTGTACAAGTACAAGGGTCAGACCACTCCATGTGAATCAGCTTTCAAAAGCAGGTGACACCTCTAATAACCATGGGAAGGGCGTGACTCATTAGGCATTAACCGGAGCGTGGCATTTGGAAAGAATTATCTGGTACAGCAGGAAAGTGTATGCATTGCAATGGTGATGCTTCCTTCCATGACCCTGTGTAGAGAGCTTTTGATTAGAAATAAGGGAGAATGTACTTGGTGTGTACTCTGACAGCAATTGCAAGACTATCAGTCTCCTTCCAGGAGAAGGCATAGGACCTCTTCCAATTTTCACAGGCAGAAATCCATATGTGAAACTAAATGAGAGGAGAAATCGATGACATTTGCCCTCTGCCTAAAGACAAATCAGGAGATCATTGTTACTGATAAGCACATTCGGCTTCATCCATTCTAAAAAGCCAGCATCATAAGTGTGGTGTTTTGTGATGACTGAAATTCATATAGCTGCTCCTTTGTTCTTCTCTGCATGAAATATGGAATAGATCCATTCAGATGTATCACATCCCCAAGAGTTTGCTCAGCTTATCAGGCAAATTCAAAAAGAAAATTAACAAAATTCCAAGCACACAGGTGTGCTTGTCAGCCACTGTTCACAGTGTGTAATTACTGTATAATATCCCTAATATTTACCTTAAACCCTCTACCAACTTCTATGGCTAAAAGTTCATACACCACCTGCTAGAATGACAGTATCCACAATAATATTATCACATTATTTAACAGCTGTTTCCTTCATCCATACCGTAGTGCAACCGATTACAGTCACCATGGCTGGCAACTAAAGTGTGCTTCAGTACGGTGCTCTTCATGTGCAGGGCAAGGAAAGAAACAGCAACTTCTGAAGGTTTCAGGCTGCTCAATGCAGCAGCAAAACTTCCCAATAAGCACATTTTCTGCTGATCCGAGTTTCAGCAGCACAGTGCAGCAGGGAGCAGGGCAGCAGACCAGCCGTCAGGAAACAACCACGCCAGGCTGTGCTGTTCACTCTGATCTGAAGCCCCAAATCACCCCTCACCACTGACAGCATCTCCTGCTGGCTTGTGCCTATGACATGGGTATGACTGTTTGGACATTTATTCCTTAAACTGACCACCTTGCATCCTGTAATATACACAACCAGGACATATCACCAAAATTATATTGAATGTGTTCCACAAACAAGTGCACTTTGATGTTCTTCATATGCTTCCCCTTATGGGTCATTTTATGAATTTAATGTATGCAAAAGTTTGCTGTGGTAGATCAGGAAGGGAGCTGCAGACAATTCTAGAAAAGAAAATTATATTTCATAAATGATTAAAAAACTGACCTAGTACTACCTGAAATGTCAGTAGCATGTCCCATGATACTTTTCTATGTTGAACTTCCCATATCTTAGTATTAAGATACTTGTAAGAAAAATTTTGTATGCTCTTAAGAAGGAACATTTGCAAACAAATTCACAGAACAATAAATATGTGTATTACTGCATATTGCTGTTTAGAATAGATGAGACATGACAGGCAACATTTGACCTAAACCCAACTCCTAGCTCAGTACATGACCCTTCTAAGAAGTTTCATTATTTTAGGAGACGTCAACAACATATTGCTTGTTGACTGAAATCAATCAGCCAAGTATTTTAACTTGTCTTGAAGAATCTGGATGAGGAATCAGGTATTGGCAATACTGTTTGAGCCCACAGACTGGAGTGCCAGCATCCTGGTTAACTGGATTACTAGGAAAGAATACAGTAGGGTTAAAGGTGAATTTAGACTCTGCACAGAGAAACTGCTGTTACAGTAACTACTTGCAATGAAATTATCATAAGGATTATTGCTCTTTATTCAAGTGAAAATAGATATGGGATTCTGATCTCAGGTTAAAACACTTGGATTAGGTTCTAATGTGAATTAGGCATCTCTATACCCATTTATTGCCATTAGATGTATAACATCACAGAGTTTTTCTGGAGTGCAGAAGCCATTAATATAACTGCCTATTTTTAGATGAACTGAAAGCTTTATAAATTCTTTTAGCTTTATAGAGTTGTTGGCTTGTTTGGACAGACAAATAAAAAAGTATTGACTCCATTTAAATCTTGGTGAACTGTGGACCAAATTTTTAAAAACATAAGAAAAAATCTTGCATGCTGTGTGAAATTATGAAAACAACTGGGGATGTTCCCAAGTCAAATTATTGTAAGGTGTTATCACAGAAGTGCAGGCAGGTGTTTCAGGCTCCTGCAGGAGTCACGCTTCGGGCTCTCATTGTCTTGTTTGACGTCATCTCACACCATGAACAGCACAATCCTTCATACATGATTAATTGTACTGTATTTAAAACATCTTGCATGCTTAAGAGTTTCTTTAGTTGCTGCCATTAAAAAAAAAATGCTTCTGATTTGCAGCATGAACCTTCTGAAGGTCTGTACTGTACTGTCTTCTACTGTGTGAGATTTAGAGGGAGATGTCTGTGAAAGGAGCCCGGGGGTTTCTTGCTTTCCTCCAAGGCAGGTGGACTTCACAAGCTCAGCTGTCTGTGGCATGCAGGGAAGCTGGCAATGCCACATAGTGGTACAGCTTGTGTGCAACTGGAGCCACATTTCAGCTTGGAGAGTTAACATCTTGTTTAATGTAAGGAAACTTGTGATCAAATGTTTCATAGGAGGGAACAACAGGCAATGACTGACCCAATTAACTGAAGAGTTACAGTGGTCTGATGTATAGGTTCAAAAATCCAGGCAACTAAGCCTTAATAACTCCATTTCTCAGCTGTAGATCTCACATGCTATTCCTTTTTGACACTGTCTCTTCCAAAAGCAAATATTAAACAATAATGATAGGATAAAAGACTGCTTGCTGGAAATGTACTTCCTTAAGTACATGCTCATAATTCGTGGTTTCAGCAGTAGAGGTACTCTGGGACTCAGGGAAATAGGCTGGTACTTTAATTAGTGTTAACTCTCTTTACATATGTAAGTGCATGTGTTTGCATTGGGGTGCATCTGTAGAGCATTTCTGTGGCTTAGGAGATTTGCAGAAGACACTTGAAGGAGCACCACCAGGGAAAAATTCTGCAGCAGCTCAAATTAAGAGGCAAGTTGTGACTCTCTGTGGGTTTTAAAGGCAGAACTCTAGATAACTAATACATTTAATTAGCACAAAAGCTGAGAAATGCAGCATCCTGGCAACAGGTTTTCCACTCAGCAAGTCCTGTTAAGTGACCATATTAGTAATTGTTACTAATTATTGACAACACATCAATTATTTTTTATTGGATTTCATTCAAAATAGACCTCTGACACTCATTGAGTAGTCCTGTTTGTCTGATGCTTTTAATGAAGATCATATCTTCATTATAGTAGCAGCCTGGGGGAGAAACATAGGAAATACAAAACTGCATTTCCCCACATCATCACCTTTTCTGGAAATAGACAGAGAGATCAATCTTTATGTCCATGTGTTAATTTTTATCTGCAGAGCTCTGAGCAGAGGTTTTCACAGCTGGTAAATAAAGCTGTTTGACCCCTACAATGACAAAGAAAGACACACTAAAACCACTCAGCCCTCAGTAAATCTTATCATGCTGACTGGGAATTTGCATACTGCCACCAAGCCCCTATTTCCTCTGTGACTGCACCCTTGTGTTCATTCTCTCTGCTCACTCCTAACTTTGGCTTTTAGGGTCTTACTCTTTCCACAGCAGTTTTCTCTTGCCCATTTCTACACCACTCTCTGCACTCCCTGGTCTTCTCCTCAGCCATCCTAGTCCCTCTCTGGGCATTCTGCCCCACCTGCAGGGTAGATGATGTCCTTGTTTTGGTACCCTCAAGTCCATCTATCTTACCATTAATTTTTATTGCTTTTATTGCTACTGTCTGTCCAAAGAGAAGATGCCCAAAATATTTGTAATCTAGACTCAGCCTGATAGCAAAGNTCTCCTCAGCCATCCTAGTCCCCCTCTGGGCATCTCTGCCCCACCTGCAGGGCAGATGATGTCCTTGCTTTTATTGCTACTGTCTGTCCAAACGGAAGATGCCCAAAATATTTGTAATCTAGACTCAGCCTGATAGCAAAGACAGTATCTGAGTATAGAAAGAGGACCCACAGTTTTATCATATAACTCTTCTAATTGATCTTCTAATGTGTCTGTGTCCATAATTAAAACCCCAAACATAAAAAAAGTAACATGTAGACTAAGAATATAATTGGAATAAAATTTGAGACTATTATGTGATTAGACACTCTGAAAGGCCCAAAAAAGAGATGCTCTGGGTTTGTATTGTGCTTTTCTTGGGCTAGAAAGGAGCTCCTCTGCATTCAGAACACTACAAAAGTTTCACATTTATAACAAAATGAAGAGATAAATGTTTGAATTAAGATGGGTAGCCACTGGATAGAGACTATTTCTCAATATTATTAGTCAGAATGTAGAGATGATTTTGATCATCACTATAAAGAATGACCCAATTAATCTGAATCCAATTTAATAAATTTTGTTTTATTGAATGTGCACTACCTACCAAGTGCTGTTCCCACCTTGCAAGGCACAGTTGCTGTTCCCAGTTTGGCATAGTATTTTAATGTCTTTCCCTGCTGGCAGTATTTCTTCATGTGCAAGAGCACTACAGCTGCTGAATTGCAGGTTTGCCTTGTCTCCTCTGCTGCAGGAAAGCACAATTATCCACACTGCATTATCCCAGGAAATTCTCCTGGGACAAATGTAAGCTGTGTATGCATGTGCTGGGAGAAGCAGAGGCTCATCAGTAGCACTGTCAGTCATACTACATCAAAGCTTTGAGCTGCTGTGCTTTGTCTGCTCTAAAACCCATCCAAGGCAGTTGGGACAGGATTTTACAGAGAATATAGGAATGTTTGAAAATAACCTTGAAGGAGTGTCCTGAGGAGCATCCAAGGAGGGGTAGAGAGAAGAAATTCAAAGGAAAAAAAATTGAAAAGGCAACTTCAGCATAACAAAACTGCTGAAAATTTGTATCTTAATTGCAGTCTCTGCTCACAAGATAATTTATTTTGAAAGAAGAAACTGTAAGATGATCACAATTACAACTCTCATTCTTTCTCATCTCTCAATATATCTGTGAAGTCAAAAGTTGTACAAAGGAGACCACATTTCACCTAAAATATTAAAGCTGTACTGAAAGCTTCTGAATGCATTTCCAAGGCATGAAGGAAGCTCAAATTCCAATATACATTAATGAAATGTCTTCTGTCATACCATGAAGAGTTCACTCAACACCTGGGATACATAAAGCTACTGCAGGCATGAAGAAATCAAGTAAAAATGCAATTTTTTCTTAAGTCTTTTATATTTCGCCATATATTACAAAAACTTACATTGTAAGGAAATCTCCAAGGGAATGATAGAATACTTTATGTATGTGTTGCTCATCCAAGCTGAAAAATATGTTGCCACCACTGAAGCAGAAACAGTAGAAAAAAAAAAATTGTCCATATGTTGATCTTAGTTCATACTTTGCTTAGCATGAGATTTACAGTCTTTTTCTATATTCCCTGTTCCATTTATGTACTTTAATCAAAGATTTTAAATTTCTTCCTGGCCTGCAAACAAGAAAAACTCAAGCACGCTGCCTGCAAATCTGCCATTTCAGTGGAGAGAATATGCCTGTTCAGAGTCATGGAGGTGTGAAATTTCCAAGATACAAAGATATCAGAATACTTATAACACTAAAGCTTTGGGGGAAAGGGATTAACATTGTATCACATATGGTTAGCTCTTGTTCTCTCCTCTATTAGTTAGGACTTCACATCATTGCCCATTTGATCTCTCTGGATCAGCCTTTCCTCCACTTTCAGATGGATGGAGGGGTTGGGGTAGGAGGTGGAAGGCCAAAAAGCCAGGGTAAGCCAGGCAGTGCCATATGAGACAGTGGATGCTGTTATGTCTCTGTAGAAAGAGTGCCTAATCATTTTAATTACTTAGTAAAAATTACTTGCATGTAGTTCTCAATACTCTTGATTATTCTATTTAGCATAACAGTATCAACATGCTATTAATATGGGGGTCTTTGCTGGCATAAATCAGTTGGGAGCAGACACCCATACCAAAACTACTTGAAGCTTTAAAGCAACACTAACAAAATTTTTAATGGATTTCTGTGAAAGAAAGATCTCTGATAACTGGCCACAAAGAAACTAGAATATGCTAAAGCAGAAAACTGGAATTAATCAGATCAGATTTGTGGGTGGAGACCTGAGGTAATCTTGGATATAAAGCTCTGGTTTAGTTCTTTCAGCATCTTCTGCTTCAGTGTCTGAATGTCTAAAAATGATTCATGATAAAAATTTGAATACTGAAGAGTGGAGGAAGGAAGGAAAGAAAGGAAAGAAAACATTTAATTTTATTATCCATCAATAGGATGCTAAATTATGGACATGAGGGATATGTGGCATTTTAATACATATCATGAGCCCCAAAGCCTGCTTTTCCTAAAAGGGTAAGTTTATGTGAAGGGATTATTAAAGAAAACCAGGAAGGGAAAAGCAGAAAAACAGAGAGGTGATGGCAGCTGATTTACATGGGGTGCAACCAATGTTTGTGTTTATGGTATACAAAGCACAATAGGTAGTTTTCTTATTGATTGCTTCTCTGTTTAAAAACAGACACCCACAGAAGGGTAGATATGATCTAGACACAAAGGAGTGTATGACATGAATCTAGAAGAAAGATATATTGATTCTTCTAGAAAGAATTTCAAATGGTGTTATCTAAATCATAATTTTCTTTACACTGATTTAAACATTTCCCTGAATTCTTCCCCACTTCATTGTCATTTAGCTGAAATTAGCAAAAAGAAAAGAGAAATCTCTAAAATCACAATGCCATCACTAGGGCACTGTGGACTTATACATGTCTAGATCACACCTACACTTGCCTGGATGCCTGATTTTAAACAGAGAAGCAATCAATCAGAAAATCATCTATTGTGCTGTGTAGCCACAAACACACATTTAAGATGGCCTTGATGTCACAATAATGAGAGATGAAAGATGAAAGAAAGGGATGAGATGTGACTTCATCTACTCAGTTGAAAACTGTAAGGAAACAAGCAATTCCCTGCTGCCTTCAGTGAGGGTATCTCAGCTGTGCGGTACTGAAGGAGTGAGGGTGTGATGTGCATCTTCTGGTATTTCACCTCAGTGAGGAAGGGAGAGCACACCAGGCCCACAGTGAAAGATTGCATCTGTGCCTGTGGCAGGAACTGGAGCACCTGATGGGACATCATGATCATGCACCTCAGAGTGCTCCCTGTGTCTCTTTCCCAATACAGCCTGGTTTACTTTATTAGTAGTTTATATACTCTGTATATGGAATTCTCTGTATACTTCCAAACCAGCTTAATTTATTAGCAGTATCTTATCTGGTATATCGAATCACTTATTCTGTAGCTAAACAGAAGTACAATTAATTTGTTCTTGTAGGGAGAGAACGCTGTTCAGAAGTTGAAAGGCTTGTTCTCTGTGTATTTGTATCTTGTGGTATCTAATTCTTTGTTAAGTGCATGACTGAAATTTAAATACCCTTTGTGCCTAGAATTTGTGAATCACTTTCTTTTTTCATCTTGGCTGGCTCATAAACATTCAGCAGGTGTTCAGGCTTTATGGTTTGCATGGTGCTTCTTTTTTGACTGGTTTTGATATGTTTTCTGATTTACTTCTCTTATGTAGCTCATTGCTCAGTTCCTGTCATTTTTCTTTGGAATGATGTGGGTCAGCACTTGTTTAAAGAACATAATACAATGCCATGGAAGAGACATCGGAACACAAGCTAAGACAATTCAATGGACAAGCCTCTTGATCAGCTATGATCTTTGATACTGTTTATGAATAGTTGTCACATTATGGTTATTTTTTCCCTATTTCATCTGCTTCAGACCCTACTCCTTTTTTCTTCATCTACACACGCTCACCAGAAAGTAAAAGACTATTAATATGAGCAGAAATCTGTAAGGAACTGTGTTTTTATTTAGTATGTCCAGCTAAATCTCAGGTTGGCACTATTCTGCCTGTGACACTAGTGAAAAAGTAGGGGCAAATTTTCCATTTCCAAGTAATTTTCAAAACTATTTACTGCTTACATACTTAATGGAAAATGTTATGAAGAGCACCCTTTTAAGTAGAGTTTGGTTTTTTGCTGTATGTTGTAAAAAGTGAGACAAGAAAGGCTCGTTTAAAAAAAAGTGGCTAATCATTTAGATGCAGTATCTTATTTCACCAGACTGTGGACAGCTTGGAAGACTCAATAATAATGAACAAACAGGTCCAGTTCTGAACACAGAGTAACTCTTGTCTAGCTGGTAGCAGCCAGAAAATCTTACCCTGCAGTGGATCCTCTGGCAGAGGAAAAGGCAATGCTCAATTTGCCACCATTTTCCATTAGCTTTGGCCCACCCTACACTGGTATTGAGTTACTCAGAGCTGGAATAACTCCTGGTGCTATTCTCCTTTGGAAGCAGAACTTGGAGGAATGGAAAACAGACTGGTGATCACAGCAGCCACACAGCACATACTTGCCAATCCAGGCTGATTCCAGTCATATTGTGCTCAAAAAAAGAATTTTATATACACTTATATATGTACACATACACACATGAATAGTTTTGCATTAAATAAACCACACTAAAATAAAAGTGTCCTAGGCACACTGTTCAAACAGCTAGTCCAGTATCCTAAAATTGTGCTGGAAGGTTACTGCAATTTCCATTCCAGACATCTGCCACATCCAGCCTCCTCTCTAAGCAGATGAAATCCAATGGAGCCAGATGATGATGAAAAGTTGTGAGGGTAATGCAGTTAACACTTGCCCCTTAGAAAGAGAAAATGTGATTTTTTTCAGCATGAGCATGTTACCAGGGCAGCAGCCACAGCATTGCAGGGCCAGCACTGCTCTGAGCCAAGGCTGTAGCTACAAGAGCATCCTGGAAGAGACAACACTGGAGCTACTGCTGGAAGAACTCGCTGAATGGAAACAGACAGCCTACTTTGGTGAGGAGGCAGGTGGTTTTATTGAAATGTATGAACAACAGCACTTGTGAAAGGAGGAGGTTGAGTTACTCATGGCTGAAATAAGTTTATTCAGCCTCTGATGAGAAAACTTCTGTCCAATACATTATTCGCTGGCATTATACAACCAGGAAGAAATGTGTTTAGTCATACCATATTGAAATGGCAGAATTCCAGATTTGATCCAAGATTTGAGAATGTTTGATATAATGTATATTGTAAGAAATCTTTCTGTGTGTACTGAGATCCAAGGATCTGCAAGAAATACCACCAGTTTTAAAATATTTTTTCATGTGAGAAATGTGGATAAAATATAATTACAGAAAGGCTATGAGAAAATAAAGGTTTTCAGTGTAACTGTTTTTACCTGTGACCAACAATCTCAGTATTAAGTTAGCTGTTGTATAAGTTAAGTGAAAAATTTACTCAGGATAGTCTTCAAATAATAGCTTGAATCTTAGATTATTTTCTTTTAAAGTTTTATAATTCTGGCTGAACATCCATGCAAATGCAAACATTTACAATAGAGCTGGGAGACACAGAGCAACATTCATTATTGCACCACAATAAATAAATCCACTATTGCAGAATTATGCATGACAAATCTGCATTTTATACACATGGATGTGATTAATAAAAATTGCAAGTTTCATAAATACACCAGAACAGTAGTGTGTTTTACTCTATGGCTAAATTTGTCCCTGCAGTAACAATAGTCCTATTGCTGAAATGATTGCCACATTCAAAGTACACACCACTAACCACATCAAGAAACACAGAGGCATTGCAAGGCATCTCCAAGGGGAGCTGGCATGGTACTGATCTCTACACTTCTGCATCCATTCATACGTGCCTGGGAACTCCTGTGCCCTTCAGTACCATTTCCTTTCCTAGCAAACTCCTGGGGCCACAGGTTAACCTAGAAAAATCCACTCTGTCTTGTTGCTGGATGCAATAGTAATAGAAACCTGAACACATTTCATACACAACTGTATAGTAGGAGTTAAACTCCTGATTCACACCCCATATATTCATTTCTTTATGGTACTGCAGTTTGAGAATCCACCAAGCTAGTCTGATAAATTGTTCAACTATTCTTTTTTTTTTTTTTTTTTTTTTTTTTTTTTA